>JZKD02S1781007.1:354648-389967 GCA_000966675.3 Picea glauca | reverse complement strand
TTATAAAAAATATTTGAAAATCTCTCAAACATAAAAATAACTAAACTGTTGAAACTTCTTCAAATTATAGAAAGTAAGAACTTTATTACAATGATGTCAACTATGAGTCTTTCCTGTAAAAAAAAATTAAGTGGCTAAGCATTTAAATGGGGTACTCATAATAATGGACCTATCAAGATAAGTTAATTTTATTAATATTATGAGATAATTTTATTAATATTATATAATCAATGTAAAGATAGAGATTGGGATAATTCTGATTACACAATAATATTTTTAAATCATTTTTTTAGTGATTATTTTTGTATCATCCAATTACTTTAGATATATTTAATTAATTTTTACATTTTAAAATATCATTAAGTTCTTGCAACTATGCCATGTCCTTCAAATGTAAGTCAGATCATCATTCCACATAATAGTGCTCGTACTGTAAAGGCTGGACTCATCAGATTGCTCCAGATATGTTTAATTAATTTCTACACTTTAAGATATCATTGTTTTGAGTGATTATTTTTGTATTATCGGATTACTTCAGATATGTTTAATTAATTTCTATATTTTAAGATATATTTTTTTAGTAATTATTTTTGTATTATTAATTGCTCCAGATATATTTAATTAATTTCTACATTTTAAATAAAAAAATAATAATTTTCTAAAAATTTATGTTGTGATTTAAAAAAAAAATAATAATTTCCTAAAAATTTATGTTACAGTGTTCCAACCAAAAACCCATTTCTTAAAAACCCATTTCTTAAAACAGTTAAACAACCTCTCTTTCAATAGTACCTGAGGAACCTTGGAGCATCCGGAGACATATGAACAGAACACCCTGACCATCTGCAATTGCAATTTCCAAATTTTGAAGCGTTTTTCAGTATGGGAGGGCGTAGCTATGCCATCTTGCTGCATCACTGCTGCCTATTTTGCGAAGCCGCTGCAGTCACCGATCCAAACGAAGGTGAAAAAAGAATCCGTTTGCTTGCATATTGCAATCTAATATCACGTTTGGGCACTTATATTACAAACTTTAATTTTTAACAGTCCTGGCGCTGAGAATAATAGCAAGCAAGATGGGGAACACCAAATGGAACTTCAGCCTGGACCCCTGCAGCCGCCACCGGTCCTGGCGCGTGACCGCTAGCACTGGATGAAAAATATCAAGGTCCATCGCTATGATGAAAAATATCACAGTCCATCCCTGTGGTTCGAGGTTGTTCCTTCCCTCTCCATCGCTGTGATGAAAAATATCACGGTCCATCGCTGTGGTTTGAGATTGTTCCTTCCCTCTGACCAATATTCTAGTGGGCCATCATACTTCTTCTTTACCTCCAAAACCTCTTCTTTTTTACCTGCACTGCCTCTTCTTAACCTGCTCAACGGGGAGGATGACCAGTAGGTGTGCTCATAGAAATTGTCTTTCATGTTTGAAGATCGAAGCTGAATCCCAACATCAGATCATCTTCCAAGCCTGGTTTCTTGAAACAACAAGAATCATCTGCAACATAGTTGGTGAAATCAAATTTACAACATTTAAATCAAATTTACAACATTTAAATAATTTTATCTTCATACATCTGCAACATAGTTGGTGAGTGAAATCAAATTTACAACACTCAAATAATTTAATCTTCATTCAATTTTATTGTAGGAAATTTCTCCACTTTTTTTTTCAACAGTTGAGAATGTGTAGTTAGATTGAGTAAGAACTTAACTTTTGTTTAGGACGTATAAGTCATATGTGAAAAGAATCAAACTTATCTGGAGAAGAGAGTGAAGAAATCAAACTTACCTCTAGAGAAGAGAGTGTTATTTTTATACAATGCTTCATCCATGACCTTCTTGTGCTCTCTATAACCTTGAAGAAGACCCTTGAAATACAAAGAAATGCTTTATAGCA
The DNA here is from genome assembly GCA_000966675.3 of Picea glauca. Classification (NCBI taxonomy): domain Eukaryota; kingdom Viridiplantae; phylum Streptophyta; class Pinopsida; order Pinales; family Pinaceae; genus Picea; species Picea glauca. The sequence goes on along the minus strand of JZKD02S1781007.1, from coordinate 388,064 downwards.
TCAGAAAGATAAATATTCGTTTTCTCTTGCTGCATCTTGAAGAGGAATCGCGTAAACCCTGTACAAGGTTTATTTGCATCAATTTTAATGTGTCACCATCTTTTTTTTTGTTGTGCAAACCTATCATAGTTTCAATATTTTGCTGGCTTCTGATTCAAGCACCACTCAATGTAGCCAAAATAGTCTTTCCTCCACTACTGATATTCTCAATTGTGGAAACTCTAGAAACCCTAATGAAGTACTCCTCTCTATATTTGAAAATGTCGACCCTCCTATACCAGATACTACTTAAGAGCATGCAGCTTTATTTTCTCTCTTACCCGGACGATTCGGCTTTCTTTGGCCGACCATAGAATGTATACGCGCATCGCATTTAAGGAAGGCAGGTCTGTGGCACTCCCTTTCCTTGGTCCTTCGATCCTGTGACATGATATCTATGTTTCCCTTCGCCCTTCTTGGTCTGGTTGGCTAGTCGCTGTCTCTGTCTGTATCATGATCATAAGCGTTCGTACAGTCTTCAGGTTCTGTTCCTTCACTTCATCGCTCCGGTCCTTGAAGAATTAGCGGTTGCGCATTGATAGCTATGGCGCCTGATCGCTACCACTGGATGACTTCGTCGAGCCTTTATTCGTAATTGGAAAATCACTAGTTTAACTCATCTCGGGCTGTGTTTCTGGATGTTGTTGATTCTTGGATGCACTATGGTTGTAATGTTTTCAATCGCTAAACAAAAGTGTTAAAGAGCAAGGTAAGACACATGCACTACGTGTCTTCCCCAGATAATTATTTAATGTTATAAAACTAAAACTAGAAGTTTATTGCAAGTTACGACATCTTTTTTTATTTGAAGATTACCCTTTATATTTAAATATTACCCTTTTATTTGATTTTTATAAATAAAATTTATACTTTCTCTAAAGCAAAAAGATTATCCAAGTTAATCAAATATTATCCAAAGATTGTCCTTCCAGAATTTGCATGCCATATTCAAAACTCCAGAACTGGAATTTACATGACTACATATGCTACATCTGAGAGCATTGCTGTTTTATCAAACATTGTCAAGTTTTTTTTAAAAGAAGAAAAGTGAAGACACTAGTGAAATCAACTACTTTTAACATTCATTTTTTTTTAACTAGAAGCTAATGTTGATAAACCCTATTTCCCTTGCTCTATAAACACATACTCTCCCATCATTGTCATGATTCTGCTAAGACCAATGATTTCAAAGGGTAGGTGTTAACATATCTCTTGCTTGTAGTTTTGTTGTTTCAACTCCTCAACCTGACACAATCCAAAAGAAGTTTACAGAATATATGCTGTCCATGACCGCCATTTCCATCATATTACTAGGAACTTCAGTCCATGAAATTAATCCCTACAACAACCAGCTCCAAGTTAGAAGAAAAACTGACACGTGTTAAGGGGACTGATTCTGGATGAGGCCTCACTTGGCTTTCAAGAAGGTTCTAGTATCCTCCTAATACAAAACACTACCATTTTTTTTTATTATGTGGTTCAAGCTCTTCTTTCTCCACAACTTAGGTAAAAAATGCAATGTTATTTATGCTGTAAATTGTAATAATTGAGGATGAGTCTCTACTATGATAACTTTGCGCTTCAGAGTTAAGATTGTCCAATTTATTCAAAAGATTCTGCAGAAATCCATTATCTACAGGGTCAACCTCTATAAATCCTGCTTGGGTCTTTCTGCATTATTGAATTTAACTTTGAAAATATTGTTTGTAATCATTTTTTTTATAAAAAGAATTTTCAATTTTTCCCATTGTAATTGACAGAGACTTGATGCCAGTTCTAGTGATTCCTCTAACAAGGCTATAAATTTCCCGATATGGGCTGAAGGTCATGTTTTTTATAGATATTGTTTCCTTTCAGTGCCTTGGTAAAATGGGCTGAAGGTCATGTTTTTTTTTTATAGATATTGTTTCCTTTGACTGCCTTGGTAAAATCTTTTAGCACGCTGTCTGTACTTTAACATCATTATCAGATTTTACCATCAATGAAAGAAACTCAATATCTTTCCGAAATAGTCTTCTTCTTCCTCTGTGATAGGTGTTTATAACTTTATACTGCTTTCTTTAATATGGGCATAGCTACCTCTGGAGTTTGAACATCTCTAGTTCCTGAAGGTCCAAAATATTTTACTTGGAGCATTAGTTATCAAGTTATCCTAAACAAGGAATGTGTATCAACGTCAAGTTATCCTAAACAAGGAATGTGTATCAACGTCACTGGCTACTTTTGACAACTATTTTGAAAATGTTATAAATACTCAAGTTTGCATAGCTGGGATTTTGTGCAAGTCCAGCTAAGAATACACCCAAGGAATATTCATTATCTTATTGCTCCAATCCCAATTTCCCCTGCAACAAAGTCAACACTAGAACTCATTACTTCCATGGAATAATCAGGCTGATTATTCTCAATCTCATTCTCAATAAAGAATTGGATAATCTCCAACATCCTTTACTCCCCTTTGTCTTGATATGATGGGCACTCCACCTCGTTGAAATAGAAAAATTGTTTCTTATGATTCCCACTTCAATCTATGAAACAAGTGAATAATATGCTCATGACAAACTAGATGTGCAACGGAAGGAGGAGTAATTTGTTATTTTGTGACCATGCACGTTATTTTCCCAGCAAAAATCCTAATTCAAATGGTAAGATCATAATTCAAATGTGACCATGCAGGTTATTTGCCCAGCAAAAATCCTAATTCAAATGGTAACATCATAACTCAAATGGTACAAACACTTAACATGGGAATCCAATTCTACTCTTACTCTGCAGCTCTTTGTTCTCTGTCATACTTTTCTACCAGATTCTTCTTTACGATGTAACTTCTAATCCTTCCACTTTATAACGTTCAATCAATCTAGCAATCGCAGCAGTCCCCCAAACATTACAATCACTCTAGCAATCGCAACAGTCCCCCAAAGGTAGGGACTTGTTGCTCTGCAGTTCGTCTTGTTTAATCCACCAACCTTTAATCTCCCACTCAATGTACTCAACAAGTATTTGTCTGATAAAAATTATCCAAACAGACATGCCTGTAAAAAACGAGCACACGCTATAATCAGCCCACTGTAGATTCTCCGGAGCGCTTTGGATGTCAGGTCGAAGGCGTTACACTACACCAACATGAGAATTAGGGTTAGGTTTTCACGATCAATTTGGACATCCAGATAGTGGAACTTCTAGATAGAAGGAAAAGATTCTTTGGACACCTTGGAATTAGGTTTAGGGTTTACTGATGCAGAAGCATCTCCCAGCGCAGAAGCCAAAGGACAGCTGGACAAGCGCTAGCACACATTTTGAAATTGCCTTGAAGTTGTTGCACGATCTTAAATGAGCCATTAAGATGAGGCGCACTTGTATAATGTAATCGGAACTTGAGCCTTTAGCTCTTGTCCTTAGTAGGTAGGAGGCATTTAAGATAGTTAATGCAAGTAGATAGAATTTAATTCTAGATTAGACTGTTTGAGAGCGCAAGAGGGAAACGGGATATAGACACCCTCATTGTGCATTGTAACATTAATCAGAGTTAGAAGCATTGGAGCAATAGCATGCAGAGAGATGTGTAAGAACACCCATGTACAGATATTTGGATTAATAGGAAGAGATTGATTCAGATTCATGGTTTTGTGTCTGTTCTTTGTGTATTGATGTTGAATGATATGCTCATGAATGTTTGCTTCCTGTTATACATTTGCTTTATATGCTGCGTATATGATTTCATGTTTGAGTTTGAAGTCGGAGAGGAAGAAGGAATGAGTTTCAATTGTTTCTCTATTTGAGCCAAAGAATTCCTACAAGGAGTGCAGTTGAAGTGTCTGCAAGGAGTGCGTTGACAGAGGGTTCAGATAGAGATAGCTTTTGTTCTCATCTCTGTGGGAGTGCAGTTGAGCATAGGAGCCATGCAAGGAGTGCGTAGGCCGAGTAAAGTTCAGGGTTGCGAACCTGAGCAAGAGTTGAAGGACTACTGCTGCAGGTGTGCACAGAGTCGAAGATTCAACACTTAGAAGCTGTTGAATGTTTTCCACAAGGGGTGCGTGCAAGGTTCTCTGAAAGATTCAAAGTTGAGAAAGATCGGGAAGGATAAGGCCTTCAAACCTGTTGAAGGACAGTGTAGGGAAGCTACAACAAGAAGTTCGTAAGAGGCATTGTCAGTTCGCGTGCAGGGGGACAAGTTGTGGAGGAGCACTTAGTCATTTCGTAAATTTCATCAGGAGAAACGGAAGAAATTCTCTGAGGAGATTTAGTGAAACTCCGTGAGCCATTAGATCTCACAAAGGTGCAGGGGAGACACAGTGATGTATTCTCGAGAGGTTAAAAGATTAGGAGGAATAGAGTCGTTGATCCAAGCCAGCCAGGGTCATTGGATCACTCGCAGAATCACCTATCGAGATTTCGTGAGGAGAATAGTCGAAGATTGGACAACGAGAATCGCGAAATCATGAAACGCGATATCCCAATGGCTAAGGGAATAGTGTGGGACACAAGGGTTAGCAGGTAGACAGGTGTCACGCCTTATTGGGTTTTGTGGCGAGGAGTCCCGATACAATAGCATCCGGATTCGCGATATTGCGAACTCCAAAATGTCAATGGAGTGAAGGACTGTTGAATAGTCAACTCTCACATGCATTGGGGTTTCATCATATCGGAAGTCGGGAGTCAGTAAAGTGAGTTGTTTGATATCGTGAGTGGCGACATCGCGATAAGAAAAGTTCTGAAATAGAAGGTAAGGTCAGCGTTGAGTGTCGTCAGGTATCGGGGGGGCTCAAGGGTACAATGCTTGACCACTCACCTCACGAAGTCGCAAATTCCAATCTTCCGAGAGCAAAGAGGGGATTGCGCGAAAATTTTTGTGGGTGCAGATTTCCTGACACGGAAATAGAAGAGCCTTAGAGTTCTTCGCGCCAGTAGAGAAGAGAAGATCCTATGAGTGGGCGTGCTTGGAAGCACGACTGCGTCAAGTTTGGTATCAAAGCACAGAAAGATTCTTTTCTTTCTGTAGTAGAGAAAAGAGAATTCACCATGCCGCCTAGGAGAAGGGACATGCAATCACCCGATCCAGAGGATAGGGAAATGCCGAGAAGAAGAGGTCGGCAGATGACAGATTCAGTTATGGAGAGAGAGATGCGTGATCTACGAGCTAGGTTTGAAGACATGGAGACAGTGCAAAGACGCACAGTCAGAGCGGGGGATCTGAGTGATTTCGGGAGTGAAACTGAGGCTGAACACGAAGAAGAAGTTGCAACTGAAGATGCATCAAACAAGCATTTGATCAAAGCTATTGCAAGGATGGGTGCAAGGGAAAAGATGGAAATTCCAGTTTATGAGGGAAATCTGGATGCAGAGGAGCTTCTAGATTGGATTAGAGCTCTAGACACATACTTCGACTGTGAAGATGTCGAAGAGGACAAGAAGGTCAAGCATGCTCTCACGAGATTGAGAGGACATGCAACATTGTGGTGGGACGAGCTACAAGATGATAGATGCTGCAAGGGCAAGTAGAAGATCAAGAGATGGGATAGAATGATCACGAAGATGAAGGCAAAATTCATCCCCAGGGACTATCAAATTACTCTGTTTAGGAGAATGCAGAACCTGAGACAGAAGCTGATGACAATGAAGGAATATACTGAGGAATTCTACAAACTGAACATCAGGACAGGTCATTGGAAGAGCGATGATGAGAAGGTTGCCAGATACATGAATGGCCTGAGATATGATATCCAGGATGAGATGAGCATGGTAACCATCTGAACGGTGGAGGATGCTTATCAGATGGCTCTGAAAGCTGAAGAGAAGCTAAGACGAAAGAAGATTCAAAGAGGTCGAGGCAGAAGTCAGCCCAGAGGCAAATCAGTTGCCCAGGACAGATATCAAAAGCCCAAGGAGGATTGGAAGAAACCTCAGACTCGAATTGAGAAAGGTGGAACCTCACAGAGAGGGCAGCATAATGAGTAGAGAGGAGATTATGCTGACAACAACACTTTTCCTCGTACTAGAGGCAGAGGAAGAGGAAGAGGTGGAGTAATTACATGCTTCACATGTGGAAAGAATGGGCACAAGTCTTATGAGTGTCCAGATAAGAAGAAGGACATTGGAGAATCTCACATCACCGAGGCACAGAGGTGGGATGTTGAGGCAGAAGATGCTGAAGGCAGAAGATCGCTGATGATGCAAAAATTCCTTTTAACACCTGAGAATGAGGTGGAGAATTCAGTCCAAAGGACCAGAATTTTCAGGAATGCTTGCAAGACCAAGAACAGGGTATGCAAGGTCATTGCAGACAGTGGTAGCATGAATAATCTTGTTTCTACAAAGATGGTAGAGAATTTGGAGCTGGAGATGACTAATCATCCAAGCCCATATAGAGTTTCGTGGCTACAGAAAGGACACCAGGTAACTGTCACTAAACAATGCTTGGTTGAATTCAAGATAGGAGGATATAATGACAAAATATTATGCGATGTTATTCCTATGGATGTTTGTCATCTATTGTTGGGTAGACCATGGCAATATGACAGGAATGTGATTCATGATGGGCGAATGAACACATACACCCTGGAGAAGAATGGGAGGACACATATGTTGCTTCCAATTAAGGACAAGGAGGTGAAGCCGGAAGTAAGAAACACTGTACTTCTCATGAGTGGGAAGGAACTTCTTATAGAGGTTAAGAAGAAGGAGGATCCACAGTTCATAGTGGTCAGAAAGCCTAAGATTGTTCTGACTAGCACAAGGGTAGATGGTTTACCAGAGGAAGTTTAGGAACTGCTAGAAAAGTTCACTAACATAGTAGTGGATGAATTACCTCATTTGTTGCCACCAATTAGAAGTGTGAGTCATCACATTGATCTCATACCAGGAGCCAGTTTTCCGAACAAAGTCGCGTACATATTGACACCACAAGAGAATGAGGAGGTTAAAAGACAAGTCCAGGATTTGTTGGACAAAGGTTTGGTCAGGGAAATCTTGAGTCCATGTGTTGTTCCAACAGTACTCATTCCAAAGAAAGACAGAGGCTAGAGGATGTGTACCGACTCGAGGGCGATCAATAAGATAACCATCAGGTACAGATTTCCATTGTCGAGGATGGATGATTTGATGGATTGCTTGAGTGGACCAAGATATTTTTTAAAGATTGATTTGAAAAGCAGTTATCACTAGATCCGCATGAGAGAGGGTGATGAATGGAAGACAACATTCAAAACAAATGAAGGTTTGTATGAATGGATTGTTATGCCATTTGGCTTAACAAATGCGTCAAGTACCTTCATGAGGTTGATGAATGAATTCTTGAAGGAGTTCATCGGGAAATTTGTCATTGTGTATTTGGATGACATACTGGTTTACAGTAAAATAGTGGCAGAGCATCTGAAGCATTTGGCTATAGTAATGAAGAGATTACAGAAAGAGAAGCTATTGATAAATATGAAGCAGTCCTCATTCATGAAGATAGAACTCATTTACTTGGGGTTTGTTATTTCAGCAAATGAGTTGAGGATGGATCCAGATAAGGTGGAAGTGATCAAGAATTGGCCATCACCGAAGAATGTATTTGAGGTGAGAATTTTTCATGGATTGGCTAGTTTCTAACGAAAATTCATCAGGAATTTCAGTGGAATTAGCACAACAATGATGGATACAACGAAGAAGAGACATAAGTCTTTTCACTAGATAGAAGAGGTTGAAAAGAGTTTCAATCTGTTGAAAAGGAAGATTACGGAACAACCAGTTTTGGTGTTGCCGGATTTCCAGAAGACATTTCAGGTGAAATGTGATGCAAGTGGATTTGCAGTAGAGGCAGTCTTGAGTCAGGAAGACAGGCCAATAGCATACTTCAGCGATAAGCTGAATGAAGCGAAATTGAAGTAATCCACTTATGATAAGGAGTTCTATGCTATTATTCAAGCATTAAAGAAATGGAGACATTACTTAATCCCGAAAGAGTTTGTCTTGTACAATGATAATCATGCACTGCAGTTTGTGAATCAACAGGGGAAGTTGAATCAGAAACATGTCAAATGGGTTGAGTATATGAAGAATTTCACATTTGTGATTAAACATATTTCTGGTACTGCTAACAAAGTTGATGATGCTTTGAGCAGGAAGTGTTTGTTGTTGTAGGAGTTCAGAGTCAAAACATTGGGTTTTGATGATCTCAGGGACATGTATGCCAATGATCCAGATTTTAAGGAAGCATATGAAGTAGCTGATAATCCAATTCTCAAAGACAGAAAACCGTGGATAGAGTATATGATCCAGGAAGCATTGTTGTTCAGGGGCAATCAACTATGTATTCTGAAATGCTCCATGAGGGAAAACTTGTTGAAGGAGAAACACAGTGGACGACTGGCAGGACATTTCAGTCATGACAAGATGTTCGCAAAGCTGAGTGAGTCGTATTTTTGGTCGGGAATGTGAGCGGATGTCAAGAGATTCGTAGACAGATGCAGAATTTTCCAGCATTTGAAGGGAAGGAAGCAAAATGTGGGGTTTTATCAACCATTGCCCATACCAGAGAGGCCATGGGATGCGATTAGCATGGATTTTGTATTGGGGTTGCCAAGAACACAAAGAGGTGTTGATTCAATCTTTCTGGTGGTGGATAGATTTTCTAAGATAGAACACTTTATTCCATGTCAGAAAACCAGTGACGCAACTCACATTGTGAATATGATTTTCAAAGAGGTCATTCGACTTCATGGGTTGCCGAAAAGTATAGTTTCGGATCAAGACACCAAATTCATAGGGCATTTTTGGAGGACCTTATGGAAGAAGCTGGGAACTAACTTGTCATTTAGTTTAGCTTATCATCCTCAAACAGATGGACAAATAGAGGTGGTAAACAGAAGTCTTGGAGACTTGCTGAGAAGCTTGGTGACAGAGCACCACAGCCAGTGGGAAACCATATTACCACATGCAGAGTTTGCTTATAATGACTCAGTTAATAGAAGCACAGGGCAGAGTCCATTTCAGATTTTCTATGGCATGCAGCCAAGAGGAATTTTTGAATTGAGGGATTCATAACAAACTGCGACTAGGAGCGCTAGTGCAGAAGAATTCATAGAGGCGATGAAGGAACTTCACAGTCAGGTGAAGGAGCGATTGCAGAATTCAAGTCAGGAGTATAAGCGCAGGGCAGATCAACACAAGAAACAACTTCAGTTTGAGGTTGGCAACTTAGTTCTGGCACATTTGAGAAGGGAAAGGTTCTCGAGAGGAACATACAATAAACTGAAAATGAAGAAAATCGGGCCATGTAGGGTCTTGAGGAAATTTGGGGCAAATGCTTACGAGATTGAATTACTCGATGGGATTGGAATTTCTCCGATATTCAATATCTCAGATTTGTACCCATATAGAGTTGAAGAGACAGAGATTGGAACTGAGCAGCCAGTGATCCAGTGGACAAAAAAGATGCCGGTTGCAGATAAGCCATCGATGCAGTGCATACTGGACAAGAGAGTAGGCAAGAGGACCAGGCGGAAGCAATACTTTGAGTATCTGGTCAAGTGGAAGAACCATCCAGTTCAAGATGCTAGCTGGGAGACCGAAGCAGAGATACAGAAGCATGGATAGACCGTGTGTGAGCTCATGGATATGATTCCATGAAAATTTTCAAGCGAGGGAGTATGATGCAGGGGCATCTCCCACATCAGGCGAGCCAACACAGAAGCCAAAGGACAGCTAGACAAGCGCCAACACACATTTTGAAATTGCCTTGAAGTTGTTGCGTAATCTTAAATGAGCCATTAAGATGAGGAGCACTTGTATAATGTAATCGGACCTTGAGCCTTTAGCTCTCATCCTTAGTAGGTAGGAGGCATTTAAGATAGTCAATGCAGGCAGATAGAATTTAATTCTAGATTAGACTGTTTGAGAGCGCAAGAGGGAAACGGGATATAGACACCCTCATTGTGCATTGTAACATTAATCAGAGTTAGAATCATTGGAGCAATAGCATGCAGAGAGTTGTGTAAGAACACCCATGTACAGATATTTGAATTAATAGGAAGAGATTGATTCAGATTCATGGTTTTGTGTCTGTTCTCTATGTATTCATGCTGAATGATATGCTCATGAATGTTTGCTTCCTGTTATACATTTGCTTTATATGCTGCGTATATGATTTCATGTTTGAGTTTGAAGTCTGAGAGGAAGAAGGAATGAGTTTCAATTGTTTCTCTATTTGAGCCAGATAATTCCTGCAAGGAGTGCAGTTGAAGTGTCTTTAAGGAGTACGTTGACAAAGGGTTCAGATAGAGATAGCTTTTGTTCTCATCTCTGTGGGAGTACAGTTGAGCACAGGAGCCGTACAAGGAGTGCATAGGCCGAGTGAAGTTCAGGGTTGCGAACCTGAGCAAGAGTTGAAGGACTGCTATTGCAAGTGTGCGCAGAGTCGAAGATTCAACACTTAGAAGTTGTTGAATGTTTGCCGCAAGGGGTGCGTGCAAGGTTCTCTAAAAGATTCAGAGTTGAGAAAGCTCAGGAAGGATAAGGCCTTCAAACCTGTTGAAGGACAGCGTAGGGAAGCTGCGACAGGAAGTTTGTAAGAGGCATCGTGAGTTCGCGTGCAGGGGGACAAGTTGTGGAGGAGCACTTAGTCATTTCGTAAATTTCATCAGGAGGAACAGACGAAATTCTCTGAGGATATTTTATGAAACTTTGTGAGCCGTTAGATCTCACAAAGGTACAGGGGAGACACAATGATGTATTCTCGAGAGGTTAAAAGCTCAGGAGGAATAGAGTCGTTGATCTAAGCCAGCCAGGGCCATTAGATCACTCGCAGAATCGCCTATTGGGATTTCATGAGGAGAAGAGTCGAAGTTTGGACAACGAGAATCGCGAAATTGCGAAACGCGATATCCCGACGGCTAAGGGAACAGTGTGGGCCACAAGGGTTAGCAGGTAGACATGTGTCATGCTTTATTAGGTTTCGTGGCGAGGAGTCCCGATACAATAGAATCTGGATTCATGATATTGTGAAATCCGAAATGCCAATGGAGTGAAGGACCATTGAATAGTCAACTCACACGTGCATCGGGGTTTCGGTATATCGGAAGTTGGGAGTCGGTAAAGTGAGTTGTTTGATATCGCGAGTGGCGAAATCGCGATAAGAAAAGTTCCAAAATAGAAGGGAAGGTCAGTGTTGACTATCGTCGGGTCTTGGGGGGGGGGGATTGAGGGTACAATGCTCGACCATTGACTTCACAAAGTCATGAAGTCCGATCTTCTGAGAGCAAAGAGGGGATCGCGCGAAAAGTTCTGTGGGTGCAGATTTCCCGACAAGGAAATAGAAGAGCCTTAGAGTTCTTCGGGCCAGTAGAGAAGAGAAGATCCTATGAGTGGGTATGCTTGTGAGCACGACTGCATCATTTACGCATTGTACCCAACAAGTTAAACTTAGTCTTGTCTCTCCTCCAATCATTGGGGGAAATTGCAAGCAAGACCAGTAGACAAACAAGTAAAACGTGGTGTGGTCTCTCTAAGCTAGAGATGGCAGGCAAACAATATTACGAAGTATCTAGGTTGTGGTCATTTTGGGAAGCAAGGGAATGCTCCCAACAGTGTCATGGACGCCCAGAGGAGATATTTAGGTCATGAGAAGTTAGACAGGATGATAGAAATGTGTGGTACGCCGAGTAGCTAGTGTGAGGGTGTGAGCATCGTTTAGAGAGTGAACAGAATTTGTGGTAGGGTGGAGTTGCTTGAGTGAGATCCTAGACCGTGTCGAACACTCAAAATGGATGCGTACGACTGTGGCGAAACTCAAGCTTCCAAGTGGTGAAGGAACAACCCACAGAAGGGAGAAATTCAGCCAACAAACTATTGACCGCTCAAAACAATGGGGAATCGACCCATAAAACAGAAAGTGAGAATGAACTCATGATTCAATTATTTCTTCAATCAAAATGATTACATTTATAGCTTGATACTCAAGCAACTGATTCTACATTTATAGCTTGATACTCAAGCCATTGATTTCTATAATAGTGAATCTGATAACAACAGTAGAGTAGAGGACACTGAGGAGCCTCTATTATAACTAATTCTATTATTAGCATTTCTTCATTAATATCTAACACTTCCTCTTAATGGAGAAATGGATTTTCTACCACACCTAATTGTTTCCTACATTTTTCAAAATTCATTTTTCCAAGAGGTTTGGGGTTTGGTAAAGATGTCAGCCACATTATCAGTGGTATTACAATAGATCAAGTCAATTTCTTTTGACTGTATTTTTTCTCTTACAAAATGGTGTTGGATTTCAATATGCTTTGTTCTAGCATGATAAATTGGGTTGTGAGCCAATTTAATAGAACTTTGATTGTGACATTTGAGAAGAGTAGGCTTCATTTGTTTATTGTCAATATCTTCAAGAATTCTCTTTAACCAAATAGCTTCATACTCAGCTTTTGTTCATGACAAGTTGGTTGTTTCTTACTGCTCCATGACACGACCCATGTACCAATGTTGAATGCATATCCTGAAGTTGATTTCCTGGATTTCCAGCCCAATCTGAATCAGAGTAACCTGTCAACTCAACATCACAATTATTAGTATACATACTACCAAAATTAACAGTTCCTTTCAGATATCGAAGGACTTTCTTTGTAGCTACAGAGTGTCTTTCAAGTGGCTTAGCCATGAACTGACTAAGGATGCTTATTGAATATGCTATGTCCGGTCTGGTAGTAGTGAGATAATTTTCCTCTTTAGTTTTATCAACACTATATAACTTAGCATTATGTTCTAAAGGTGTTGACACTGCCTTGCTTTCACTCATATTGAACCTTTCCAGAATCTCCCTTGTGTATTTGCTTTGAGTGACCATTGTTTTACCATCTTCTCTCCATATTTCTAAACCTAAACAATAATGTATTTCACCAAGATCGTTCATTTCAAACATCTGTGATGACTAAATTTTAATATCTTCAATCAAGTGATAAGCACTTCCTAATAAAATCATCAACATATAAAGATACCAAAGCAACATTCCCATTTTCATCCTTTCTGAAATACAAATTAGGATCATTTTTTCTTTTCACAAAACCTTTCTGTGCAAAGAATGAATCAATCTTAATATACCAATAACTAGGTGCTTGTTTCAAACCATATAAAGCTTTCTTTAGCTTACACACAAGATCCTCTTGTCCTTTCTTTATAAATCCTTCAGGCTAAACCAAATAAACTTCTTCTTTTAAATCACCATTTAGAAATGTAGATTTAACATCTAACTGATGTATTTTCCAATTGTGTTGTGTAGCTAATGCAAGCATGACTCTAATTGTATTTAACTTAGCTATAGGTGCAAAAGTGTCATCATAATCAATTCCTTCCTTTTGTGAATACCCTTTTGCAACTAATCTAGCCTTGTATTTGTCAACACTTCCATCTGCATTAAATTTGGTTTTATACAGCCATTTACATCTTATAGGAACTTTGTTTTCAGGTAGTTTTGTTAAGTCCCATGTTTCATTCTTCATTATTGATTCATATTCTTCATTCATTGCATTTTTCCATTCCTTATAATCTTTAGCTTGTTCATAAGTAACAGGTTCTACAACATTCATTACTTGTGTCATCAATGCATAATCTTTACCTGAATTGTTCACGATGACTTCCTTTGAGTTCCACCACTTTCATTTCTTCTTCTCTATGGTGTAAGATCCCTTCTCAGTGACTCAAGAGTGTTTGTAGTATCCATGCTGCTTCCACTTTGCTCCTGTACCTGATCCTATTCTTGTACCTATTCATGTTCATCATCTATCTCAATTTTTACATGAGCATCATTGTCATAAGGAGTATACCAAACATCATTTTTACTTATCTCATCATCTGTATTCTCATGAAAAAACACATCTTTGCTTGTAATCAACTTATGTGCACTAAGATCAAACAACTTGTATGCCTTATGATCATCACAATAACCAAGGAATACACACTTAACGGATTTTGCATCAAGTTTCCTTCTCTCATCTTTTGGAATATGAGAAAATGCCTTGGAACCAAATATTCTTAAATGACCAACTTCAGGTTTATATCCATAAAATACTTCAAAAGTTGTTTTCAGATCTAGAATTTTAGTTGGACTTCTATTTTTCAAATAAATAGTAGTATTAATGGCTTCAGCCCAAAAACCATTAGAAATCTTTTTATCTTTAAACATGCTTCGAGATCATTCCACTAATGTCTTGTTCTTCCTTTTAGCTACACCATTTTGTTGTGGTGTATGAGACACAGTGAATTTTTGAATGATCCAATTGTTCTTGTGGTAGCTATCAAAAACTTCTGAGGTATATTCTCCACCTTGATCATATCTTAGAATAATGATGCATTTGTCTGTCTCTTTTCCACCATAGTTTTTAACTCCTTAAATTATTCAAATACATCACTCTTTTTCCTTATAAAATAATCCAAATTAAATCTAGATCCGTCATCAACAAATATAAGAAAATACCTTGCACCTCCAAGTGACATGGTTTGCATGGGACCACAGTCATCAGTATGTATTAATTAAATTATCTCTCTCTATTTATTATCTTTATGCACTAGAAATTCTTCCCTTTGATGCTTATCCAGTGCACATGCTTCACATTCTATATGCTCATTTTTCAAAACAAGAAGTCCTTCAACCATCATTTTCTTTTGAAGTGGCACTAAGTCATTTTTATTAAGATTTCCATACCTGCGATGCCATAGCTCAACTGTTGACATTGTTGTATATTTTAATGCTTGATGAGTGCCCCTTGTTACATCAAGGTTATACAGACCTCCAATTATTATTCCTATGGCTATGAATTATTAATGATTCTGAATATCCTTCACAAAACATCGAGACTGCATAAATTCCACATTCAATTTTTGATTAGTTATTGTGGAAACAGATATCAAGTTAATTTTCCTCCTTGGAACATACAACACATTGTGAATCTGTTTCATTTGCAAATTAGGTAAATTCACACATATTACTCCATAAACCTGAATCTTATGAGATCTGTTGTCTCCTAAATATATGTGTGTTTCATCTGTGCTCTCATGATATTCATCAAACCATTCTTTGTTACAAGACATATGAGCTCAGGCTCTTGAATCTATGAACCATGCACTTTCATCATCGGATTATGTGGATAATGCATCTTTGGAAATAAACAACTTTAGATTCCTAAAACCATCATTGATAGAGGTGTCACTTTTCACATAATTTCCATTATTTTTTCTGAACTTATGTTTGGATTCATTAGCTTTCCTTTTATAACAATCTTTAGCATGATGACCAGGTTTCCCATAATAAAAACAATCATCATTTTTCTTAACATGTGCATCAAATTTTGTTTGAGTCATACCTCTATTCCTTGGTTGAAAATTCCCTATTATGTTTATGTCCCATGGCTTGCCCCTGTACAGTTATTTCCCTTTGGATACTAACACCAATTCTGAAGTATGAGAGTCCATTTCAAACACCTTCACTCTTTCTTCTTCTTGTAGAAGAATCCCTGTCAATTCAGAAAATGTAGGTGGTTGTACTCTACCTCCTAGACTTGAAATAAAGACATGATAATCTCTCATTAACCCTTTTAATGTAATAAATACCATGTTAGAATTTGAAACTTTCTCACCAATTGCAATGTCACATAAATCTTTAATTCTAGAAACATAGGTGGTAATATTTTCATTTTCTTCCATTTTTATGGACAGTAAGTTAGTCTTAAAAAACATAATTCCATTTGAGTTTGTAGTTTCATACTTGACCTTTCAATATTTCCCAGGTCTCCTTGGATGTTTTACAGTGTCTAATGTGTGGAATTATATTGTCCTTGACAGACATCTGCAACAACACTTTAGCCTTCGTTTCTCGTTTCTCCCAATCTGTACTAACAACACCTATGGGCTTGGCTTCATCTCCTTTTACAATAGCCCACACATTCCATGCTTCAAAAATAGTCAATATATTAAATTTCTAGTTAATGTAATTATCACCATCGAACTTGGATGCTTCATTCAAATAAGTTTTGGGGAATGAATTTGACATTTCTACAGAAAATTCAGCGATTTAATTCAATTAAAGGTAGAGATTTAATTACTTTCACCTCAATGATTTAATTAAGACAACAAGCAGCTCGGAATATGACCCAGAACCCTTCAGAACTCGACTCTTCCAACTTAAATTCGCCAAACCAGACAACAATCCACAAAAAAACAACTGTCTTCTTCTTCACGCAGGAGGTTGGGCAAGCTAGCAACCACAACAACAAATATGTGCCTCAAGAACCCACCAACAATGATCTAAATGAAATGATGCCCCCCACATAGCTCCACATAGCTTCACACGAACAGAGCGATCCTTCATGCATAGCTCCACACAAACACAGTGATCCTTCATGCGGATAGCACTCACAGCACACAACTCATGCTCACTGTTAGGCAGACGGTGGCTCACAATCTTAGGAATTGGACGGAGCTCTACACAATGGATAGAAAAAAAAAACGAACTCTTCACGGTGGATAGAAAACAATGGCTCCACGATCCACTATAAGAAACTACTTTACACAGTGGATAGAAAAATCGTGGTTCTCTTCTCCATGCATGAAATACACAGTCCAGATAGTAGACTCTATGCTATCTCCAACAATGATGGAAATAATGGAAAATGTCTTAAGCTCCCTCACAGTCTGGCAGGCTCTCTCACTAAACTACAATTCTCACAGCTCCCTCACGTTGTTGTTCTCTTCTCCTGAGCTCTGATACCAAAACAAAAAGTGATATTGAACTCACGATTGAACTATTTCATTAATCAAAATGATTACATTTATAGATTGATACTCAAGCAACTAATTCCTATAATAGTGGATATGATAAAAGTAGTAGACACGCAAGAGCCTCTATTATAACTAATTCTATTATTAGCATTTCTTCATTAATATCTAACAGAATCGACCCATACCATATAAAATTTGTCTAGAAAGTCTACAAAACACCAAGGCACATTAAAAAATTCCTATAAAATATAAATTCACGCCAAAGAGAGAGGGACTCCTAGGAGAGAAAATTAGGTTTGGCAAGTTTTCTAACAACTCAAAAGGACGTCAGTGGATTTCTGGTTGCCCAATTCACTCAATGGTGGATATCAATTCATTGTTTAGATGGGCAAGCCATTAAACCAATATCCTCTATCAAAATAACTCTCATAGAGTAATAAAAAGAGATGTAGTGAGTAACTCCTCATACGTTCAAATAAGATACCAACAAGCTACCATACAACTCAATGGTGAATTTAACCACAACACATAACAATAAGCTAACTCAGTGAGACAAGATTTTCATCATGAAACCCAATTGGAAAAAACAACCATCTGCTAGTTATTCTTTCACTACAAGTCTACAATTTTACAATGCTCTCATCTCCTTGGCCGAAACCCCTTTGAGTATGAACGATAGCTAGGGGGTAAGGGAATGCCAACAACCATGGCTCTTTTCTTCCAGTTCCTTACCCTTCTCTCCTATTCCTCTTTATCATTTAGTTAATTATTTTAATCATTCCTCTCACATCCTCATTTTTCCTTATTCAATTTTACAAGTGCATTGTTTTACATAGCTAACATGACCTAGATTAATTGTCATGTTGTCTTGCAGGTGAGTCTTGTCATATTTAAGAAGGAAAACTTCGGTTGGAAAATTATAGTTAGAAATTGGAAAGGTGTTTCCCTAGTTGTTGGTATCAACCCCTTATCCTCTTCAATAGTGATGTAGACCTCCTATGTTACTATCTCCCCTTGGACAACATCTTCTCCTTAAAATGAGGATGCATGCATCTCTTCACCTATTGTTCTCTTCACTCTCTGCACTTTTTTCCTAGCTATGCAGTGTTTGGGGTGAAACTCTCGGTGAATTCACCAACACTTTGCTTCCCAATGTCCACTCAACTTGCAATAGTGGAAAAAGTTCACATGGCTACTACAAGGATTGTTTATCATACTCCTCATCTACATGTGCCTTTTTGTTTGTTGCTGAGTTGGAGTAGCCTTCTTGTCATTCAACTTATGAGAACAATCAAGTATGGGGAACATGGCTTGCTTCTCCCAGCATTATGTTTCACAATGGCCTTTCTTCCCACAAAAAGAACATGGGTTTGCATACCAATAGTTTTGTATGGTATGTGGTCTCTTCTTGCAGCAATGACCCATGAAAAATTTCTTGTTTGATGTGGACCTCATTGTCTTGTTCTTCTTCTTGTTTTGGATGATTTTCTTGTTGTTGTCTTTGAGTGCAGGTGTGGATTGAGTTTGCAAAATCTCATCATCGCTTCTCTCCTTCAATCTACCACAAGAATGAGGTGGTGGTGAGATGACACCTTCACTGAGTGTTTTTGCTCATTCTCTTGACAAGCAAGTTAACGCTGCATGTCTGTTTCCTTCCCAAAAATGGGTTTCTTCATGGTGATGGAATTTTCACTTCTACCATGAAAACCTAGGCCTTCATGCTTGGCGTTCATGCTTGTCACCAGTTGCGAGATACACGTCCATTCAGAGCGTTATTTCCATAGTGGAAAATATGTGTTGGAGGATACATCATATGGATGTAAAGACCACATTTCTGAATGGATTTATTGAGGAGGAGGTGTACATTGAACAACCATAGGGGTTTGTGGTGATGGAAAGAGACTCTCATCTGTGCCTTCTAAGAAAGGCATTGTATGGTCTGAAGCAAGCTCCAAGAGCTTGGTATTGACGTATTGACTCTTATTTGCTTTAGATAGGGTTTGAGAAGAGTGAGGTAGATCCTAACTTCTACTACATCATTCAAGGTGAGGATATACTCATTCTCATACTATATGTTGATGATTTGTTTATCACAGGAGCGGAGCTTCTCATAGTTGATTGCAAGCTCAGACTTGCATCAGAGTTTGAGATGACAGACATCGATTTGATGCACTATTTCTTGGGCATGGAGGTTTGGTAGAAAGAGGGTCATATCTTTCTGGGGTAGGGGAAGTATGTTGTAGACATCCTGAGCAGGTTTCAGATGGAGGACTGCAGAACCATGTCTACACCTATGGTCACCAACTGGAAGAATCTTAGCGCTTTAGATTCCCAGTTGGTGGATGCTATGAGATACAGGTAGATTATAGGTTATTTGATGTATTTGGCCAACACCAGACTAGATATTTGTTTTTCCATGAACACTCTCAGCCAATTTATGGTGGAGCCTAGGAGTGTTCATTGGATTGGGGAAAAACATGTTTTGAGGTACATAGCAAGATCAATGGATTTTGGTTTAGACTATGTCAGAGGGGATGGAGTCAGTTTGATTGGCTGCAGGAACTCAAACTGGGCAGGATTTGCTAATGACAGGAAGAGAACCTCAAGGTGTTGCTTTGGCTTGGGATCAGGAGTTGTTTCCTAGTTTATCCAGAAGAAAAAGTTAGTTGCTTTGAGTTTGGCCGAGGTAGTGTACATGGCAGCTAGTCAAGCCAGTTGCAAGGCCATATGGATTTGTAAGTTGTTGGTTGGTTTAGTTGGTCAGGAGTTGTCTCTGACGATCATTCACTATGATAATCAAAGTTGTATCAAACTTTCTAAGTGTTGAAGTAATGTAACTGCAAAGTGTATTCTTATTATTATCTGATATATTATTCATTGGATCAATCCCCATTGTGGATTGATCATGTCGGCTATTGTAATAGGACCAAATCCCCTTTTGCGGATTGGTCAAATGATAAATTATAATAGTAAGAATAAGAAGTCGGCCCCAGTAGATATTAAAGAGGCCCCAGAATATATTAAAGGTGATTATAACCACCCAGTTTGAGAAGTCGACCCTGCCAGTGAAGAGACACTTCACACGTGCCAGTCTTGTATAAATAAAGAGGCTAGCGCCTCACTTAGACACAACTCACTTGCTCATTTGAGAGACAAGTTTTGGACTTGCAGTTGGAGAATAAAGAGAGAGAGTGGTGCATCTTTTGGACAGGATCTTCTGTATTAGCTTGAGTTATCTCTTGGCATTGTATTGGCTATCTATAATAAGGAAGTTTTTCTGGGTTTTCTTCCCCTAGAGGGTTTCCCAAGATAAATGTTGTGTCTCTTGTGATTGTGTATTTCTCAGTGATCTTGTCTTTATGTTGTTGTTATCTATTGAAATGCAAAGAACTATAATAATGGCATAAACATTAACATGGTATTAGAGCCAAGATGAAGAGAGAATCTTTCGCAAGAGAAAAACGTCACTGTTGTCATACATGCAAATTAGGGATTTTTGATGGTGAAGCTTTTCAGCCCCAAAACCATCTACAAAAGTGTGCCCTCCCTCAAGGATTACTTTGGCATCATCGGCGCACCTTTTCAGTGGCTGGATATCTCGGAAAGTGAAACCCTAGTTTCACAAAAGTACTAGAAGTACCAGAAAACTAGTGAACTAGAAGTACTAGAAGCACCAGAGTACCAGAGGTATTAGAAAACCAGAAGCACCAGTCCAGAAATCCAAAGATCAAGTTTGGAAGGGTAAAAGTTGGATTTTCAAAATATCCAAGCACACCAGGCTACTCGCCTCAGCCAAGCGCATCTCCTGGTAAGTTCAAAATTTGATTTTGAGCACTTTGATTTTTTGGTCATTTTCCTAGCTCTAGGTAAAAGATGTCTGCAAGCATGAAGCTTGCTGACAAACTGTAAGGCGTGGAAAAATTCCGTGCCAGGAAGTATAGGATCGGCCTGATCCTTACAGAGAATGACCTAGCAAGATTCATCAAAGAAGAAGTGTCAGAACCCAAAGATGCCATAGAGAAAGAAAAGCATCAAAAGGACACAATCAAGGCCTAAAGAATCATTGCAGATTCAATCAAAGACCACATGATTCCTTATGTGTCATCAAATAACACTTCGAAAGAAATGTTTGATTCCCTAAGAAGACTATACGAAGGAAAGAACATAAACTGGAAGATGAATCTAAGAACTCAACTAAAGAATACGAGGATGGAGAAAGGAGAAACGATCCAAGAATATTTCTCTATAATTTCATAATTCAAACAACAGTTAGAAGTGATTGGAGACACCATAGATGAAGATGAGATCATAATGACGGCCCTAAATGGTCTCACAAGACCTTGGGATGCATTCATCCAAACGATATGTGCTAGAACGGAGAAACTAAATTTTGATAGTCTATGGGAAGAATGCATCCAAGAAGAAATAAGAGTAGCTAACTGCGAAGTGCTACTAGCAAGAGATGGTGATCAAGCCCTAGCTACTCACACCAAAAGAGGAAGGAAGAAACCCTACTTCCACAAGGAGACTCATAAAGATCCTCAACCACCAAACAAATTCAATAATAAAGGATCTCATCCAAGGAGATTTCAGAAGAGAGGACAACGAAGGGAAAGAGACTACTCATCTGTACAATGCTATCATTGTGATAAGATGGGACAAATTGCAAAATTTTGTCCAGCCAGACGAGAAGAATACAAGAGGAAACATAAGAGGCACCATGCCCATGCAGTGAAATATGAAGAGCCACTTGCAAAGATGATAAGAGAATAGATCAAAGACTATGTCTTAATCTCGGCCCTCTCAAGATTGGTAACACATGGAGAGGACACATGAATCATTGATAGTGGTGCCTCCAAGAACATGACAGGTCAAAAAAAAATTCTCTCTTGTGTTTTAGAAAAGAAGTTTTCTCAGAAAGTGACACTTGGAGATAATTACCAATATCCCATCAAGGAAGTGGGAGAATCAAACTACAAACTGGATTCAGGGAATTCATTAAAAATGAAGGATGTATTATATGTACCAAGTTTGAAAAAGAACCTACTCTCCATTTCATCTTTAGAAAAGAAAGGCTACAGAGTTTCCTTTATAGATGGAGAAGTTCTTATGTGGGCTAAAGGAGAAACCATAAATGAAACAATCATCGTGGAAGTGAAGAAAATGGCTTATATAGACTAAAGGGTCACTCAGAAACTGCCATGGCCCACGCCATTGAAAACTCATGTAAACTTTGGCATAGAATATTAGCTCACATCAACTACAAGGTGCTACCATACATATGCAAAGAGGTCACAGGTTGACTAGAACTTAAGGTCGACCATGAAGACATATGCAATGGATCTGCACAAGGGAAGAACATCAAGAACCCATTTTCGAAGAGAGACAACAAAGTAGAAGGAGTCCTAGAGCTCATTCATTCAGATGTATGTGGCCCAATGAAATTGTCCTCCATTAGTGGGTATGTATATTATGTATTATTTATTGATGATTATTCTCGTAAGACCTGGATATATTTTTTGAAATCTAAAGATGAAGTGTTCAGCAAGTTCAAGAAATTCAAAGCCTTGATAGAGAATTTTTCTGAAAGAAATATTAAGATACTTAGGTCAGATAATGGAGGAGAATACACCTCAAAAGAGTTCGTGAACTTCTACAGAGATGTTGGGATCAAGAGGGAAGTCACTACTCCCTACAATCCCCAACATCCCAACATCCCAACATCCCAACAAGTATGGGCAGAAGCAGCAATGATGACTATTTATGTGTAAAACCAATTATCCCATAGTGCACTTGGGTTCAAGACCCCAGAAGAGATGTTCACCGAAAAGAAGCTAGAGGTAAGACATCTCAAAATATTTGGCTTCCTAGTATTTATTCATACACAAAAAGAGAAGAGAAACAAGTTGGAACCTTCAGGAAAGAAGTGAATATTTGTGGGATACTGTGAGGTCTCCAAGGCCTTCATAGTTTATATACCCGGTCACCGCCACATTGAGATCAGCAGAGATGTGACCTTTGATGAAGATGCAATGCTCAAGAAACAAAGAATATTCCATCTTGAAAAAGTATATGAAGAGGAACGCGTAATCCCCAGAACTGCAGAGAGGGAGTTTCCTAGAGCCACAAAACCAGTTAAGGAAAGCGTAATTTCCCCTGATGAGGAAATTCCAGAAGATCATGATATAGTGGAATTTCAAGAACCACCTCATATGACAATCCTCCATAAAATAAATCCATCTTGGGTCAGAGAGCTTATTCAAGATGGGGAGAAGTATGGTGTTCCCCAAGGAACCACGAGACAGGTGAAAATACCAAAGCCATTTTCCATTTATACGGCTTTAATGTGTGACCTCCTAGAGAAGGAGCCTACCAGCTTTGAAGAATCCTTTTAGATGAAAGAATGGGAAGATGCCATGATAGAGGAATACCAATCCATAATCAAGAATGATGTATGGGAAATAGTTCCCAGACTGAAGAGTAAAGATGTGGTATCCTCCAAATGGCTCTTCAAAATAAAACATGCTACTGACGAAAGTATTGAAAAATATAAAGCAAGATTTTTCACTTGGGGATTTTCTCAAAAAGAAGGCATTGACTATGAAGAGACATTCGCTCCTATAGCCAGATACACTTCGATCAAAACCATCATATCCCCTGCAACTAAGATGAAGAGGAAGTTACACTAGATGGACATAAAGACAACCTTTCTAAATGGTGTCATCGAAGACGGAGTGTATATAGAGAAAACTCAAGGATTTGAAGTTGAAGATAGGAAGTCTCATGTCTATAAATTAAAGAAAGCCTTATACGGATTGAAGCAAGCTCCCAGAGCTTGGTCTGGCTGTATAGACAGTTTCTTGATGAGCTTAGGCTTTACCAAGAGTAAAGCAGATTCTAACCTCTACTTCAAGGTTATGAACGATGAGCCAGTGATATTATTGCTATATGTGGATGACTTATTCTTAACTGGAGAAGAAAAGATCATCACCAAATGTATGAAGAGACTTGCCTCAGAATTTGAAATGAAAGACCTTGGCCTAATGCATTATTTCTTAGGTCTTGAGGTATGGCAAAGTCCAGAGAGAATATTCCTTAACCAAGGGAAGTATGCAGTCAAAATCCTGAAGAGATTCGACATGTTGGAATGCAAGCCCATGAATACACCCATGGAAGCAAAATTGAAGCTATTGGTTGACACTTCTTCAGAATCGATTGATGCCACCTTGTACAAACAGATTATTGGATCACTGATGTACCTGGTGAACACTAGACCAGACATTTGTTTTTTCGTGGACACCTTGAGTCAGTTTCTAGTAGAGCCTAGACATGTTCACCTTGTGGTTACAAAACATGTGATGAGGTACCTTAAGGGTACATTAGATTGTGGTCTCAGTTATGACGAAGATCATGATTTCACATTGAGTGGATACACTAATTCATATTGGGTAGGAAGCGTTGCTGATAGGAAAAGCACTTATGGATTTTGTTTCAGTTAGGGATCAACCATGATCTCATGGAAAAGTAGAAAGAAATCCATCATTTCTCTCAGCACAGCGGAAGTAGAATACATTGCTATGTGTTCTTCTAGTTGCGAAGCTATATGGCTTCGAAAGTTGCTGACCAATCTATTTGACCTAGAGATGGAATCAACTTCGATCCTATGTGACAACCAAAGCTTCATAAAGATGACAGAGAATCTTGTATCTCATGATAATTTGAAGCACATAGAGATCCAATATCATTACATTCGTGACATGGTGCAGAGAGGAGCCATAAAGCTCTAGTACATTAGCACAGATGAACAGGTTGTTGATCTGTTCACCAAGCCCTATCTCGTGTAAAGTTTGAGTACTTCTGAGATAAGCTTGGCATAGTTCGAAGGGACCTTCCTTGAGGGCGAGTAGTTTTTGTGATGAGATATTCCCTACTTCTGACCTTATGGTTGTGACGTAAATCAATACGTATACCTTGCTTCCGACCCTATGGTTGTGACATAAAGCAAGATGATGTGATATGACTAGTACCATGTTTCCAGCTGTACAACTGCAATGTAAAGCTAGTCTAGTACCCTGCTTCTGACCTGATGGTTGTGATGTAAAGAAGGACATGTTCCTTACTTCTAACCTTATGGTTGTGACGTAAAGCAAGAAGATGTGATAAGACTAGTACTGAGCTTCTGACTAGATAGTTGTGACGTAAAGCCAGTCTAGTATCCTGCTTTCGACCTGATGGTTGTGACATAAAGCAGGATGTATACCTTGCTTCCGACCTTATGGTTGTGACGTAAAGCAAGATTATGAGATGAGGCTAGCACTGTGCTTCTGGATTGACATAAAGCCAGTCTAACATCATGCTTCCGACCTTATGGTTGTGACGTAAAGCAGGACAAGTATCTTGCTTCTAGCTTTATTGCTATGACATAAAGCAATATTATGAGACAAGACTAGAACTGTTATTCCATCTTGATAGATATGACATAAATCCATTCTAGTATGATGATGATGAGCCAGCCTCGTGCTGTGATGATGATGATGTATTAGTTTTATACTAATCCATATTGTTGCAGATGATGATTGCATTCTTTTGAGAATGACGATGTCTACCAATGAAGAAAACTTCCGATGATTTATAGATATTTCATTCAGTGCTCCAAGATGATATTAATGATGTTTCCCTCCTGATGTCATTGATGATGCAGACCTCTCTCTTGCCTGATGTTGTTGAAGAATACCCTTCTTGTTAAGGGGGAGTGTTGAAATAATGTAACTGCAAAGTGTATTATTATTATTATCTGATATATTATTCATTGGATCAATCCCCATTGTGGATTGATCATGTCGACTATTGTAATAGGACCAAATCCCATTTTTCGGATTGGTCAAATGATAATTATAATAGGCAGAATAAGAAGTTGGCCCCAACAAATATTAAAGAGGCCCCATAATATATTAAAGGTGTTTATAACCACCCAGTTTGAGAAGTCAGCTCTGTC
The DNA here is from genome assembly GCA_000966675.3 of Picea glauca. Classification (NCBI taxonomy): domain Eukaryota; kingdom Viridiplantae; phylum Streptophyta; class Pinopsida; order Pinales; family Pinaceae; genus Picea; species Picea glauca. The sequence goes on along the minus strand of JZKD02S1781007.1, from coordinate 362,269 downwards.
GGTGAAGAGACACTTCACATGTGCCAGTCTTGTATAAATAAAGAGGCCAACGCCTCACTTAGACACAACTCACTTGCTCATTTGAGAGACAAGTTTTGGAATTGCAATTGGAGAAGAAAGAGAGAGAGTGGTGCATCTTTTGGAGAGGATCTTTTGTATTGGCTTGAGTTATCTCTTGGCATTTTATTGGCTATCTATAATAAGGAAGTTTTGTTGGGTTTTCTTCCCCTAGAGGGTTTCCCAGGATAAATGTTGTGTCTCTTGTGATTGTGTATTTCTCAGTGATCTTGTATTTATGTTGTTGTTATCTATTGATATGCAAAGAAATATAGTAATGGCATAAACATTAACACTGAGAATCCAGTGTTTCATGACAGGTCAAAGCATATTGAGATCAGATACCACTTCATCAGAGATTGGGTTCAACATGGGGCAATTGAAGCTCTAGTATATTCTGACTGATCAACATGTGGCAGATATTCTCACCAAGGCATTTCCAAGGGGAAAGCATGTCTACTTTAGAGACAATATGGGCTTGGTGAGAAACACTTTCTTCAGTAAGAGGGAGTGTTGAGTTTTGGTGTACCTTGGGAAGTGGTCCCCTTGTGGTTGTGGGTCTCTAAAAAAAAGAGGGAAATATTTCATCCATTGTGCCTTATAATGTATGTCTAATTTCACATTGACATTTTCCGAAGTCAAAAGGGTGAAATTTGTCACTTGAGTGAAAAGTGACTGTTAATTCACTTTGTGGGTGAATTGGGGGACATAAAGTGAACTATTGAAACTTAACCCAAAGTGGGTTTTGAATTGAGATTCTTTTTGAGAGAGCTCAACCATGGATTAGATATGGCTTGGAGTGATCCTAGCCATTGATCTTTTATGTTTTCTTTATGATTCCTTCAAAGGGGCGCATAGGGAAAAATAAGGCTCATTCCTTCATTTGTTCACTTGGAGAGTTTGGAGATGAGCAAGAGGATGAGAATGGGAGAATTGGGAGAGTAGATCTTGGGTGCCATATTTCATGGAAGGCGCAAGGAGGCTTAGGGCCTATTTATTTTGTGGTGAGGGTTCTTTCTTGGTGGAGGGTGCACTCTTGGAAGAGGGTGGAATCTTAGCAGGCACTAGCAGTTGTTGAGCTTTTGCAGATCTGATTGGTGGAGGTTTGGGACAACATACAAACAAAGATTTGCATGCAAGGGTTTCTCAAACAACCAAGAGAAGATCAAGGGCACATCAGTTCAGTGGAAGAGGCAACAAAGGAAGGGGGGTGCACTTCTTTGAGCTCATCCTTCTTGGAACCTTCTATCAAAGGTTGAGAGGAGCTTGCTATTTGTATAGGTTCCATTGTATTTTATTACTTGTTTTTTTCCATGCTTGAGACATCACATATATACACTTTCATTCTAAATTGGTTTTCCCCGGGGGGGGTTTTATCCAGGGTCATGTTGACCAAAAATACTTGTGTTCAAATTTTATGTATTCTTAGTGTTTAAATCAACAATAGGAGCTTGTAAAGATCCTAGAGGAGTGCTATATGTTTTAAGGTTTTCATGTGCTAACATTCAGTGACTAAAACACTTGCAAGGGCACCTTAAAAGAGCATATAACCATCAGTTTGAAGGCATATTTCTTGGCAGAAAATTTCAGACCTGTTTGTTGTCCTAAAACAATGACAAGGACAAATTTGATTGAGTAAACTTAGAGCCCAACAAGAGGTCAAAGACAGACCTGTCGGGCAGCCTTCAAGTTCCTAAAAAATCTATAGTTGCAACTTGCTACAAACCTTAATCTAACCCTTGAGCAACAAATAAAAAGTGAATTTAGGTTTAAAGACTTACTATAAGGATTTAAGACTTTCCATTTAATCCTCTTGGGAAAATGGAGTCAAAATATGAAATTTCTCGGAGACAAAGGTGAAAGAAGAACCTTGAATAAAACCATAGGGTAGTCCACTACAAACCCTAGAAATCTATCCTATAGCAAGGAAACTAGGGTAGTCCATTACAAACCTTAGAAAGCTATCCTATAGGAAAACAACTATGGTAGTCCACTACAAACCCTAGAAAATAGTCCCTGTAAAAGGTTCATAAAATAATACCAAGGGAAGATAGTCCACTACAAACCTTCTTAGGGTTTACAAGCTAATATCTATTCAAATAAAAAGTGAATTTAGGTTTAAAGACTTACTATAAGGATTTAAGAATTTCCATTTAATCCTCTTGGGAAAATGGAGTCAAACTATGAAATTTCTCGGAGACAAAGGTGAAAGAAGAACCTTGAATAAAACCATAGGGTAGTCCACTACAAACCCTAGAAATCTATCCTATAGAAAGGAAACTAGGGTAGTCCATTACAAACCTTAGAAAGCTATCCTATAAGAAAACAACTATGGTAGTCCACTACAAATCCTAGAAAATAGTCCCTGTAAAAGGTTCATAAAATAATACCAAGGGAAGATAGTCCACTACAAACCTTCTTAGGGTTTACAAGCTAATATCTATTCAAAAAAAATACAAGGTAAAATTCTTTATCACCACGTTGATAAGAACATTCACACTTAATAAATTCATAAATAAATCCACAAAGACTTAGAAAGAACACTTACTAGGTAAATCAATGCTCATCCATGAAATTGTAACCATGAAATTCATCCATCAAACTTCAAAAATCATCCATAGATCATCTCTCCAAAAAATTGCACAAGTTATTCATCCACAGGAAAAATATAAATAAAGAAAAGACAAGTAGTAATCCTCCACAAGCAACAATGATGAATAAATGAGGGAGCACTTCCTCTATTTATATGAGTAAACCAAGCACTTTCCCTCATTGAGATAATATCCACTAAAAGCCCCTAAAAACATAATATATCCATGATACAAGGTGGATAGGTTTAGGTTGACCCCAAAATATGCTTCTAAAACAAAGATACAACTCAAAATCATGAAAACGTCCTTCAAAAATGTCACACGTGTGAGTGTAGAAGGTTCAAGAAGGCTGACAACATCTCCAAATGGGGTGCAAATGCTCTAAAAGTCATGTCTCTCCCCAAAAGGTGCAAAGTATCATCAAAAGTCATGCCTCCTCATCAAGAAGGTCACATCTCCTCATCATCCAACATGCTAGGTCTGCTCAAGCAAGTGTCACATCATCCTCAAGTGTGAGTCCCATCACATGTGTAATGTCCTCAAGCTAGGGTATGACGTCATAAAGAGAAAGGGCTCCATGACCCCTCCCAAGAGGTGTACTATCATCATCACATACCGTGTCATCAAACCAAGCCTCAATGTCCTCAAGGGGTGCAACGTCATCCAGGGTCTCCAATCCAGGGGCTCCATACCATCTCCAAGTGACATGTCAAGCTCATGGTGCATTGTCCTATCTCCAAAGTGTAACGTTCAAGGTCCAAGGTGTGCCAAAGGGTGTCAAGAGGCATACAAAGTCATCACATGGTACCATGCTCATCATCAAGGCTCCAAAAACCTCCATACGATGTGCAACATCCTCCATGAGGTGTGAGGGAAGCATCAAGAACATCCTCTAGAGGACCATGTCCAAGTGTGCATCATCATCAAGCAAGGGCTCAAAGAATCAAGTGAGACCAACCATTATGGATACATGAGTCATTAGAATCATAAAATTTCAGTTACATTTGAATGTAAAATCCATGTAAGTAGTTCACTTTAGGTATCTTCTTCAAACTTCATGCTAGCTTATGAATTTATGTAATTTGCCAAGTTAAAGTTTGGGAGCAGCATCATAGAACCCTATTAGGTGTGCCAGTACCCAAGTAGAGGAGTATTTCATGAGAAACCCATCAAAGTGTAAGTGTGAGTGAATGGTATGACTTGGGGTTTACTTCATGGTCATGGTGTCATTGACATGCAAGACCACGTGTGATGTTCATCTCCATGAGCACCTTTGTAGAGGGAGTGCTTAATGCATTGAGTTACCCTTTCCTCGGAACTATTTCTTTCCACCTCTATCTTGCCTTTTGATATTTATTAATTTACTTTGCAAGCCAATTTTCACGTTTATGCATTTATTACATCAGAATAATTCAATTAAGTCCTTTATTTAGATACACATTCAATACATTAGGACTTGTGGTGATGGCCTTGTTATCGCACAGTTTGTAGTTTAGGTTAAAGGCTAAAGGATAGAGGCCAAACTGGCGTAACATGAACCTTCCCCATCCAATGTCACCACAATGGGGAAGTTCTTTCTGTTTAGGAAGGTTAACTCAGGGGAGATGTCCCTAGTAACCTAGGGTTTTGAAGAGTCTAAGGTATAAAGTCAAGGTCAAATTTTCCTCTTCACAGGTCACCACCAAGGTCAGAAAGTCCGGCTAATTAGCCAATAAAGAAGTGTATGCCCAAAAGAGAACACCTACCCGGAACAAGACAACAATAAAGAATATATGCAGGCTATAATCCAGTGGGTTAGTACTTCATATAACTATCTGACATTAATAAACAAGAAATGTAAAACAATAGGTATTAATGAGATCAACATTTTGTCAATTAGCTATGGAAAAGTATCGATTCATCAATAGCTATTGAGGTGATGTGGCTAACATTGTATCTAATCAATACTTTACTCAATAAATGCTTTAAATCATCACCTAATTGCTTATCATCAACATATGTTGTGTCAAGATGGAATATTCAAGTGTGATGTCAGCCTTGTTAGGGTTAGCTAGTTAGTTAGGGTTTCAAAATTTAAAGTTTTGAGAGTTGTTTTGAGCACTTTCACTTCAACGTTGTGTGTATAAGATCAGTGCCTAGGGGTTAATGGAGTCAAATAAGGAGAGGGCACAAGGTTTTTAATGGATACAGACTAAGGAAAAGAGGGGATGGTTCTAGAGTGTTGCAATGGAATGGCCCTAGAATAAAAACCCAGGGGAAAGAGGCTCACTCTGATGTTGCTTAAGCAAGGCCCCGTGCTCTTTCCTCCTTCCTTAGGTCAACTTGGCAAAATGGCTAGCATAAATGATAAGTCAAAACTAGAGGATGAGGTGAGGGAAAGTGTTGCAATGGCAAGGCTTTATCACCAAACCCTAGAGGATGGACGGCCCTAAGTGTAGATAACCTAGGCCTAGGATGTCACCCCCCTTCTTAACCTTTAAAAATCAAAGCTAGCTTAAGGGAAGAAGCAAGAAGAGTGTAGCAATGGCTAGGCTCTATCTTCCTTCTCCAATGGCTGAAAATTTCTCTCTAAGGGGACATGAAACAAGGACCTACTTTTGTTCTTGTTACCTAGGGTTTTAAATCAACAATTTTATAAGTAAATGCAACAATATAAACCTACAACCATTCAATTAAGAAGTTTTGCAAGAAAAACACTTACATATCAAGATGAAAAGCATATGCAAACCCTAGTTGTAAACCTTCCTTCAAGAAAAATGCCAAAACATGCCAAGAAATCCTTCCATCAACAAGTGCGCCTCACTTTAAAAGACCAAATACCCAAGTAGGGCACAAAAAATTAGACCTCACAAGTGTGAGTTGTTGTGTTATCTTCAAATGATGGAAAAACATCCTCACTATATAGTGTATTATGACCTATAATTAAATTTGGTCATTAAAAATAGCCAACAAGGCTACAAACCAAAATCATACTATTTTTACATTAAACTTTTTACCAAAACCCTAAATGAGCAAGAAATGAGATGTCAAGCCCTCCTGAGGGAGACGTTGGGCCCTTTTGGGGCTAGTCCAGCATCCAGAAGTCAAACATTATCCCTTTCCGTGCTCATCCAAGCAGTCACACATGCCAGCCATCCTATCAAACTACCACACACTCAAGGTGATGTCAAGGCCTCCTGGGTGACGTCTTAGTCATGAAAAGAAAACGCTCCATCTAAAAAGGGGTCAACCCCCTAGGGCTGGGCTCACCCAAAGTGTCCTGGATGAAACATCCTTCTTCTTCTCAAGTGAAATAGCTCAACCAATCACTGTCCTCTCTCTACCCCTGATGGGGTCCTAGCGACCATCTGATGGGCTCTTCAGCCTTATGGAGGTCCGAACTAATCATCTCCCCATGTGTACCTGGTCCAACTAGTACCTGTCCGTCGGGCATGGTCAGGATAACATCAAAGACTTCGCCCTCCATGGGCTCATTAGTCATAGGGATCATAGAAATTTCAATCATATCTCATCATTAGTGTCATCAAACATATGCATAAAAACCCTGATATATCATTCAATAGCTCAAAGACATTACAAAGACCTACAATACAAATATGAAGAAAGAGACAGAACACCCTATTGGGCTAGTATCCATAAGGAAAGGAAAGTCTCCAAGGGGTATCATCCAAGCCATGTAAATCAAGGTGATGTGGTCAAGGGATGTCTAGGATTAGGGTAGAGTGAGAGCTAGGGATGCATGGTTTTACCTGTGGGTGCCTTTGTAGAAGGCGAGTTGTACCTGTCATGGATGCAAGTTTTTTCCAAGCTCCTTTTGCCTTTTATTCTTATCTTTATTTTTTTCTTTTATTTCTTTTTATCCAAGGACTAATTGGAGGACACTGCCTTGGCGTGGTGAGCAGAGCTGACAGTGTTACCCACAAGTACCTTCACAGAAATGATAAGGCTGGCTCGTGATGAGACCCCCTTTCCCTTGGCCCTGCAACCAAAGGTCATTGTCCTAGTGTGGTAACTAGATGATTTCAATGTAATACTGCTAAGTACCCATGAACATAATAGGATGGATCATGATGAGACCCCCTATCCTTGTAATTAGGTCTTGTTTGTTTATTTTTATTGGGTCCCTCTTGTTTCTTGCTGAGAGGCCTTTTATTGCCTTCTCAAGGATCCCTGGGCGAAGCATCTCTAGGTCTTATTCTTATTGGATTTTATCTTTTACCAGTTGCTTTTACCTTTTGGGCCTTTATCCCCTTCTTCCCACAAGATAAGGTGCAACCCCACAAAAAGATCATCCTAATGCCCAGACTAGGGGAATGGGGCAGATGAGTGGGAGATAAGATGAAAAAAGTGATAATATGATGGGAGTGGACGATGGCTCTTCAAAAATCCCCCCCAGTGATAAAACAAAACCTATGGGTACAGGCTTGCTAGGGCACCCTGTCAATCCCCCTAACCATGGTCAACTGGGTCAATGTAAGATCCAAGCAGTTGTCAGAAATAAAAGGAGTAATATGCATATATCTAAAGGTTATAATGATAAAAAATGACACATACCATGATACCTAGACCAATTACCTCAAGAAGCAAGAGCCTTCTTCGATACAGGACCAGACCGATGGTGATGGATGTTGCTGCTACTGACAAGACAAGTCTGATGAAAGAGAAGAAAGATGGGCCCTCGAGGGCCATGCTCAGGTCAATCCTACTCTCAGTACTCCATCTCTAGGACCTATGGGCCTTGAGACATGATCTCCTAGTTATCCCTTGAAATCGGGGATAAGATCTGGCTCCAACTCGGGGACATATGCTCATCGTAGAGCGCATGAGAACCTCAACATCTCTGGCATAACCTGCAGAAATGCTCAACTCATAAAGGGCATTAGTAACAAAGGTGGGGTGGTATTGACACCCCACAATATATATATATATGTGTGTGTGTGTGTGTGTGTGTGTGTGTGTGTGTGTGTGTGTGT
>JZKD02S1781007.1:315141-351345 GCA_000966675.3 Picea glauca | reverse complement strand
TGGAATTTTACTCTCGCGAGCCCCCTGTCTATATGTGGCATGAATCCATTGGTCTCGAATCCCACCGCCTATTACTGTCTAACATACCTCATCACCTCGTGATGTCATTATCCACCTTTTCCGTAAAGGTCACATCCCGTACCTCCATCAGTCCTTCTCCCTCGTTCAGTCGTGTCAAGTCTTTTCACCATGGTATTTTCCCCCAATCGATAACCTCCATGTCACTCATTTGTATTCCTCAGTCGTTTTCACCTACCATCTCACACTCTAAATGACCCGTTGGCCATTTATTACTGGCTAACTTATCTGTTAACTAGCTGATATGTCTCCCACGCCCAACGGATACCCGTTTACTCAAAACTACCCTCAACCTTCATTCTTTCACCATTTACCCACTCATCGCACCAGATAATTTACCCCATTTTCCTCTCCGTTACAGTCAGTCACCCACATATACAGTCGTCCTCACTAACTTTTGTTTTATCTGCAGGTTTTGATTACAGTAATGGTGGCAAAGTCAAAGCGAACAGAAGGTGAGGAGAATCCATTTCTCCCGCCTCCTGTCGACCTCAACAAGATTCCTCTGGCTGACAAAGACTACTTAATTGCAGACACAAAATGGGATTTCGACTTCGCAGACCTACAGTCACAGCTTAAAGAAGTTTTCCTAGACCAGAGTGACAAAATTGGACTCTAGGAGTCCAACCTACCCTTGTAAATTTTCCCCCAGATTCACCACTTCCCAAAATTCACCCTCAAGTGCCAAGCCCACTATATCCTTGAGAAAAGATCCATCGTTTCCTCATCCGGGAAAATTCTTTTCCTCATCATGCTAGAAACCATCGAGCAAATGATGAAAATATCCCGAGTCAACTCCACCTCACCTTTTAACCTCGAAATCATCACAGAGCTATACCAAAAATTGTCTTTTCCTCAAAGAGCTCAGATTTTTTAGCCTTTTCTTCCACAATCCGCTCATCTCCCCACTACAAACCCCCCTTATCCTTCCTCTCTATTCTCAATAAAAGGAAACCAGGTCATCACGTCACTCTGCGCCTTGCTAGGTGATTTTTCAGATCAATGGGTAGATGAACCCATTTTGGGATTTCTATCTATCTTCTCCACTGATGAGAAACCCACTACACAGTTCGACTTCAACACGTTCTTGGCAGACAACATTCATGAGCATTTCATAAATTTTTCCACAGAAGGCATGTTTTGGTATTATTCAATACTGGAATACCTGTTCATTTTATTCTAAGCGGACAAATTTGTTTTTTCTATGCAGAAGATGAACGAAGATAGTAGACCCCAGGCAGTAACAACATGGACTGCTTTGCTTAGACATAACTCCATAAAATTTAGTTCCAAGAAGTTCATCAAGCAATTTTACCACCCAGTGGTGAGTATGCTCAGCAGCAGACCCAAACCTAGAATTAATGACAAAGTTCAAAGGATCCTACATCTCTCAGATCATACAAAGACTGGTGATTGGCATCTGTACCAAAATCACACTGAGATTAGAGTCTATGGGTGCGATTTGGCCCCATATAAACTACTGAAGTACTTACCTATCAGAATTTTTTCCTTGGAATACATAAGGCATATGATAAACTCGGACGATATACATTTTGTGTCTTTGAAGAAGAAGCAACAACTCAAAATCAAAGGCAGATTGGGTCTTTCATCTGCAACAGTTGAGGCGCCGAGGAGGAAGCAGACAGACTGTTGAAGGAAATGAAATTCTTTCTCAGTTTCACATGGCACTATGATCCGTGTGGGATAATTTATGAGATGAGGATAAAAAATAAGAATATCCCGTATGTTCACATATCTAGGCCTGAGGTAGAAAAAATCGCCAACCAGACAGAATGAGAGCCAAATAATTTGGTTGAGACAAAACAACATGACCACCTAGTCACTATATCACAGACAACCACACCACAAGCTCCAAAGGAGAAAAGGCCTAGGCAGGATCTATCACCTCCTATCACTTAAGTATCATCTAAAGAATTTTGACTACATACCAAGAGGCCAAAATCCAGTTTGTCTCCTGACCCAGCTGGAGAAAAGGAAATTCCATCCACTACAATGACAGAGGTTGATCGGTCGCTCCTCAGTACAAGAAACAAGCATATCATAACCTCAGTATTTCCAAAGAAGCCTACAGATACTCCACCAGTCAACCAGCCAGGAAAGATAGGACCGAAGCTGACTATTTTTGAGAAAATCGATTTTATCAAGAAGATGAATCAGACTTTAACTAGCAGCACATACGCCGAGTTCTGGAAGCAGACACTAACTGCACAACATAGGCTGCTATCGACATTCGACATTGAGAAGGGAATAATTCACATGGCATTTCTCCAAGCACAGGTGCCAGAACCAAAGGTAATCACACATTACAAAAGGGCAACTTTTTAATTCCAGACTAAGGATGCACATCCAACTGATCAAATGGATCTGCACAACTAGACTTGAGAAATGGTTTTCTCCATGTTGGCGCATGCTTCCACTACTTCCTCCAGGTTACAAGTGTCTTTAAATAATGTCCATACGTAGTTGAAGTTCGAGAAAATATCATCCTTGGCCAAGGATAACAGGATTAAGACATTGGAGGAACTGGTCCTCAAGATCGGGTATGATCCCTCGAATGTGAAAGCAGTCGAGGAAATGATCAATAATAAAAATGTCTACATAGCACCTTTGAGGAAACAATTGAAGTTTCCACCAACAGTAGACTCACAGGCAAAGGAAATAGCGGAGACAGAAGGAGAAAAAGATGAAATGCTTAAGTTGATCATGGAGCAGAATGCATAATTGAAAGAAATGGAAGCTGAAATGGAGAAGCTAGTGAAAGAGAATGAATAGTCAAAACCCATGGAAGTCATTCCATTGAGTGCAGTTCCACTCTCAGGAGTGAGCACGGTGTCACTAGTAGAAATTCCATCGGCAAACCCACTAATGTCTTTAGAAAAGACTGTTGAACTGGCTAAGTCTATGGAAGAGATGAATCTGCAGGAAACATAGATTAGCAATCTTAAAAAGGAGATTGATAACCTCCAGGAACTCAAATATTCTTACCAAAATAGCTACTCCAAGGAAAAATAGGTGTCAGATCAACTCAAACAAGAGTTACAACAACTCCGGAAACAAACAGTGGCAGGCAAAACACTAGCCAAAGTCAAAGAAAGTGTCTGGACAAACATCACCAAGTCTATGAATGAAATATGGCCAATGATACAGATTATGTTTGAGAAAAATGAATTGGTACAAATAAGTAAACAAGACATCAAGAATATTAGATCAGAACTGGGAGAGATGCCCATAGAGGCTAATGAAATCATTAAATTCCTAAATTCCTAAACCAGAGAGGAGCTGTAAGATCTAAGAATTGAGGATAGAACGGAGACCATCCTTGAGGTCAAGAGAGTCCTGACCAAGAGAGGACTGATGCTACAGCTAGAAGAAAAGGTTCAGGCTATGGACCAAGGGTTGCAAAGGTTTTTCAGCAACATTGAGGCTCTACAGAAGAAAGGTCTTGCTGGTTTGAAGGGGATAAATGACAAATTGATGACTCTCCCCGATTACAAAAAGAGACTAGAAGAGGTGGCTAAGGATAGTTCGAAATTTTCAAGAATTCAAGGTAGTATCACTGGCAAGGCATTCCTAGATGCATTACAGTTGGACATCAACATATAGCATGAGATCTAGTACATATTCATCATCAAGCCTACTTTTCCCAAGTACACAGAGATGGATGAAGTCTACTAAAGGTTACTCAAATTCAGCATTCCTAGTCATCTTTGATGGGAAGAGCTTTGCAACCTGATCGAGTAGTCGATGAGATGTCCCATCCCAGTCAGCTATCTAGTCAGATGAGGTTGTGTGGAGGCCTCACCAACGGTTCACCCAGAAAACAACATGAATTTTCGACACATCATCAAACAGTTTCCTAGATTTTTGTAATTTGTTAAGTTAGTTAAGTTAAAAATAGATTTACCACTTCCTGGTCCTTAATGATAGGATCGTTTGTAATGTTGGGTTATAAATACTTCACTTTTCGAAGTATTGGTGGTTGATATTTACGCCCTGTGAGCTACGATACTGTAATACTTTTCAAGAGATCTTCCATTAATACAAAGAGACATTTCCATAGGATTCTTGCATGTACTCATTGTTGATGTTTTCCTTTCTAAGTTAAATGTTATTCTCACTTAGTTATCACACTTTTTTCTAAATCTAATCTTTGAAAGTAATGAACATTGCATGGTTTATATTTGTATACCATGTTTCTAACTTTAAAATATTTTAGTGTTACATCTTCTGATATCACGATAAAGAAATTCTTAACTGCTTCTTTGTTGTAATTGGCATTCTCGTCTTTTCTGCTATTCTTCATTTTTGTTTCTAAAGAATCCATCGATTACATTATCTCTCCCTGTGAAAGGTTTCTTCATTTTATGGTTTAGATTTTGTTTCATAATACAAACTCCATAGCCCAATGGATGCGTAAAGCTCTCTCATCCAGCCCAACAAAAATGACAACAAACAAAACAAACATATTTTATTTACCTAGCCTAATATTTTAAATTTGAACCATATCTAAATCATATAGAGAGATCCCTCTCTGAAGCTGGTAGGGATAGATTCCAGCTTCGAAGTGGTTGGATAAAGTTACCTTCGATAGATTTCTTCTATTCTGACAACCTCTAGGAAATTTACAAAGCGTTAACATAGTGGTGATTCCATTGGGGATCGAACTAAACAAATTTTAACCTCACGTTTTCTTTCCCTGGAAGAAAAGTTTGTTTCTAAAAAATTGTATATCTGAGAAAGAAATAATGTTCAGAGGTTGTTAAAAACTTGCACTTATTATTTTTGGATTCATAAAACTAAAAAGTATATATCTAAAAATCAAAAAGAAATCTGGCTCCCAAAAGAGCTTATACTCGATCTCACCCAGACCCAGAACCTGCAATAGAAATTGATAATCCAGAATAGTTACTCAGGAAAAATACCATTGCAGAAGGTTCAGTAAGTCATAATCCCTTTCAGAGGTCCCCTTCTCTTCCAGAAGAGCTTGTTTCCCTTCAGGATCTTGAATTTGACATCCTTTTTGAACAAAGCCTGTTCAGAACGAAATCTAATAGCTTTGTGGCTAAAACCGTCCTAGACCAAATCATCTTGCAAGCCCGTACCCCTGAAGTTCTATCTCCCACTGCTATACCTCAAACCAGTCACTCTATTCTATCTAGCCCCTCCTCATCCTCGTCTTCTGTCACCACCCCACCTATCACCCAGGTTGTCGTCGCGCCTCCTCCGCCTATCATGGCAACTAGATATGCTCCCTTGGTGCTAGCCACACCCCTTCATGCTATGCCCTAGGAATATCAAACGAGACTTCCACAGTTCGATGGAACAGGACCCTTGAGTGCCGAGCAACACATTGATAAAAGGAATGATTATTTTGACCTACAAGAAGTAGATGAGGCTAACATTAAAATGAGATTGTTTGCACAAAGTTTGATGGGTGACGTTAAGAAATGGTATAAAGGTTTACGTGCTTCCTCAGTGCTCGACCTTACTGCATTTCAAAGAATTTTTCTAGACAGATGGGAGGTAAAGAAAAACCCTCTCCAAATCTTGTTAGAATATGAAAACATCAGAAGAAATCAAGGTGAGATAGTACAAGATTACTGCACCCGTTTCAATAACCTATACAATGCAATTCCAGCCGATATTAAACCTCCACAAGTTTTAGCATTGATAAAATTCCCTAATGGTTTTGACGTCGATATGTCATATCAATTAAGGGAAATAAACTCCACCACCCTGGAAGACATGGAGAAAAGTGCAATAAGTGTGGAGGCCAACCTGTTGGCAAAAAGGGCATGACATAGGACAGAGAGGAGAGTCACAATCAAAGAGGAACCTTCCACATCAACTTTTGATTCCAAATTGTATTCCTTGGCCAGATCAATGGAAAGAATGATGGAGAGACTTATTGTATCTGAAAGAAATCCTCCCAGAGAAAACCCACCAGCTCCTCAAATTCAGAATCCTAACTTCAGAAGAAACCCTCCTCAAATCAGGCAGAGAGATCCTAGGGATCAAAGGGAACAAAGAGGTCATGATCAACAGATCAGACCACCCCTACAAGAAAATTATGCTGATGAAGGAGAAGAAGTAATTGAAGAACTAGAGGATACACACATAAACATCATGGGCATTCATGATAGTGAAGCTATTTTCCTTACCCAGGAAGAGCAAGAAATTTGTCTTCTCTCTCAAACAAAGGTAAGTGAAGAAGCTGAATATACCGAACAATAAGCATTTGAAAATTCTATTATGGAGGTGCACCGATAGTACAACCTATGAAATAAAAAGACAGATAGAAGTTCCCCAAAAAAGGTGACCGAAATGAAGAAGATAGTCGAAACCAAGAAATCCCCCGAGCCTTCTATTGAGAGGATCCCTGAGAAAGGTAATGCTGACGTTCCAACAAAAAGAAACCTTACCACTCTGAAAAGATCACCGTAGACAGAGGTTTCATCAACTAACCCACCAAATACTTCTGGCCAGAAGATTGTGGTGGACAAATCAGAATTGTTGAGCCAAAGCAGAGCACCTACACCTTTCAACCTCAAAGGGGAATTAGCCAAAGTAAAAATTCCCATTCCCCTTTTTGAGTTGATGAGCAAAGATGCTTACCGATTGCAGGTGATCAAAGCATTGAGCATTGAACCTGATATAGGCATGAAGGCCTTAACCGTTGGGTCAACAAATCATTTAGATATTGTAAACCTTACAAATGATCATCCTGAACTCATGTTCGGACATGAAGTTGATGGTCAGGCCAATAATGGTGTTGTTTCTCCTTTTTACATTTGCCTTAATATACATGATCTGATTTTGCATAATTCTATGTTAGATTCGGGTGCTTCCCATAATTTGATGCCTAAAGCAGTGATGAAAAAACTAGGACTTGAGGTTACTAGACCTTACAAGGACTTACACTCTTTTGACTCCAGTAAAGTTAGATGTATTGGTTTGATCAAGGATCTGTGTATCACCCTGGTTCAGATCCCTACAAAAATCATGGTCATGGATGTTGTGGTTGCGAACATTCCCCCGAAATATGGTATGTTGTTGTCCCGGTATTGGTGGGCCAAGTTGAAAGGTACTTTGCAGTTGGATATGTCATATGCCACTGTTCCAGTTTTTGAGCAACAAAGAAGATTATACAGAGAAACAATGATGAAATACATGGTTAGCAGCCAAGAAAAACTGCATAACTATCCTCTGTACTCTACACATTCTGACCTAGATTCATTTATCCTATATAACAATGGCAATATGGGAGAAAAAATACTCAACTAGAAGAAGATACATCTGGTCCAGACGAAGGCCAAGAAATAACCAAGGCAGAAAGAAAAAAGAATGTGATAACTGAAGAATTGCCAGCCGATATCTGGAGCATGGACTTTGATGGAGCCGTAAGCAAAGAAGGAGCTGGAGCAGGAGTTTGGTTGCACAATCACAAATCCAGGTATTCGGAAAACCATTCTTACAAACTGAATTTTCAATGCACTAACAACATAGTTGAGTACGAAGCCTTGATGATGGGTTGTAAACTATTGAAAAAGGTTGGTTCCAAACAAATCATGGTGAGGGGAGATTCCGAATTAATTATTAAACAAATTAAAGGTGAGTATGCAGCCAAACATCCCCGTCTTAGAGCTTATAGGAATGTTGTTTTGGATGCCCTTAAATGTTTCACTGAAGTTGATTTGCAAGTGATTCCTAGGGGACATAATATTTTAGCAGATGGGTTAGCTACATCAGCATCCACATGCAAGATACCTTTTCGTTCCACTCGCCCATACACGGTGGAGGTGAAGTGCAGACCAACTGTTCCAGACAACATCAGATACTGGCAGGTATTTGGTAATGATGATCAAATTGAAGATTTTCTACAATGTAAAAATGATTTTGAGTGTACAAATATAGACTTAGAAAATGAAGATGAAAAATGTAAAAAGACCTGATTTTGGAAATAATAGTGTAAATAAGATAGATTCAGAAGAGTTAGGTGAGGATGAGATAGAAGCTGATGTTTTGCATTTAAAAAGTAATGTTTTACCTAGGGGTTTAGTTCCTTTAGAAGACCTATTTGATTTTAATGATGTAGCTAAAAACCGAAAATTGAAACCAGTGGTCAAGAAGTAGAAGATTGTAATATAGGGACAGAAGAGAAACCCAAGTTGGTGAAAATTTCCAAATCATTACCCCCTGAGATGAAACTCGAATACATTGAGCTTTTCAAGGAATATTTAGATGTATTTTCCTGGGGTTACGAGGACTTGAAAGCTTATGACACCAACATCATACAACATAGGATTCCAATAAAAGAAGATCAAAAAACTTTCAGACAGAAACTTAGGAGAATCAATCCCAAGCTATTTCCCCTAATAGAAAAAGAAATCAAAAAAATGTATGATGCTAAAATCATAGTCCCGTTACGATTTTCCAAATGGGTTTCAAATTTGGTCCCAACACGAAAGAAATCTGGAGAAATCAGTCTTTGCATCAATTTCCAAAATCTAAATAAGGTCTCTCTGAAGGGAAATTACATGTTGCCAAAAATGGGCGACATATTACAAAGGGTAGTCGAATCCAGTCGAATCTTTTTATTGGATGGGTTCTCGAGTTATAATCAGGTCCTCGTTCACCCAGATGACCAAGAGAAAACCGCTTTCACAACACCATGGGGTACTTTCATGTATGTGAAAATGCCTTTCGAGTTGACGAATGCTGGGGCCACTTTCCAGAGAGTGATGGACATCACTTTTGTGGAAGAACTCAGCAAATTTATTTTCATCTATCTAGACGACGTAACTATGTTTTCCCAATCTGATGACAAGCACTTACAACATCTCAGATGAGTCTTTGAGAAATGCAGGAAATTTGGGATTTCTTTGAATCCTAAGAAGAGCCTTTTCGGATTAGAGGAAGGTAAACTGCTAGGGCACATAATCTCTAAGGATGGAATTAAAATAGACCCCAGTAGAATCGAGGCCGTTCAGAAATTAGAACACCCAAGAAATATCAAAGAGTTACAATCTTTTATCGGAAAAATAAACTTTCTGCGAAGATTCATACCCAACCTAGATAAGCTTCTCAAGAACATCACAAACATGTTAAAAAAAGACACAAAAATAAAATGGGACATCAAGTCCAGGTAATCTTTCGAACAAGTCAAACACGCACTCACACAAGTTCCAGTCTTGATCAGTCCTAACTTCACCAAAGATTTTTATCTTTTTTCTTTCGCCTCTGAACATACCATTGCAACAGTATTACTATAGAAAAACAGTGAAGAGAATGAACAACCCATATCCTTTTTCAGTAAAGCTTTAAGAGATGCTGCTTTGAATTATAAAATAATGGAGAAACAAGCTTTTTCCTTGGTGAAAGCCATAAAATATTTTAGAGTATACATTCTCCATTCCCACACCATTTCATATGTTCTAAATGCAGTAGTAAAAGACATTTTAACCCAGGACAATCTAGACAGCCGGAGAGGAAAATGGATTGCTATCATTCTAGAGTATGACATAAAGATTAAGCCTACTAAACTGATTAAAGGTCAAGGTATAGCAAAGTTAATGGCTGAATCAAATTTTCATGCTCTTGACATTAATTTCTTAGCTGCAGTAGATGAACAGGGTGAGCAGGCGACTCCAAGTGTGAGAGAGGTATTTCTCAACTCTCCATGGTACGCATGCCTGATATATGTTTTGCATAATTTACAAGCTCCCCCTAGTATGACCAAAACTAAATCTAGGTTTTTGAAATTGAAAGCATTAAAATTTTTCATTCTAGAAAGCAATCTGTATTGGAAAGATCCTGGAGGTATTTTGTTAAATTTTCTATTGAAGGACGAAGTTGACAAAGTACTACAGTATTTTCATGCAGGAGACTGTGTTGGTCATCTAAGCTGGAAGGCCACAGCCAACAAAATCCTCAGAGCTAGATTCTATTGGCCAAATCTATTCGCTGATGTGCACCATAAAGTGATTTCGTGTCATAAGTGTCATTTGTTTGAAGGAAAAAGGAAACTTCTTCATCTACCCCTGAAACCAATCTCCATTGAGGCCCCTTTCCATCAATGGGGATTGGACTTCATCGAAGAAATACATTATCCTTCTTCGGGCCAGCACAGGTGGATTCTAACTACCACGGATTATTTTACAAAATGGAGTGAAGCAGTACTAAGCATGCAAGCTATTGATTCTGTCATTATTAAATTTCTTGAAAATAATATCTTGTCCCATTTTGGATGTCCTAAAAAGATTATAACTGACAATGCAACTGCTTTTTGATCTAAGAAACTCATAGATTTCTACAACCAGTATCATATTGGTTTGGGACATTCCACAACTTACTACCCTCAGGGAAATGGGTTGGCGGAATCATCAAATAAAACCCTGGTAAACATTATCAAGAAAAATTTGCTAGAAAACAAGAAGTTGTGGCATAACAAGTTGGTTTTCACACTTTGGTCCGACAGACTAAACACCAAAAGGTCAATCGGTATGTCACCATATCAACTGATCTATGGCACAAAAGCAGTCTTTCCCATTTCCTTAGGAGTTCCTATCATGAAATTGCTGCAAGACATGCAAGCCGAGCCGAATGACTCCTAAAGAAGGATAAACCAGATGATCCATTTGCAGCAGTCTAGGGAATAAGTATACAACAAGACCCAGGTAGTCCAAGAAAGCATTAAGAATATTTTTGACAAAAGAACCAAGGAAGATGATTTCGAGCTAGGTGACTTGGTGCCGAGATGGGATTCCTGAAATGAATACAAGGGAAAGCATGGAAAATTCGATAGTCTGTGGAAGGGACCATACATGATTCAAGCATTCAGAGGGAATACTGCCTTCTTTCTCAACAACAGTGATGGGACAGATCTACCAGGAGGGCCTATAAATGGCAGAATGCTGAAGCATTATTCACCGCCTCAGTAGAGACCTAAAGTCATACTTTCCATTGTACAAACCACTTTCATTTTTCTTGCAAGTTTTTGAGTGAATAACTTTGGTCAGACGGTTGAAGTCTGGAGAGAAGGCCCTAAGCCACTGAACATTGTCTTCCAAATTTTTGAAATAAAACCAATCAAACCACAAAGGTGACTATGGAGAAATTTTTAGAACATCAAGATTCAGGATTCTTGGCACTTCACAAGGAGAGTACCATGCCCAAGTGGAGCCACTGTTAAACCCTATAATTTATAGGATCAACTGGTGACTGAATTGTTATCTCTTTAGTGTTTTTGTTTGTCAAATGATTTTTCATTCTGCAAATAATTTGAGAAAAGAAAAGAAAAAGGAAAAAGAAAGAAAAAAGAAAAAGAAAAGAAAAGAAAAAGAAAAAAGAAAAAGAAAGAAAAAAGAAAAAGAATAAAAAAGAAAAAGAAAAAGGAAAAAGAAAGAAAAAGAATAAAAGAGGGCATAAAAGAAATTCAATAGAGCCCCATGCAATAACAGTAACTTGGTCCATACCTTTCAAGCATGGCCAAGTTCTTTTAAATTGATGTTGATAGGAATAATGAATAATCTTGGCTAAACTGTTTAATCTTAGCCAAGTGATCTAGGGTAGTTAGTGATTAAATATGGCCAGACTGCCCAATCTTGGTCAAATAGCCCCAGGATAGAGTAAGTTCTTAGTCCAACAGTTTAATCTGGGCTAATTGTCATAGGAAATTAGGTTAGGACATAGGGTAGTTTGCTTTATTTCAATAAAACCAGCTCAATGATCAATGTTGGACCATGTCTTGGATGCTTAAAAGGTTGGTTTTCTAATCCCTTGGTCATAAAAACATGTGAAAGATTGGGAAAACCCACGATGTGCACTTATCCTAAGTTCTCTGGGTTCATACACTTTCATGCTCACATTTATGCACTTCTCATGTATCAATGATTTAGATGTTCACGCCCAGATCTACGGTAGACAAGTCTTTCCTGACCCCCTCAATTGTTCTACCTTTAATGGTGGGGGGGGGGGGTCTGGAATCGAAGATAATGTATGCACACATCGTGTCCTCATCTGGGGAAATTCTTTTCCTCATCATGCCAGAAACCATTGATCAAATGATGCAAATATCTCGAGCCGACTTTGCCTCACCTTTTAACCTCGAAATCATCAAAGAGATATACTAGAAACTGTATTTTCCTCAAAGAGCTCAGATTTTTGAGATTTTTATTCCACAATCCACTCAGCTCCCCACTACAAACCCCCCTTATCCTTCCTCCCTGTTCTCAATAAAAGGAAACTAGGTCATCACGTCACTCTGCGCCTTGCTTGGTTATTTTTCAGATCAATGTGTAGATGAACCCATTTTGGGATTTTTGTCTATCTTCTCCACTGATGATAAACCCATTACATAGTTCGACTTAAGAACGTTCTTGGTGAACAAAATTCATGAGCAATTCATAAATTTCTCCACAAAAGGCATGTTCTAATATTCTTCAATACTGGCATACCTGTTCATTTTCTTCCAAGCGGACAAATTTTCTTTTTCTATGCAGAAGATGGAAAAAGATGGTAGACCCCAGATAGTAACAACATGGACTTCTCTGCTCAGACATAACTCCAGAGAATTTAGTTTCAAGCAGTTCATCGAGCAAGTTTACCACCCAGTGGTGAATATGCGCAGTGACAGACCCGAACCCATAATTAATGACGAAGTTCAGAGGATCCTACATCTCTCAAATCATACAAAGACTGGTGATTGGTATCTGTACAAAAATCACACTGAGATTATAGTCTATGGGTGGGAGTCGGCCCCATATAAATTACCCAAGTACTTACCTGTCAGAATTTTTGCCTTGGAATACATAAGGAAGATAATAAACTAGGACGATATACATTTTGTGTCTTTGAAGAAGAAGAAACAACTCAGAATCAAAGGGCAGATTGGGTCTTTCATCTGCAATAGTCGAGGTGTTAGGGAGGAAGCAGACAAATTGTTGAAGGAAATGAAATTCTTTGTTAGTTTCACATGGCACTATGATACGTGTGGGATAATTTCCAAGATGAGGATAAAAAATAAGAATATCATGTATGTTCACATATCTAGGCCTAAGGTAGAAACATTCGCCAACCAGACAGAATGGGAGCAAAATACTTTGGTTGGGACAGAACAACAGGACCTCCCAGTCACTATATCACAGATGACCACACCACAGGCTCCAAAGGAGAAAAGGCCTAGGTAGGATCTATCACCTCCTGTCACTGAAGTATCATCTGAAGAATTTAGACTACATACCAAGAGGCCAAAATCCAGTCTGGCTCCTGACCTGGATGGAGAAAAGGAAATTCCATCCACTACAATGATGGAGGTTGATCGGTTTCTCCTCAGTACAAGAAACAAGCAAATCATAACCTCAGTATTTCCAAAGAAGCCTACAGATACTCCACCAGTCAACCAGCCAGGCAAGAAAGGACCGAAGCTGAGTATTTTTGAGTAATACGATTTGATCAAGAAGAAGAATCAGACTCTAACTAGCAGCACATACGCCAAGTTCTGGAAGCAAACGTCGACTACACAACAAAGGCTGCTATTAACATTTGACACTGAGAAGGGAAGAATGCACATGGAATTTCTCCAAGCATAGGTGCCAGACCCAAAGGTAATCACAGATTACAAAAGGGAAACTTTTAAATTCCAGACTAAGGACATGCTTCTAGCTGATCAAATGGATCTGCACAGGTAGACTGGAGAAATGGTTTTCTCCACATTGGCGCATGCTTCCACTACTGCCTCCAGGTTACAAGTGTCTTTGAATAACGTCCAGATGCAGTTGAAGTTGGAGAAAATATCATCCTTTTCCAAGGATAACATGATTAAGACATTGGAAGAATTGGTCCTCAAGATCAGGTATGATCCCTCGAATGTGAAAGCATTTGAGGAGATGATCAAGAAGAAAAATGTCGACATAGCATCTTTGAGGAAACAATTGAAGCTGCCACCAAAAATAGACTCACAGGAAAAGGAAATAGTAGAGACAAAAGGAGAAAAAGATGATATGCTTAAGTTGATCATGGAGAAGAATGCATGATTGAAAGAAATGGAAGCTGAAATGGAGAAACTAGTGAAAGAGAATGAGCAGTCAAAACCCATGGAAGTCATTCCATTGAGTGCAGTTCCACTCTCAGGAGTGAGCATGGTGTCACTAGCATAAATTCCATTGGCAAACCCACTAACGTCTTTAGAAAAGATTGTTGAGGTGGCTAAGTCTATGGAAGAGATGAATCTGCAGGAAACAGAGATTAGCAGGCTTAAAAAGGAGATTGAGAACCTCCAGGAACTCAAATCTTCTTACCAAACCAGCTACTCCAAGGAAAAACAAGTGTCAGATAAACTCAAAAAAGAGTTACAACAGCTTTGAAAACAAACAGTGGCAGGAAAAACACTGGCCGAAGTCAAAGAAAGTGTCTGGACAGACATCACCAAGTCTATGAATGAAATATGGCCAATGATACAGATTATGTTTGGGAAAAATGAATTGGTACAAAGAAGTAAACAAGCCATTGAGAAGATTAGATAAGAACTGGGAGAGATGCCCATAGAGGCTAATGAAATCATTAAATTCCTAAATTCTAAAACCAGAGAGGAACTGGAAGATCTGAGATTTGAGGATAGAATGGAGACCATCCTTAAGGTCAAGAGAGTCCTGACCAAGAGAGGACTGATGCTATAGCTAGAAGAAAAGGTTCAGGCTATGGACCAAGGGGTGCAAAGGTTTTTCAGCAATATTGAGGCTCTACAGAAGAACGGTATTCTTGGTTTGAAGGTGATCAATGACAAGTTGATGACTCTCCCCGATTACAAAAAGAGACTAGCATAGGTGGCTAAGGATAGTTCGAAATTTTCAGGAATTTAAGGCAATATCACTGGCAAGGCATTCCTAGATGCATTATAGTTGTACATTAGCATACAACATGAGATCCGGTACATCTTCATCATCAATCCTACTTTTTCCAAGTACATAGAGATGGATGAAGTCTACCGAATGTTACTCAAAGTCAGTGTTCCCAGTCATCTTCGATGGAAAGAGCTTTGCAACCTAATCGAGTAGTCAATGAGTTGTCCCAGCCAAGTCAACTATCCAGTTAGACAAGGTCATGTAGAGGCCTCACCAATGGTTCATCCAGAAAAAAACATGAAATTTTGACACATCATCAAACAGTTTCCTAGATTTTTGTAATTTCTTAAGGTAGTTAAGCTAAAAAATGATTTACCACATCCTGATCTTTAATGATAGGATCGTTTTTAATGTTGGGTTATAAATACTTCACTTTTCGAAGTATTGAGGGTTGATCTTTATGCCCTGCGAGCTACCAGACTATAATACTTTTCAAGAGATCTTCCATTAATACAAAGAGACATTTCCACAGGATTCTTGCGTGTACTCATTGGTGATGTTTTCCTTTCTAAGTTAAATGTTATTCTCGCTTAGTTATTTCACTGTTTTCTAAATCTAATCTTTGAAAGTAAAAAACGTTGTAGGATTTATCTTTGTATACCCTATTTCTGACTTTAAAATATTTTAGTGTTACATATTTTGATATTACGATAAAGAAATTCTTAACTTCTTCTTTGTTGTAATTGACATTCTCGTCTTTTCTACTATTCCTCATTTTTTCTGCTAAAGAATCAATTACATTATCTCGCCCTGTGAAAGTTTTCTTCATTTTCTGGTTTAGATTTTATTTTATAATACAGACTCCATAGCCTAATGGATGCGTAAATCTCTCTCAGCCAGCCCAACGAAAATGACAACAAACATATTTTATTTACCTAGCCTAATATTTTAAATTTGAAACATATCTAAATCATACAAAGAGATCCCTCTCTGAAGTTGTTAGGGCTAGATCCCAGCTTCGAAGTGGTTGGATAAATTTACCTCCCATGGATTTCTTCTTTTCTGACAACCTCTAGGAAATTTATAGAGCATTGACACATTAGTTGGCTCTTCTTTTTTAGTATCCCACATCCATACAATATATCCCTCATATTTTCTGACTTTGCATTTGGTCGTTCCTTGAACAACCTTGGTGTATTGCACTGAGGGAGGTGGGTGGGCTTATGTTGTAAAGGATTCTTGCTGGGATGGGTGGATTTGTACATCATCCTCATTTTTCTTTAATATCTTCACCGTCCCAACTTATTTTTTCTTGAATTCATCTAGGAGCTATTGGTATTATTCTTTCTTGGGCCACTCGATCTAATCAAATTCTTCCTCTGTTGCAAAGGGCATGTCTTCTGGAGAATATTTTTTAAGAGTTTGTATCATATCGTTCTAAATTTTATCATTCTGGGCAGGATGAACAATATCTCGCACATGGTCCCCAGTTATTGGTACATTGAGAAGACATCCCATTGTTCCATCTTTCAAAGGTAATCGTAAAAAGGTGAGGTCCATCTCTAGGGAATCGCCTATCATTGCAACAAAATTCCTAGATAACGACATTCCCCATACATCTGGGACATTAACCACTATAATGTCAATGTGGAGTGTTTTCTGGGGGTATTCTTTCAAGTGCACTTCAACATTTTCGACCACCCCATGTGTAGGTATTGCTTTAGACTTGAAACCACACACATTTTTGTAAGATCTAGTGACCTTCAAGCCCATTTGTTGCATGACTTTAAGAGACATCATGTTAGCACCATCACCTATATCTAGCATGCAATTGTTAAGATATTTGTTGTTTATTGTTAAAGTCATGAAAAAGGGTGGGTTTTCACCATACTGTACCCTGAAATGATCATCTTGCAACATAATAGGGGGGTCCATAGGTTCACCTGATCCTGAAAAGAAAGTATCAAAGCGTTCCTAGATAGACGTGATCTTGATTGTTTCTCTTAGAGGAACATTCACATGCATATTTGATAACGCCCCTTCAAAGTCAAAGTTAAGGTCAACCTTACCAGTCTTGGATGTCTTAGAGAGAAGCAACTCAAGAGGAGGGGGTTTTGGCTCATCAGCAGTAGGTTGTTTCAGATTCTTCCTTCCATATACCTGAACTTCCTGTTTCTTTAAATTTTCTCATGATTCCTGGTCCAAGTTGTTTATTACCGCCATCCTTGTTTCTCTGGATACTTCCTTCATGGCTTGTCGATGTTCTATATTTGTGATATTGATCTATGGAAAGCCCATGAAGCAGTCCATATTGTTGACTTGTTGTTGGCTAGAGTTGTAAGGGCATTCATGCTCCCAATGTGCTTCACTACACTCCAGGCACCAAGGGTTTTCGTCAACAATGTTTGTAGGGGCCAAGGTGTTTGGAACTTCATGTTCATTGTTTTGTTTGTAAAATTGGCTCCCCTTCTGGAGCTTCCCTTTGAACGGAGGCCTGGGTGCTTGGATCTGAGATTTTTCAAGTCTGACAATTCTGTTCACCATTTCTTCTTGATTTTTTATGATGCCATCCATGGAGGCTTGTAATTTGTTGATGCTGGTGCAGAGATCTGAAGTAGGCTCAACATTGTGTACTATTTTCTTCTTGGTGTCTATTCTCCCCCTTGGGTTAGCAAAGGGCTCAATCTTAGATGAAAGGAGGTTCCCTTCTATATTGGTGGTGAGATATTGGGCTTCCTGAATTGACTGGGGGTTTTTGTCTCTAAGAAGATACCCTTGGCCACTGAAAGATCTGGTGTAAATGTGGACAAGGTAGTCATCTTTTGGATGGTGTCTTGTGGGAATTATTTGTAGCAAAACTTCAAATCTAGTTTGGAATTCCCGGGTAGACTAATTTTTGTATTTGGCAAGGCTATTTAGTCTTGTGAGAAGCATGTTGGGGTCTTCTTTGATACTCCATATTTTGAGGAAGGCTTCTTCAAGTCTATCCATGGTTTTTATGCTTCTATCAGGAATAATTAGGTACTAGTGCCTTGAGGCATCATAAATGGTAGTGGAAACAACTTCATGACCAAATCTTCAACATTGTCACTAATGGGGTGAAGCTGGAAGAAAGCCCAGAAGTTGCTCATATGATCTTCGACACTAATTGCATTAGTACCGGTAAATTTAGGCAACCACTTTTCATACTTGGCTGGCATCTGCCTAGGGTAGCCAGGTATAGCTGTGATGTCTAGTGGCCTAAAAAGATTGGATGACCATTGTCTTTGGTTGATAGTTGGCTTCATAGTGCCGGTCTAAGAGCTAGACATGATTGTTAGAGGAAGTCTTTTCCCAAAATGTGATTTGACAATGAGATAATTATCTTGAAACGAGATTGTTAGTCGCCAGATAGTTTTCTTGAAACTACCAAAGAAACAGGGAAAAACACCCTTAGTGGTGTCGCCAGGTAAGCTTGTAAGAAAAGGTCTATGAGGAAGGCTTACTGAAAAGTTTTTTCCTCGAGGAATATTGACTCAGTGTTCCCTGACAATGGTGCCAAAATGTTATCACACAATTTGTATTTTAGGTTAAAGGATAAAGGATAGTGGCCAAACTAGCGTAACAGGAACCTTCCTCACCCAATGTCACCAGAATGGGGAGGTTATTTCTATTTAGGGAGGTTAACCCAGGGGAGACATCCCCAGTAACCTGGGGTTTTGAAGAGGCTAAGGTATAAAGTCAAAGTCAAAGTTTCCTCCTCACAGGTTACCACCAAGGCCAGAAAGTTCAGCTAATCAACCAATAAAGAAGTGTATGCCCAAAAGAGAACACCTGCACAGAAAAAGACAACAATAAAGAATAAATGCAGGCTATAATTCAGTGGGTTAGCACTTCGTATAACTATCTGACATTAATAAATAAGCAATGTAAAACAACAGGTATTAATGAGATCAATGTTTTGTCAATTGGCTATGGAAAAGTATCAATTCATCAATAACTATTGAGGTGATGTGGCTTACAATGTATCTAATCAATACTTTACTCAATAAATGCTTTAAATCATCACCTAATTTCTTATCATCAACATATGCTGCATCAAGATGGAATATTCAAGTGTGACGTCAGCCTTGTTAGGGTTAGCTAGTTAGTTAGGGTTTCAAAATTTAAAGTTTTGAGAGTTGTTTTGAGCACTTTCACTTCAATGTTGTGTGTCTAAGATTAGTGCCTAGGGGTAGATGGAGACAAATAAGGAGAGGGCACAAGGTTTTTAAGGGATAAAGACTAAGGACAAGAGGGAAGGGTTCTAGAGTGTTGCAATGGTAGGGCCCTAGAATCAAAACCCTAGGGGAAAGAGGCTCACTCCGATGTTTCTTAAGCAAGGACTCGTGCTCTTTCCTCCTTCCTTAGGTCAACTTGGAAAAATGGATAGCATAAAAGATAAGTCAAAACTAGAGGATGAGGTGAGGGAAAGTGTTGGAATGACAAGGCTTTATCACCAAACCCTAGAGGATGGATGACCCTAGGTGTAGATAACCTAGGCCTAGGACGTCACCCCCCTTCTTAACCTTGAAAAATTAAAGCTAGCTTAAGGGAAGAAGCTAGAAGAGTGTAGCAATGGCTAGGCTCTATCTTTCTTCTTCAATGGCTGAAAATTTCTCTCTAAGGGGACATGAAACAAGGACCTACTTGTGTGCTTGTTACCTATGGTTTTAAATCAGAAATTTTATAAGTAAATGTAAGAATATAAACCTACAACCATTCAATTAAGAAGTTTTGCAAGAAAAACACTTACATATCAAGATGAAAAGCATATGCAAACCCTAGTTGTAAACCTTCCTTAAAGAGAAATGCCAAAATATGCCAAGAAATCCTTCCATCAACAAGTGTGCCTCACTTTAAAAGACCAAATACCCAAGTAGGGCACAAAAAATCAGACCTCACAAGTGTGAGTTGTTGTGTTATCTTCAAATGAGGGAAAAATATCCTCAATATATAGTGTATTATGACCTATAATTAAAATTAGGTCGTCAAAAATAGACGACACGGCTACAAACCAAAATCATACTATTTTTACATTAAAATTTTTACTAAAACCCTAAATGAGCAAGAAATGAGACATCAAGCCCTCCCGAGGGAGACGTTGGGCCCTTTTGGGGCTAGTCCAGCATCCAGAAGTCAAACGTTAGCCCTTTCTGGGCTCCTCCAAGCAGTCACACGTGCCAACCATCCTATCAAACTGCCAGACACTCAAGGTGATGTCAAGGCCTTCTGGGTGACGTCCTAGTCATGAAAAAGAAACGCTCCATCTAAAACGAGGTCAACCCCCGAGGGTTGGGCTTAGCCAAAGTGTCCTGGATGAAACATCCTTCTTCTTCTCAAGTGCAATAGCTCAACCAATCATTGTCCTGTCTCTCCCCCTGATGGGGTCCCAGCAACCATCTGATGGGCTCTTCAGCCTCATGGAGGTCCGAACTAATCATCTCCCCATGTGTTCCTAGTCCAACTGGTACCTGTCCATTGGGCATGGTCAGGAGCACATCAAAAACTTCGCCCTCCATGGTCTCATTACTCATAGAGATCATAGCAATGTCAATTATATCTCATTATTAATGTCATAAAACATATGCATAAAAACCCTGATAGATCATTCAATAGCTCAAATACTTTACAGAGACCTACAATACAAAGCCAAAGAACGAGACAAAACACCCTATTGGGATAGTATCCATAAGGAAAGGAAAGTCTCCAAGGGGTATCATCCAAGCCATGTAAATCAAGGTGATGTGGTCAAGGGATGTCTAGGATTAGGGTAGAGTGAGAGCTAGGGCCCCATGGTTTTACCTATGGGTTTCTTTGTAGAAGGCGAGTTGTACCTGTCATGGATGCAAGTTTTTTCCAAGCTCCTTTTGCCTTTTATTCTTATCCTTATTTTGTTCTTTTCATTCTTTTTATCCAAGGACTAATCGGAGGACACTTCCTTGGTGTGGTGACTAGAGATGACAGTGTTACCCACAAGTACCTTTACATAAATGATAAGGTTGGATCGTGATGAGACCCCCTTTCCCTTGGCCATCCAACCAAAGGTCACTGCCTTGGCGTGGTAACCAGATGATGGCAATGCCATACTGCTAAGTACCCATGAACATACTAGGTTGGCTTGTGATGAGACCCCATATCCTGCGAAGCATCTCTAGGTCTTATTCTTATTGGATTTTATATTTTACCAGCTGCTTTTACCTTCTAGGCCCTTATCCCCTTCTTCCTATTGGATAAGGTACAACCCCACAAACAGGTCATCCTAATGCCCAGACTAGGGGAATGGGGTAGATGAGTGGGAGATAAGATGAAAAAAGTGATGATATGATGGGAGTGCATGATGGCTCTTCAGAAATCCCCCTCGGTGGAAATGCAAAACCTATGGGTACATGCTTTCTAGGGCAACCTGTCAATCCCCCCAACCATGGTCAAGTGGATCAATGTAAGATCCAAGCAGTTGTCATAAATAAAAGGAGTAAGATGCATATATCTAAAGGTTATAATGATAAAAAAAATGACACATACCATGATACCTAGACCAATTACCTCATGAAGCAAGAGCCTTCTTCGATACAGGACCAAACCAATGGTGATGGATGCTACTACTACTGACAAGACAAGTCTGATGAAAGAGAATAAATATGGGCCCTCCAGGGCCATGCTCAGGTTAATCCTGCTCTCGCTACTCCATGTCTAGGACCTGTGAGCCTCGAGACATGATCTCCTAGTTCTCCCTTGAAATCGAGGATAAAAGGCCTCATAGAAAGGGGGTAGAGCTCAAGTTTACTTGGATTTTGATTTACCATTCATATCCCATTATTTTCTTTTGCATTTTTAATTTATAACATTCTCATTCCATTCTTTTTAACAACTACATCAACCTCTGACATTCAAGCCCCTTTTTCTCATAGGAGAATGAAGTATAGATTTTTTTGGGATACATGTAACAACCATTCCCAAACGATAGGACAAGGAAAGGAAAATAGATGGAAAGTGTTAAGTATTGGAAAGTATGGGTACGTTACCCCTATCAAGGCCTCCCAGTAGTGCCCCTTTTCCCTAAGAGTGACAACACTTGACTAGAACACATATGATAGCCACCAAGGTGAAACAAGGAAAAAAACATAACTTCCAAACATCATGATTCTTTATCTGACTTCAACCCATGATCCTTACCTAAATTCCCAATACATTAAATATAACACTTCATATTAAACAATGGCTAATATACCTCATGTGTGTTGGACCACCATTATTGGATGATTCTATTGATCAAATGAATGAGAAGAGAAATGGTGAGGAAGAGGCATATGAGGGGAGGCATATGAGGGGTTGTTGTCTGTGGAGAATGTTGGTCATCATCTTTAGGACCACTGTCTACAATTCGGATCATGAAGAATAATCTCCTCTAGTTACCCCTAGGTGAGAGGGGGTAATAGGTACCATTTTAGGAACATCACATGAATGGCACATATGAACCAAGACATGTATGTGTCTATGAGAGAGGGAAGGGTGAGGTTACCATGTTAAGAATGACAAACCAACGTCCCAGATGAATTTTTGTAGTGGGTTTCCTGCAAATTGTTCAAGAGTACTGCTTGAATATGATCTCCAGTCACTTGGGAACACAAACTGCTATTGAACCATCAAGAAGAATTATTTATATCATCTTGAGAACAATAAAAGAGTTCCAACCATTCTTAGGATATTGTATTCATTCAATTCTATGAAATGTAGCAACAAGTACTATATAAAGTGTTCCCATTGAACTATCTTAAAGGCAATATTTTTTTTTCAAAAGACAATTTCCCAACAATCTACTTTTGTCAATGTTCGGAATAAGTCATGCTTCATTCTTGGAAAGTATTAATAAGTTTATAAAAGTATTAATTTCTTCTTGGGATTGCAATCCTACTTCAACATCCATGGAAGGGCGCTAATTGTGATGAGGCTTTCGAGACCTTGATAGGATGTTGGTAGATTTCATGGAGGTTGGACTGGTTCTATGGGCCTTGTTATCGCATAGTTTGTAGTTAGGATAAAAGACGGATAAAAAGAGGTCAAACTAGCATAATTGAACCAATCCCACCAACTGTCACCTCTATGGGAAGGTTCTTTCTATTTAGGGAGGTAAGGTTGAGGGGAGACGTCTGCGGTGACCTGGGGTTTTTAGAAGGAAAAAGGTTTTAGCAAGGCTAAGTGATAATAATCCCCCTCACAAGTCACCACCTGATCAAAAGGTCTATTTTATAGCCAATAAGGATAACCAGAAGTAATAACCAATAAGATCACCTGCCCGAGACAAAGCAATAATAAAACTACATGTGCAATCTTGCTTGCTTGTTAGTACTTCAAATAATCAATGAATTTTCTGATAATAAGCAATTGAGCGATAAATACTGACGAAGTCAATGTTTGTATGATAGCAATGGTTACAATATCATTTCTCAATAAATGCTAAAGAAACTTGGCATTCAATGTAATAAATCAACACTTCATAGATAATGCCTTAACCAACCATTCAATTGCCTTAAAAGTAAAACAATAGTTGCACAAAGGTGTTTATAGCACAAGAAAGATGATGACAACACTAGGGTTAGTAGAGTTAATCTAGGCTAGGGTTAGTATAGTTAGGGTTTGTTCAAAGGTATTGGAAGTTTATATGATCAA
Organism: Picea glauca; assembly: GCA_000966675.3. Classification (NCBI taxonomy): domain Eukaryota; kingdom Viridiplantae; phylum Streptophyta; class Pinopsida; order Pinales; family Pinaceae; genus Picea; species Picea glauca. The sequence goes on along the minus strand of JZKD02S1781007.1, from coordinate 327,718 downwards.
GTTACTCAACACAAAAGGATTTTGATTAGTGCGCTCCTAGGGTATATGGAGTCAAAAGGAGGATGCAATAGCTGAAGGATCAAATGATAATGGTAAAGACTAAGGACAAGAGAGTTAAACCTTGAGTTGTTGCTATGGCAAGGCCTCAAGGATGAAACCCTAGGGGAGAGAGGCTCACTTTGGTGTAGGGGAACTAGGCTTTAGTGCTCTCTCCTCCTTCCTTATCTCAATGGAAAAATGGCTAGCTCAAAAGATTGCATAAAACTAAGACAAGAAGGTTTGCAAGTAACGTGTTGCTATGGCAAGGCTTTACTAGGAAAACCCGAGGGAAAATCAGCTCACCAAGGTGTAAGGGAACTAGGCCTTGATGCATTTTCTCCTTCTTAGCTCAACAAATAAGAAAAATGGCTAGCATGGAAGAAGATGGATGGAGTGTTTCTATGGCAAGGCTAAATCCTCTTCAGCAAGGGCTAGAAAGAAAGAATATAGTGTTGCTAAGGCAAGGCTCTATCTTACTTCAACAAATAAAATGGCTTAAAACCTTGGTAGGGACATGAGACAAGGACCTTCAATGTGTGCTTGTCCCCTAGGGTTTAATTCAACAAATTATAACCATAAATGCAAGAAAAACAATACTACAGCCATTCAATTAAGAAGTTTTGTAGAAATTCACTTACATTTAACCAAGAAATCATATAGCAAGCCCTTGTTGTAATACCTTCCACGAAGAGAAATGCCCAAATGCCAATAAAAGTACAAAAATGTCTTCCTTCAACAAGTGCACCTCACAATTTCAGCCAATAGCTCCAAAGGTAGCATAAATTTCAGACCTCACTAATGAGTGAGAGAAAGATGATGGAAAAATGAAGATGAAAACCCTCAATTTATATAGCACAATGACCTAATTTTACATTTTAGGTCATGAAAAGGCCGACAAGGCCAAAATACTAAAATCATAATGTTTTACATTAAATGTTTAAATTAAAACCCTAATCAAGCAATAAAAATACGTCATCCCCTTTCTAGGGTGACGTTATCCCCTTTGAGGGAAAATACATCCTTCTAAGGAAAAACATTAGACCTCCTTGGGATTCTCCAAGCTGCCACACATGCAAAACTACCCTTTCCATCTACCAAAATGCTCATGAAGAAAGGATGATTTCATGAACATCCTGGGTGACATCCTAGACCTTCCAAGGCCAGTGTTCCACTAAAAAGGGCATAATCCCCCTAGGTCAAGTTCTGTCAGGGTGCCTTTGCAATAAGTCCTTCTTTTCTCTGTCGCAAACCCCTCTGTCCTATCTGTGCCCCTTTCCGGGGTCTCAACAAACATCTGGTGGGCTCTTCAGACCCATAGAGGTCTGAACTGATCATATCCCCATGTTTACCTATCCAACATGGTACCTATCCGTCGGGCATGATCCTGTACATCAACAACTATGCCCTCCATGGGATCATAAGTCACAGATATCATAGCAATTTCAATCACATCTCATCATCAATATTATTAAACATGTGCATAAAACCACTACTACCATAGTTAAAATCTCAAAGACATTATACAAGCCTACAATACAAGTCTAGGGAAAGTGACAGGGCGTCCTATTGGGCTAGTGTCCACTGGAAGAGGAAAGTTCCCCGAAAAGACTAAATCTAAACCATTTAAGTGGGTTATGTGGATAAGGGATGTCCTGAAAATGGGTGCAGTGAAAGCAGGGGAATGCAAAGATTTACCTATGGGTGCCTTTGTAGAAGGCGAGTTGCACCTGTCCTAGATGCAATTGTTTCCAAGCCCATTCATGCCTTTTATTCTTTATTCTTATTTCTTTTTTTTTTGAAGTAGCTAATCAGGGGACACTGCCCTGGTGTGGTGACTAGTGGTGACAATGTTACCCACAAGTAATTTCAAAGAAATGAGAAGGATGGCTTGTGACAAGACCCCCTTTCTCTTGGCCATGCAACCAAGACTCACTACCCTGTCATGGTAACCAACTGCTAGTATTTTGATACTGTTAGGTACCCATGGACCTAATAGGGTGGCTCGTGATGAGAGCCCCTATCCTCTGACTAAGTCTTGTTTTATTATTTTTATGGGTTCCCCTTGTTTCTTGCTGAGGATCCTTTTACTTCTTTCTCAGGGATCCCTGGGCGAAGCATCTCGAGGTTTTATTTTTAGGCTTTTATCTTTTGCCAGCTTGCTTTTACCTTCTATGCCTTTAGCCCCTTCTTTCCACAAGGTAAGGTGTAACCCTCAAATGGTTTGGCCAACCCAATTCCTGGAAAAATGAAATGGGGTAAATGAGCGGGAAGTAGGATAAAAAGTGGTAATATGAAAGGAGTGGACGATGGCTTTTCAAAAATCTCCCAGTGGAAAACCACAACCTACAGGCACAAGATTTCTAGGGCATCCTGTCATTCCCCCCAGACATGGTAATGTGGACAAGTATAAGATCCAAGAATTCATTAGAAACAAAAAGAATTAGATTCACATATTCAAAGGTTTTGAGGATCAGATTGATACATACCATGATTCCCAGACTCATTACCTCATGGAGAAAGAACCATCTCTGATACAAGACCAAGTTGATGGTGATGGATGTTGATGTTGCTGGAAAAATAGAGGCATTGAAAGGGAGAAAAGATGGGGTCTCTAGGGCCATGCATAAGTCGATCTGGCTCTCTATACTCCATGTCTAGGACCTGTGGGCCTCGATACATAATCTCTTAGTTATCCCTAAAAGTGGGGATAACATCTGGCTCCAACTCGGGGACATGTTCTCACCGTAGAGCGCATGATAACCTCAACATCTCTGGCATGACATGTAACCTACTTGATCTTAATAGAAAACATCATTACCCATTTGGGGTGTTGATACCACCCCAACATACATATATATAAGACTAAAATAAAGAAATCATAAGTGTGAATGTAAAAGGAACTACTCTAGTATGCAATGCAGATGGTATAACACATGAAATGCAAATGCCTACATACTTGTACTTACCTATTGGTTGGATGTTAGGTGTAGTCAAATGACCAGTGAAACCCATCCAACAACGTCTGACAATACCTGCCTTTGTTTTTCATCATAAGCCAAAACAATGATAAGTCAAGCACAAAAATGACATGGGTTAGAGTATATGTCGTATCATCGGAAGTCACAAAGTCTAACTCATGGAGGTGGGTGGGAGGGATAAAATCCTGCCAAGTCCATCTTTGAGGAAAGTACTTAATTCACTTTAGTAAGGGGTCATGGAAAGTCCAAGGTTTAGAAAACTGACTCAAAAGGTCTACAAACTAGCTACCTAGGACATCCTCACATTCTGAAGTCTGGGGAGGGATTGACAATGATCTAGTAAATGACTGAAAAACTGTTAAGGGAAAGTTGAAAAACTGAGATGATAGACTTAAACTTGTAGTTTTCAACCAACCCTTCAATTCTTGGGTTTGCTTTAGAGGAAACTCAATACAAAAGATATAATTCCCAACTACGCCTTTAATGATACAACAAGGTAAGGTAATAAGAGGTGGTTGGAGAAAAATGTCATGAGAATCTTTCTTTAGGAAAACAACGTTCTTACTCCTATCAAAACTTGAGCACAACAGTGGTTGATAGTCATCATCATAGAATAAATCCAAATGCTCAGAGGAGAAATCATCAAATTCCTCAAGGTATGACTGAAAAACATTAGGAAAGCATAGGATCAAGTCATCCTTGGGTGTCTGAATAAGGTCAGGTTCTTGTTGCCAAATGTCAAAATTATTAGTAAGTTCATGTGATAAATGCAAAGAAAACTTTTGCAAATGACCCTAAATGTTGTAAATTGGATCCCCATCATATCCAATCACATCCCATTTACGCTTCCTAACATGTATGGATTTATCAATATTATCAACAAAGTCCTCATTTTCATCATAACATGAAGGTATTAAAACATCCAACACTTCTTTACTCTCCACATCATAAGGTAAAGAATCATTAAAAATTTGGAAGGGGAAATAAATCACCTTGCTTAATCCTTCCTGTGCAGGAGCTTCAAGTATTTGGATAACTTCATCAAGTGGAAGATCTTCCTCTAGAAGATCTAGCTTGTCTAAGGGTTCCATTTCTTCTTCACTCTCTGAATCATAGAACAAGGTATCATCAAAAAACTGAAAAGTTAAGTGAACTACCTCATTCTCTTCATCTTGTGCAGGAGGGATAGGATCTTGGAGATCTTCATCAGACTGAGGAGTGGTTACTAATGCTTCATCCTCATAATTCACTTCTCTAGTTATATCTTCACTGCATTCTATTGAATCATGGGATAAATATTGCTCCTGTTCAAGGGGTTGACATTGTTCTTCATAAATCTCTTATTTCATATCAGAGGGTTCTTGATGTTGAACATGATACGCATTTCTGAGATCTACTACAATCTTAGTGGTGAATCCTCCATCTTCCAAGGCTATTGTGATATTTTTAAGGGCATCTTTATACGTTTGGCAACGTGGTTTGGTAAAGTCAAAAAACATGTTGATGAGGTGTACGAAAGATGATATACCCCGATCTTGGCAACAACCCTTAAACCAATCTTGCAAGAAGGATGGAAGAGAGAGTATGAATAGTTTCATTACGACATCCTCCCCTCCCAATTCTACCTCGCTTATATGTTCCAAAATATTTATGATGTGAGGAGTTGGGAGGCCCCAAAATTTTGGAAGGTTGCTTGACCATTTTGTATCAAAATGGGTTGGGTATCCTTGAAGGATTTTGAAATCAATAGTTGGATACAATTGTTCCCAAGATGCCATGATCCCATAACTTGGTAATATTACAGAGTTGAGAGTAAGGTGACACCTGGGAAAAGGTTAGTGGAGTCGTCAGATAATTTGCCTAAAATTATCAAAGGATAAGGGAAAACACCCTAAGTGGAGTCACCATGTAAGCTTGTAATATGAAGACTGTTGAGGCAAGGCTTACCGAAAAGTGTCATCTTGAAGAGAATTGTCTCAGTGTTCCCCGACAACGGCACCAATATGTTATTGCACAATTTGTAGTTAGGATAAAAGACAGATGAAAAGAGGTCAAACTGGTGTAATTGAACCAATCCCACCCACTATCACCTTGATCGGAAGGTTCTTTCTATTTGGGGAGGTAAGGCCGAGGGGAGACGTCCCCAGTGACCTAGGGTTTCGAGAAGGCAAAAGGTTTTAGCAAGGCTAAGTGATAATAATCCCCCTCACAAGTCACCACCTGATTAGAAAGTTCGTCTTATAGCCAATAAGGATAACCAGAAGTAATAACCAATAAGATCACCTACCTGAGACAAAGAAACAATAAAACTACATGTGAAAGCTTGCTTATTGGTTAGTACTTCATATAATCAATGACTTTTCTGATAATAACCAATTGAGCGATAAATATTGACGAAGTCAATGTTTGTACAATAGCAACGGTTACAATATCACTTCTCAATAAATGTTAAATAAACTTGGCATTCAATGTAACAAATCAACACTTCATAGATAATGCCTTAACCAACCACTCAATTTCTTTAAAATTAAAACAACAACTGCACAAAGGTGTTTATAGCACAAGAAAGATGATGACAACAATAGGGTTAGTAGAGTTAGTCTAGGCTAGGGTTATTATAGCTAGGGTTTGTTCAAACATATTGGAAGTTTGTATGATCAAGTTACTCAACACAGAAGGCCTTAGATCAGTGTGCTCCTAGGGTATATGGAGTCAAAAGGAGGACACAACAGCTAAAGGATCAAATGATAATGGTAAAGACTAAGGACAAGAGAGTTAAAACTTGAGTTGTTGCTATGGAAAGGCCTCAAGGATGAAACCCTAGGGGAGAGAGGCTCACTTTGGTGTAGGGGAACTAGGCCTCAGTGCTCTCTCCTCCTTCCTTAGCTCAATGGAAAAACGGCTAGCTCAAAAGATTACATAAAACTAAGACAAGAAGGTTTGCAAGTAACATGCTTCTATGGCAAGGCTTTACTAGGCAAACCCTAGGGAAAATCGGCTCACCAAGGTGTAGGGGAATTAGGCCTTGATGTGTTTTCTCCTTCTTAGCTTGACAAATAAGAAAAACGGTTAGCATGGAATAATATGGATGGAGTGTTTCCATGGGAAGGCTAAATCCTCTTCAACAAGGGCTAGAAAGAAAGAATAGAGTGTTGCTAAGGCAAGGCTCTATCTTACTTCAACAAATAAAATGGCTTAAAACCTTGGTAGGGACATGAGACAAGGACCTTTAATGTGTGTTTGTCACCTAGAGTTTAATTCAACAAATTATAACCATAAATGCAAGAAAAAAAATACTACAACCATTCAATTAAGAAATTTTGCAGAAATTCACTTACATTTAACCAAGAAATCATATAGCAAACCCTAGTTGTAATACCTTCCACCAAGAGAAATGACAAAATTCCAATAAAAGTCCAAAAATGTCTTCCTTCATCAAGTGTGCCTCAAAATTTCATCCAATAGCTCCAAAGATAGCGCAAATTTCAGACCTCACTAATGAGTAAGTGAAAGATGATGGAAAAATTAAGGTGAAAACCCTCAATTTATATAGTACAATGACCTAATTTTACTTTTTAGGTCACGAAAAGCCCGACAAGGACAAAATACTAAAATCATATTGTTTTACATTAAATGTTTAAATTAAAACCATAATCAAGAAAGAGAAGGACATCATCCCCTTTCTAGGGTGACGTTAACCCCTTTGAGGGAAAATGTAGCCTCCTGAAGAAAAACGTTAGCCCTCCTTGGGCTTCTCCAAACTGCCCTGTCCATCTGCCAAAATGCTCATGAAGAAAGGATGATGTCATGAATCTCCTGGGTGATTTCCTAGGCTTTCCAAGGCCAATGTTCCACTGAAAAGGGCACAATCCCCCTAGGTCAAGCTCTGCCAGGGTGCCTCTGCAAGAAATCCTTCTCTCTGGTGCAAACCCCTCTGTCCTGTCTATGCCCCCTGTTGGGGTGTCAACATCCATCTAGTGGGCTCTTCAGCCCAATGGAGGTTCAAACTAATCATCTCCCCATGTGTACCTATCCAACATGGTACCTGTCTGTTGGACATGATCCTGCACATTAACAACTATGCCCTATATGGGCTCATAAGTCATAGGGATTATAGCAATGTCAATCACATCTCATCATCAATATTATTAAACATGTGCATAAAACCCCTATTACCCCAGTTAAAATCTCAGAGACATTATACAAGCCTACAATACAAGTCTGGGGAAAGTGAGAGGGTGTCCTATTGGGCTAGTGTCCACTGGAAAAGGAAAGTTCCCGAAAAGACTAAATCTAAGCCATGTAAGTGGGTGATGTCGATAAGGGATGTCTTGACAATGGGCGCAGTGAAAACATGTGAATGCAAATATTTACCTGTGGGTGCCTTTGTAGAAGGCGAGATGCACTTGTCATGGATGGAATTGTTTCCAAGCCCATTCATGCCTTTTATTCTTTATTCTTATTGTTTTTTTTTTTTTTTAAGAATATAATCATGGGACACTGCCCTGGCGTGGTGACCAGTGGTGACAACGTTACCCACAAGTACTTTCACATAAATGAGAAGGTTGGCTCGTGATGAGACCCCCTTTCTCTTGGCCATGCAACCAAGAGTCACTACCCTGGCGTGGTAACCAGCTACTAGTCGTGTCATATTGCTAGGTACCCATGGACCTAATAGGTTGTCTCGTGATGAGACCCCCTATGCTCTGACTAAGTATTGTTTTATTATTTTTATGGGTTCCCCTTGTTTCTTGCTGAGGAGCCTTTTACTGCTTTCTTAGGGGTCTCTGGGCAAATCATCTCGAGGTTTTATTTTTAGGATTTTATCTTTTTCCAGCTTGCTTTTACCTTCTGGGCCTTTAGCCCCTTCTTCCTACAAGGGAAGGTGAAAATCTCAAATGGTTTGGCTAACCCAATGGCTAGACAAATGAAATGGGGTAGATGAGCAGGAAGCAGGATGAAAAAGTGGTAATATGAAAGGAGTGGACGATGACTTTTCAAAAATCCCCCCAGTGGCAAACCAAAATCTATGGGCATAGGCTTGCTAGGGCATCCTGTCATTCGCCCTAGACATGGTCAACTAGAAAAGTATAAGATCCAAGCATTCATTAGAAACAAAAGGAATTAGATGCACATATTCAAAGGTTTTGAGGATTAGAGTGACACATACCATGATACCCAAACTTATTACCTCATGGAGCAAGAACCATCTCTGACACAAGACCAAGCCGATGGTGATGGATGTTTCTTCTGCTGGCAAAGTAGAGGCACTAAAAGGGAGAAAATATGGGCCCTCCAGGGCCATGCCTAAGTCGATCTGTCTCTTAGTACTCCATGTCTAGGACCTGTGGGCCTCGAGACATAATCTCCAAGTTATCCCTAAAAATGGGGATAACAGGCCTTAGGATGGTCATCTCTTTTTGTCAGCTTTGTCTAGTGGATGAGTTGATGGGGGATACAAGCTTGGATCACTTGTTGATTCAGTCCACCTTCTCTTTGGGGCAACAAGTTCACTCTTCGTCTTCATTTTTGTTTAATTTTAATGTTTCTTACCTTGACTCTATTTATTTCAAAGCCTTAGTGCATAGAGTTTGGATCCTCTTCCTTAGCCTCAAGGGGACTTAGCATTGCTTCTATGGTGGCATTTCACCATTTGTATGTTGGTGAAGTTTATGAGAGGATGAGGTAGGTTGATTGCTTCGAGTAGGAGGAATGAGTTGAAGGAGGTAGGATGCAAGCTTGAGGACTGATGTGATTTCCTTGAGGAGGATCTCCATAATTGAGTGCTTCAAGAGGAGGCATGCACCTAGAGTCATTTGTTCGAAAGGAGGAGTAAATTACCAAGGGAGCCTGAGTTCATGCTAGAATCCAATGGATTTTTTAAGGGGATGAAGGTTCCAAGTTCTAATTTGATTTTTTACAAAAGAAATCATCTTCATAGTGTGTTCTTGGTTAGAATAGGCATGATGGATGGTTGAAGGACTGCTCTAAGATCAAGGACATGTTTGGGTTTCACTTCCAAAATATTTACAGTCCTTATGCTTTGATTGATAGGGTTTTGGAGGCTAGGAACATATGCTACAAGATAATTCCCCGTAACACTTTGTTTACTAATAGGGACAGGTTTGATAGGGACTTTTCTAAAGACAAACTCCTCACTTCTCTCAATTTAATGAAGAATGGAAAGTCACTTGGGATTGATAGTCTTCCTTGTGAATTCTTTAAGTCTATGTGAGATACGGTTGGTGATGGTATTAGTTACATGGACAACAATGCATTCTCTTTGGGAACCCTGATGGAATCTCTAAACCATGGGTTAATTAAGCTAATTCCAAAGAATGTAACTAGAGACTCAATCATAGGTTGTCATCCCATCACTCTCCTTGGTGTTTTGTACAAGTTACCAGCAAAGGTGGTTTCTCTCTATGTATGTAAGTGGCCTCGATAGTTTTCATGTAGGATCATACAAGTTTTGTGCAAGGAATGTTTATTTTGGACACTGTAATCTCTACATGGGATGCTATGAAGTGGGCTTGAGAAACAGGTCAACATTCCTAGTTTCTCAAAATTGAATTTTATAAAGCATATGATCGAGTTGACTTGTCTTTTATTATAGAGATGTTTCTAAGTATTTGGGCCTAAATGTGTTGCCATGGTGAATACTTTGTTCTCCAATGCCTCAAATTTTGTTTCAGTGATCATTTTTCTTTCGATGTACAACCCCATTCATCATTCAATTAGACAGGGATGTCCCCTTGCTCCCTATCTTTATGTGTTGGTTGTTGATGCTTTGGATTATGTAATAGATGATACTTGGGCTTAGGGAAGGATTCAATGTATTTCTCTCCTTGATGTCTCATAGATGGTTAGTAACCACTTTGTTGAAAAATCTCTCCGATTAGTTCGGGTGGATCAGGTGTTGATGGAGAATACTTGAGGCTGCTTAGACTTTTTTTATGTAGCATCCAGAGCAGTTGTCAGTATAGAAAACATTGTTTTTTGGTTGTATTGACCACCTATTCAACTAGGGGGTCAAATCCATGTGCCATGAATATATTCATCATCATATGCAAGTATGTTGAAGACAATATGGTTCTACTGGGCATTTTATGCCTCCAGCACAAAATTTTGTAAACGAAATTTCGGCACCCCTGCGTGGGTTAATAATGTAATAGGTATGCATGGAACATAGTTAGGTAAGGTACCTTGGGATGTTTTCATTGGGAGATTTATTTTCACCAAGGTTTTTTTATCCTCAGGTTGTCAACTGGGCTTTTCAGCCTGGTTGATTTCCCATGAGTTTTTCCCTCACACTTGCAATAATTCCTCCAAAGTGGTGAACGACGTTCTAAAGGTCTCATCCTTTGGTAGCTATTATTTAGGAATGACGTAAATGACCATTTTAGACATTGTAGAAAGTTTCACGGAATTTCATCGAGTCTAGATAGGTTTTTTTTAATTAATTAAATTAAATTTCCTAAGGTTGGGATTTTAATTATTTAATTAATTAAATGTTTTTGAGCAATTATTGTAAAAACCGGGTCTTTGGGTTTTTGATAGGGGTATTTATGCTCAAATAAAATGGAAAGGCACCCCCTACACCCATGTACCAAGTTTCATCTCATTCGGACAAGTTTTTCTATGCATTTGTCCACCCGGAGTCAAAGTCAGTTAAAACAACAATTTTAATTGCTAAGTGACATTTCCGAAATGTCAAAATTTTGTAATTTTTGAGTTATTGGGTAAATTTTGAGATGGTAAAAGGCAAGAAAAGAGCTCCCTAGCCTACCCAACCCACCTTGCCACTTTTTACACCCACTAACTCACGCCCTCTCACTTTGCCTCATGCCCCCTAGGGGGAAATGCGCCCCCCTCACACCCAAAACCTTAGAAAAACACTTTTAATTAATTGTGGGGCCCCTCTTTTGAGTGGTGTTCCCTCCCTATCCTAACACCTCACCCCTTAGTGTCCCCCATGCTCCAACTCACTCATACACACACTCAACAAGATAAAACCCTAGAAGTGGTGCACCTCCTCTCCTTGAGATCCACACGTTGTCTTGGGTTTTGACACTTGGAGCTCATCCAAGTGCCTTCACCTTGCCTCTTGAGCTATAAAAGAAACCTCTCTTCACTCTCTCACACACCATTCTTTGAGCTAAAGTTACACTACAGGATTTTCGCCCCATCCTCTCTTGCTCTTGCCATCTCACATTCAACTCATTTCTCTCTTAAGAGCATTGGAGCAATTTGTTGCTGCAAGGCTCTCCCATTTGGATTTAATAAGAAGATTTGGAGGATTTGGAGTAATCAAGAGTATTCTGATTTTCTCTTTTCATTGAGGTGATATTGTTCTCTTATGCATTGTGTTGGGTTTGGACTAGTTCCTTGAGCAAAGTAGTTTATTTAAGTAGATCATCTAATAGTATTATGGTTGATATATATATGTGGGATAGTTGATATTGTTAATTATTTCATCTTATTAACTTGTTCTAGCATGTTATTCTACTCCCATACCTCACGTCTTGCTTGAGTTGTGTAGATTTGCCTCTAAAGTATTGATTGGAATAGTCTCAAGAAGGGGTTTTCAATCAAGATCTTCTCACACTCCTTGCTTCTCTTTTATATCTGATTTGTTTTCTATTCATAATCATTATATTGTTGTATCTAACCATCATAGATAGGTCAACATTATTTTACATTTTACTTGGAGATTTCATGTGAAAATTTTCTGTGTAAAAAACATAAAATTTTCTTAACATTTTTTGTGTTGTGCAGCATTTCTAGCAAGCTTTTGCTTGCTGGTTTTTGCAGATTCTTACCAGGGAAAAGGGGAAAATCTACCAAAATTCACACTCACAACATCCCCAAGAGGCTCCATCAGTTGGGTAATGAATCTCTCTCTTTTTCTTTGTCTCTATAATTGTTGCAAGCCCCGGGGAAGTTCCCTTGAGGCTCGCCTTCTCTTGTTTATCATTTCAACTTGTATATTTCATTTGTTGCAAGTCTTTACATTGCCTACACCTTGGGAGAGAGATTGGCCGAGCCAACCCCCCAATATCGTTGGGCTAATTTAGATTTAGTTTAAGCATTTTATTTTCTTTTCCCCACTTGTCCATAAGGCAAGGTTGTGTGGCTACATAATAATAATCATAATATTGTTTTGTTTTGTTAAACCTCTTAGGTCAACATTGGTAGGCTTGCCGCCATAAGTTTTTATTTTTTATTAAACCAAAGATGCCTACACCTTGGGAGAGAAATACCCAAATCATAAGGCTAGGATGGTAGTGATGTTTGATGATTTACATGTTCACATGAGTTAAAATTATCTAGAGTAGTCATCACACATCTATCATCTTAGTATAAGCTAATAAGGCATAATTTATTTTTCATGCTTTAGTTATCAACAAGTCTTTTCTTTTACATATGTTTTATAATGCTATGGTTCATGGTTTAAAAATGTTTTGGAAGTAATCTCTAATTGTTGCAACTCATTCATATTTTAAGGCATTTGGCCACTCATCTATCTTAAGCATATGTGAAGCATTGAAATGGTGTAG
>JZKD02S1781007.1:248000-261089 GCA_000966675.3 Picea glauca | reverse complement strand
AAATACAACAATCGACCATATTATCCAAAGAGTGACTTACAAAATTAAACCAACTACTTTAACTTCTTGCAAACATAAAACATCTAACTTGAAACAATTTCATGTGTTCTCCAAATCATGGATTTGTGGAAAGGACTATAAAGTCTCTATGATTCCATGATACTATCTTCATTACAAACTTTCAACATGAAAATTCATAGCCTCGTCATCTCTCAAGATCTCAAGAAAACAAAAGTTTCAAGTGTTATGTTATCCAACTCCTTCATTGTATCAAAGGTTCAGCCATTGTGTATCATAAAAACAATTCTTTTATTTCAAATGAAATTTCAATTTCCATTAGATTTAATATTGATGCATTACAATTCTTGGTATCCTTACTTCTAATCCAACTTCATGATAACACATGATTACAATATTTGGTTGGTTAACACCTTGATTATTTCTAGGGGACATATATATTACAATATATTACAATATTACAATGTAAAAGTAATGCCATATTACAATGTAATATGGCATTACCATATTACATTGTAATATGGTATACCATATTACAATGTAATATGGTAATACCATATTACAATGTAATATGGTAATACCATATTTCATGTAATTTTTTTTTTCTTAAACATACAGTCATCGTCGCAATGTCGACGCAATTTCGTCGGAATTTTTTTTACTTTTTTACCATAACCGTCGCTATAGCGATGAAACTTCGTCGCAGTTTTCCACGAATTTTTGTCGCACATACAACAAGTCCATCGTAAATATGGTTTTGAGATATAGCACTCATCGATATTACCACGTAGTTCCATCGCAAGTTGCGATAGGCTTTCATCGCACATTCAACAGCTACGTCGCAAGTTATTGGTTTGGCATAACTTTTTGTTCCAATTGCGATGAAGCTTCGTCGTAGTTGCCACATTTCTTCGTTCGTATTGTGATGAAATTTCGTCATAATTGCAATGATGCATAAGGTTAACCAATATTGAAGGTGGTGACACGTGGATAGCTAATTTCGTTGATGTTTCCACGCACACCTGGATTATGGATATAGGGACGAAATTATTATGATGAAAAAAATCTCGACTTTTGTGGAAATTGCGACGGATAAGTGTGGCAATATCAACAAACAACCATCGCAAATTTGGTCATATGTGCTAGTGATTCTTATTGGATTTTCTCTTTTACCAGCTACTTTTACCTTCTGAGCCTTTAGCCCCTTCTTCCCATGAGATAATGATACAACCCCACAGACAGATCATCCTAATGTATATACTAGGGGAATGGGGCAGATGAGTGGGATATAAGATGAAAAGTGATAATATGACGGGAGCGGACGATGGTTGTTTAGAAAACCCTCTAGTGGAAAACCAAAACCTATAGGTATAAGATTGCTAGGGCACCCTGTCAATCTCCCCAACCATGGTCAAGCAGGTCAATGTAAGATCCAAGTGGTTCTCAAAAATAAAAGGAGTAAGATGCATATATCTAAAGGTTATAATGATCAAAATGACACATACCATGATACCTGAACCAATTAACTCATGAAGCAAGAGCCTTCTTCGATACAGGACCAGACCGATGGTGATGGATTTTGTTGCTACTGACAAGACAAGTCTGATGAAAGAGAAGAAAGATGGGCCCTCCAGGGCCATGCTCAGGTCAATCCTCCTCTTGGTACTCCATGTCTAGGACCTTTGGGCCTTGAGACATGATCTCCTAGTTATCCAGAGAAATCAGGGATAACATCTGGCTCCAACTCGGGGACATGTTCTCACCATAGAGCACATGAGAACCTCAACATCTCTGGCATAACCAATAGACCTACTCACACTCGAAAAGGGCATCAGTAACAAAGGTGCAGTGGTATTTCCACCCCGAAATATACATATATATATATATATATATATATGACTAAAATAAAACAATCATTGCAAATGACGAAGAAATCTAACATGAAAGGCAAATGGTATAATACACGAAAATGCCTACCTACCTATACTTACCTGTGGAATCAGGTCCCACCACCTTGGTGGGGTTTGAGGAGGTGCCCGCTGATAGGTAATGGGAACCGTCTCCCATCCAAAGTGGACAAGTAGTATGAGTTATCAACATATTCCATTCACACTTTGAAAGGTCTGAGCCATGACTGTGTGCTTCCGTTTACATTAGTTGGCTCTTCTTTCTGAGTATCCCACATCCATACAATATCTCCCTCCTTATATTTCCTGACTTTGTGTTTTGTCATTCCTTGAACAACCCTAGTGTATTGCACTAAGGGAGGTGGGTGGGCTTCTGTTGTAAAGACTTCTTCTTGAGACGGGTGGATTTGTACATCATCCTCATTCTTCTTCAATATCTTCACTGTCCCAACTTCTTTGTTCTTGTATTCATCTAGGAGCTGCTACTATTCTTCTTTCTTGGGCCATTCAATCTGATCAAACTCTTCCTCTATTGCAAAAGGCATGTCTTCTGGAGAATATTTTTGAAGAGTTTGTATCATATCATTTTGCATATTATCATTCCAAACAATGTCTCTTACATGGTCCCTAGTTATTGGTACATTGAGAAGACGTCCCATTGTTCCATTTTTCAAAGGTAATCGTAAAAAGGTAAGGTCCATCTCCAGGGAATCGCCTATCATTGCACTAAACTTCCTAGATAAAAACATTCCCCATACATCTAGGACATCAACCACTATAATGTCAATGTGGAGTGTCTTCTTGGGGTACTCTTTCAAGTGTACTTCAACATTCTCAACTACCCCATGTGTGGGTATTAATTTAGACTCAAAACCACACACATTCCTGTAAGGCCTATTGACCTTCAAGCCCATTTGCTGCATGACTTTAAGAGACATCATATTAGCACCAGCACCTATATCTAGCATGCAATTGTTAAGATTTTTGTTGTTCATTGTCAAAGTCATGAAAAAGGGTGGGTCTTCACCATACTGGACCCTGAAATGATCAACTTGTAACATAATAGGGGGTCCATAGGTTCACCTGATCCTGAAAAAAAAGTATCAAAGAGTTCCTTGATAGTCGGGATCTTGATTGCTTCTTTTAGGGGAACATTCACATGCATCTTTGATAATGCCCCTTCAAAGTCAAAGTTAAGGTCAACCTTACCAATCTTGGATGTCTTATGAAGAAGGAAATAAAGAGGCCAGGGATTTGGCTGATCAGTGGTAGGTTGCTTTGGGTTCTTCCTTCTGTATACCTAAACTTCTTGTTTCTTTAATTTCTCTCGTGATTCCTGATCCAGGTTGTTTATCACTGCCATCCTTGCTGCTCTGGCTGCTTCCTTCATGGATTTTTGATGTTCTATATCTGTGATATTAATCTGTGGAAAGTCCATGAAGCAGTCCATATTGTTGGCGTGTTGTTGGCCAGCGTTATAAGGGCATTCATGCTCCCAATGTTCTTCACTACACTCCAGGCACCAAGGGTTTTTGTCAACAACGTTCGTAGGTGCCAAGGTATTTAGAACTTCATGCTCATTCTTTGTTTTGTAAAACTGCTTCCCTTTCTGGAACTACCCTTTGAATGGAGGTATGGGCACTTGGATCTGAGATTTTTCAAGTCTGACAATTTTTTTCATCATTTATTCTTGATTTTTCATGATGCCATCCATGGAGGCTTTCAATTTTCTGATGTGGGTGCAGAGATCTGAAGTAGGCTCAACATTGTGTACTATTTTCTTCTTGGTGTCTATTCTCTCCCTTGGGTTAGCAAAGGGCTCAATCTTAGATGAAAGGAGGTTCCCTTCTATCTTGGTGGTGAGCTCTTGGGCTTCCTGAATTGATTGGGGGTTCTTGTCTTTAAGAATATACCCTAATTGGCCACTAAAAGATCAGGTGTAAATGTGGACAAGGTAGTCATCTTTCGGATGGTGGCTTGTGTAGATTCTTTGTAGCAGAGTTTCAAATCTGGTGTGGAATTCCTGAATAGACTCATTTTTATATTTGGCAAGGCTATTTAGTCTTATGAGAAGCATGTTGGGGTCTTCTTTGACACTCCATCTTTTGAGAAAGGCTTCTTCAAATCTATCCATGGTTTTGATGCTTTTGTCATGAAGATTCAGGTACCAGCACCTTGAGGCATCATAAATGGTAGCAGAGAACAACTTCATGCCCAAGTCTTCCACATCGTCACTGATGGGGTGAAGTTGGAAGAAATCCCAGAAGTTTATCACGTGTTCTTCAGCACTGATTGCATCAGTACCGATAAATTTAGGCAACCACTTTTCATACTTGGGTGGAATTTGCCTAGGGTAGCCAGGTATAGCTGTCATGTCTAGTGGCCTAAAAATATTGGATGACCATTGTCTTTGATTGACAGGTGGATTTATAGTGCCGGTCTGAGAGCTAGAAATGATTTTTAGAGGAAGTCTTTTCCCAAAAAGTGATTTGACAACAGGAGAATTCAAGGGAGGCTTCCTTCTAAAGGACAAAGGAGGATTATTGTACCTCTTTTTAGATTGTGGAGTCGCCAGATAATTTACTTGAAATTACCAAAGAAACGGGGAAAACAACCTTAGTGGAGTCACCAGGTAAGCTTGTAAGAAAGGTGTATGAGGCAAGTCTTACGAAAAGGTTTGTCGTTGAGGAATATTGACTCAATGTTCCCCAGAAACGGTGCCAAAATGTTATTGCATAGTTTGTACTTTAGGTCAAAGGCTAAAGGATAGAGGCCAAACTGGCATAATAGGAACCTTCCCCACCCAATGTCACCTCAATGGGGAGGTTCTTTCTATTTAGGGAGGTTAACCCAGGGGAGACATCCTCGGTAACCTGGGGTTTTGAAGAGGCAAAGGTATAAAGTCAAGGTTAAAGTTTCTCCTCTCACAATTTACCACCAAGGTCAGATAGTCTGGCTAATTAGCCAATAAAGAACCATATGCCCAAATGAAAACACATGCCTAGAACAAGACAACAACAACACAGTATATATGCAAGCTAGAAATCAAAGGGTTAGTACTTCAAAGACTATCTGATATCAATTAATAAGCAATGTAAAACAATAGGTACCAATGAAGTCAACGTTTTATCAATTAGCTATGGAAAAAGCATCAATTCATCAATAACTATCAAGATGACAAAGCTAACAATGTATCCAACCAACACTTTACTCAATAAATTCTTTAGATCATCATTCAATTGCTTATCATGAAAAAGGTTGTGTCAAGATGGATTATTCAAGGGTGACGTCAGCTTTATTTAGGTTAGTTTGTTAGTTAGGGTTTCAAAAATTCAAAGTTTTAAAGTTGTTTTGGACACTAGGACATCAACGTTGGAGGCTAAAGATCAGTGCCTTAGGGTATATGGACTCAAACAAGAAGAGGGCACAAAGTGTTGAAAGGATGAAGACTTCAAGACAAGAGGGAAGGGTTCTAGAGTGCTGCAATGGTAGGGCCCTAGAATCAAAACCCTAGGGGAAAGAAGCTCACTCTGGTGTTTCTTAAGAAAGGCCTCGTGCTCTTTCCTTATTCTTTAGATCAACTTGGCAAAACGTCTAGCATAAATGAGAAATTTAATTAAAGGATGAGGTAAGAGAAAGTGTTGCAAAGGAAAGGCTTTCAAACCCTAGAAGATGATGGCCCTAGGTGTATATAACCTAGGCCTAGGACGTCACCCCCTTTTCAACCTATAAAAATCAATGCTAGCTTAAGGGAAGAAGCAAGATGAGTGTAGCAAAGGCTAGGCTCAATCCTTCTTCTCCAATGGCTAAAATATCTCTCTCTAAGGGGACATGAAACAAGCACCTACTTGTGTGCTTGTTACCTACGGTTTCAAATCAGCAATTTAATAAGAAAATGCAAGAAAATAAACCTACAACCATTCAATTAAGAATTTTTGCAAGAAAATCACTTACATATCATGAAGAAAGCATGTGCAAACCCTAGTTGTAAACCTTCCTTGGAGAGAAATGCCAAAAGATGCCAAAAAATCCTTCCAATAGCAAGTGTGCCTCGCTTAGAAGAAAAAACTACCCTAGTAGGGCGCAAAAATTAGACCTCACAAGTGTGAGTGAGTTGTGTTATGTTCAAATGAGGGAAAAACATCCTCAATATATATAGTATCATGACCTTCCGATTAATTTTAGGTCATTAGAAATAGCCGACAAGGCTACAAACCAACAATCATATTGTTTTACATTAAACTGTTAAATGAAACCCTAAATGAGCAATAAGAAAGACATCTAGCCCCTCTAAGGGAGACTTTGGTCCTTTTTAGGGCAAAATATAGCACTAGATGACAAACGTTGGCCCTCCTTGGGCCTCCAAACTCTGCCACACATGCCAAAATGCTCTATCAAGATGCCATACACTGTAGATGACATCATGGCTCCTAGATGACGTCTGGGGCATCAAAAGGGACACATGCCACCTGCAATGGGTCAACCCCCTTGGGTTGGGCTCAGTGAGGGTGTCCTGGATGAAGACGTTCTCCTTTTTCTCTTGTGCAAAGGCTCGACCAATCATTGTTCTGTCTCTGCCCCTAATGGGGTCCCAACAACCATTTGATGGGCTCTTCAGCCCCATGGAGGTCTGAACTAATCATCTCCCCATGTGTACCGATCCACTTGGTACTTGTCCATCGGGCATGGTCCTACACATCAAATAATTCTCCCTCCATGGGATCATTAGTCACAAGTATCATATCAATGTTAATCATGTTTCATCATTAAAGTCATCAAACATATTCATAAAAATCCCGATAGATCATCCAATAGCTCAAAAATATTACAAAGGCCTATAATGCAAAGCTGAAGAAAAAGACAAAACACCCTATTGGGCTAGCATCCATAAGAAAAGGAAATTTCCAAAGGGGTATCATCCAAGCCATGTAAATCAATGTGATATGGTCAAGGGATGTCTAGGATTAGGGTAGAGTGAGAGTTAGGGCTGTATGGTCTTACCTGTGGGTGCCTTTGTAGAAGGCAAGTTGTACATGTCATGGATGCAAGTTTTTTCCAAGCCATTTTGCCTTTTATTCTTATCTTATTTTGTTATTTTCATTCCCTTTTATCCAAGGACTAATCGGAGGAAACTACCTTGGTTTGGTGACTAGATTTGACAGCGTTACGCACAAGTACCTTCACAGAAATGATAAGGTTGGCTCGTGATGAGACCCCCTTTCTCTTGGCCATGCAACCAAAGGTCATTTCCCTGGCATGGTAACCATATGGTGGCAATGTCATACTGCTAAGTACCCATGAACCTATTAGGATGGCTCGTGATGAGACCCCCTATCCTCATAATTAGGTCTTGTTTTTATTTTTCTTGGGTCCCTCTTGTTTCTTGCTGAGAGGCTTTTTATTGCCTTCTCAGGAATCCTTGGGTGAAGCATCTCTAGGTTTTATTCTTATTGGATTTTATCTTTTACCAGCTGCTTTTACCTTCTAGGCCTTTAGCCCCTTCTTCCCACAAGATAATGGTGAAACCCCACAAACAGATCATCCTAATGTATAGACTAGGGGAATGGGGCAGATGAGTGGGAGATAAGATGAAAAGTGATAATATGACAGGAGCAGACAATGGCTATTCAGAAACCCCCCTGGTGGAAAACCAAAACCTATGGGTACAGGCTTGCTAGGGCACCCTGTCAATCCCCCCAACCATGGTCAAGTGGGTCAATGTAAGATCCAAGAATTTGTCAAAAATAAAAGGAGTAAGATGCATATATCTAAAGGTTATAATGATCAAAATGACACATACCATGATACCTGGACCAATTACCTCATGAAGCAAGGGACTTCTCCAATACAAGACTAGACCGATGGTGATGGATGCTGCTGCTACTGACAAGACAAGTTTGATGGAAGAGAAGAAATATGGGCCCTCTAGGGCCATGCTTAGGTCAATCTTGCTCTCGGTACTCCATGTCTAGGACCTGTGGGCCTCGAGACATGATCTCCTAGTTATCCCTATAAATCGGAGATAACAGGCCAGTTTTCTTGAGTAACCCTCAAGAAGAGAGACTGTCCTAGACCACTTCCCATGTTAACCACAATGGGAAGTCATTCTCTATGGTACATCATAAATCTGTACCATTTTCTGAACTAGAAAATGTCTGTCCCTCAGAAATCTCAATCCATTTTCCGAACTAGAAAGAATCTGCTCATCCTGGACCATTTTTTGAACTGAAAAATGACTGTCCATCAATCAATAATACATCAGTGCTCCCTCCCAACCTGGGAGTCATATCTTCCTTTTTCAATAAGGTAGTCGTCTCCATGAGCTCTAGCTTGAGTACACAACCTCTTTCATCTTGGACATAACTTTTACCAAAATGTCTGCTTATCTGCTCATCTGTGGAGATATGTATTAGAGAACCACTTTCTCCTTTCTGGAGTTCATCACAGATGATGTAATGCTTGATTTCAAATGTACTTCGGTTTGGAACTCTGGTTTTTCTCTGAAGGCTTCATGTAGATCAATAAAGTATATCATTTTTGGAAAACTGGAACATATCCATGTGGCACTTCTTCTGTCATCACGAGATCTGATCTTCTGAGCAATCATCTTGATACAATATCTATGTTATAAAAAATCTTCACCATGATTCTGCTGTGCACTGGAGGTTCTCCACCAAGTTATCTTCTTCCATCTGCATACAAGGGTCTCTTTCTGGTATGCTTCAAAGTCTTGAGGTTGCTCTTCATACGCTCTTTGTTCAATTGCTCTGGAGAACAGTCTTTACATTCATATGATGTAGAACTCCAACCCATGGATATTGCGGATGATATAAAGACTCATGTAGGGGTATGTCTAGTTTATTGGAACAAGTAATCATCATAGTCTTCTCCCTCCATCTGGGAGAACCTCTAGTTTTGGATCTTGCAATGCTTGCATATATACACTATTCTTCATCACAACTTTCAGTTTCTCTATTTAATTGCTTTTATTGAGTTCATATCAAGTTGGTAATATTGTGATTCTTAATACAGTGACTAGTTGTTTTGGTTTCTCTTTCTTTCTTGGAATCTTCATGTTCTTCTTGATGTTTTTCTTTAGCTCTTGGTTCCATGGAGTTTCTTATAGATTCCATGCCCTAAAGATTCCACTTTTTTCTTTCATTATAGAATCATAGATGTGGATGGACAACCAGTGATACTTTAAGGCTTTTCCTTGAAGAAGATTTCTTCTGAGGTTGAACTGAACATGTACTATCTTTCATGGCTACTACCATGGATATATACTTCATCATATTTAATGGATCATAAGATTATCTCCCTTCTAATCCTTGCTTCATGTATGAGTGCATATAATCGAATCCCTCCATCTAACAGAGTCCACTCTTCCATCTGCATCCTTATTGTCTTCTACAATATATAACCGGCTCCCTCCATCTAACATAGTCCACGCTTTCGTCTTATTGTCTTCTACAAAATGTCATAAGTCTTTCTCCAATTTCCTCTTGATTGCTAACTTTTTTATGTCTTTGCTTCTTCTAAGTCTCTTCATGATTGATTCTGATTTTGACTTTCCTTGTATAATGATAGCAGTCCTTATCTTGTTTTTCTTCCATAGGTATAGTTCTTCTTGGAACACATTATCTTTCGAGATATATATATACAAGATATGTACAAAGACGATGCAAACAAGATATGTACAAGAACTAAGAAGAGTATTGTTACCTTCAGAAGAAGAAGTCTCTTTCATCATGCTTAGTCTTCTTTGTAGGTTCCTTTTCTTCGACAACTGATGCTTTGTGTTTCTCCTTCCTTTTATTTAGTTCGGGAAAATAATTCTTGTAGTGACCATACTTTCGATAGTTGAAGCATTGTATTTATGAAATATCTTTCTCTTGATTTGGCTTCCTCCTTGAACCAATCTTCCTTTTGTTTCTGAAATTCCTGAATCTTACTATGGCGGCTTGATCATCGTATTTGTTTTGGGGTTTCTCTTTTTCACTGATCCTAGATTCTTCTTGAGCATATCAAGTCCAAAGTTATTCAAATGTAGGATACTCCTTCCTTGTGTTCATGCTTGCGGCAAATGCATCTCATGTCTTGGGAAGACCATTGAGTACTATGTTTACCAATTTTTTCTCTGAAATGATATCTTCAATAGCTTGTAGTTGATCTCTTAACTGGGAGATCCTCAAAAAGTATGATGTCATGCTATCATCATCATTCATCTTCATGTCACAGAGCTCATTCTTTAGACTCATTATTTGTCCAATGTTTCTAATTGAGAAGAGGTTTGTTAGGGCATCGTACATCTTTTTCGATGAGTCAAGATGAGAGATGTAGGGTATCAAGTGATCTTTTATAGAGTCCACTATGATACTCATGGCATTGATGTCCCCATCTTTGAACTTCTCCATAATTGCAATGTTCTGTGGTTCCTTCTCTTTTCCTTCTTCAAACTCTGGTTCCACGATCTTTTCTTTCACGATATCCAACACTTTATACTTGGAAAGGATGAAGTCAATCCTTGTATTCCATGCTATGAAGTTAAAAGCTCCATCTAACTTGTTCTCTGACTTCATAGAGTAAGTCATGGTTGCTTTGACTTGGTCAACCCTATATTTGACCAAAAACTCAAACTTGACGTCTTGGCTTGCTGAGAGGACCAGGAGATGCACTAGGCTAGGGTGCATTGATCTACATGGAAATTAGGTCAATCCCTTCACTTAAGGTGTCTCAATGAAATAATTAGGGTTTATGTAACTTCACCTACTAGTAACCCTAGTGGCAGTGCTATGTTGACGACTCCTATTAGAAACCCTAGCGATAGTTCTTCAACGAGCTTAATATCCTTACATATATGTTTCCTTCCAACAATTAGACTGAATGAAGGAGGTGTGGGCCCATAACCTGTTAGAATATGAATGAATGTGCTCATTTTAACATTGACAATATCGTTATTGTCACCCAACCATAGGCTGAAGCCACCCTCCGAGCACCTTAACCTTGAGAGAGAATCACTCTGGAAGCAAACCCTAGGCTAGATAGCCAAACAAAGGGTAGCGCACCAATAAGAGCTGATCAGATAGTCCAAACCCTAACCAAGAGATAGTCCAATCCAAACATGATCTGCTAGCTACAACAGCTGCAATGGAAGCTCTCATCCAAACCTATGCACAAAACTAGGCACTGCAGTGTGCACAAGTGTTGCTCTGCAATTTTGAGACTGCCTGCTAGAATGAAGATTGGCCTCCTGTATTTATAGTAAATCTAGCTAATTGCCTGGGCCGAATTTTCATTTTGGGTATCTTTCTATTCAATATATATTATTTCTTCTATCTGACTTCTTCTCTTGGAGGCTAATAACCTAATACAAGTTATCCTCTTGAGATGGCATGTCTTCTACGGTTATTAGACAACTCATTAGGGTTTCTTCTTGCTTCCCGGAATATTCTATTCTCGTTAAGTTTACACGTGGAAGTAAATACCTCCCACGGCTACTATAATATCAATAGAAATATTCCACCCTAACCAATCTTAGGGAAGGATCACTCAGGTTATTCATTGGATTATATTATTGAATATTTCCTACATATTTGCATAGTTTTTGTGGCTTGGAAAAAAACAAATTCCTTCAATTGCAACAGTGTGGAGTAGGGATCATGGTGTGGATTGATTTTTGGTGGAAGGAGGGGAAAATCCCATCTGTCCAAGGGTGTTTTCATGAACAAGTTCGAGCTACACTAGAGAAGAGTCATTTTTTCTTGTGCTGGGCTCATTTTTGTATGAGGAGGGTGCTCCCTTTCAGAGAGAGGGTTGAGTTTTAGATAGCAAGACCATTTTTTTCCTATAGCATCCAATACTATCAGTACAGGGGGCCTCCTACCTAGTAGAAGAGTAGAGATGTCTTGAGGGAGGGCTCATATTTGGAGTTAGGGATGCATTTATTTTGTGAGAAGACAAAACTCATGAAGTGGCAGAGCTTATCAACTATATGAGGCTGATTTTATAACAGAAGAACTATCTCTTTTCTGTAGAATAGGTTGGGTTGATTTCTGTGGCATTTGTTCTCTGGCGGGTGCTGATATGGGCTACCAAATCCAACCAGCATTGCAAAAAAAAAATCTATAGCAAATATCTCAGTGTGAGGACTGTGTTCTAAAAAGGAGACAAAGTTTCCAAGAGTTTGAGGTCAATTTCATTCTATAGTAGAGTTATTGTTATGAAAATAAAATACATATAAATGGATACTCATAACATAATAATTAATTAGTAAATAGTTAGTAAATAGTAATTATTACTAATGAAAGGACATGTTCTCAAAATACATGTCAAGTGGTGAAAGGGCACCCCTGCATGGGTATATAAACAAGCCCTCATTCTCAATTGTAATCATCATATTTTTATCAATTATTTATATTTTATATATTACTATATAATTGAATACCTAGTTATCTACTACATTGGTATCAGATCAGATCAGTCCTCCCTCAAAACCCCACAACCCATATCCCTTGTTGATTAAGGTTGGTTGTCATTGATGTCAACACTTGAAGAAAGACCAGTAGCACAAAGGTGTGGGTAATGGACCCAATAGTGTTTGATGTAAATATTACTCATTATTTTTTTTTCATGCTTGATAATAATTAAATATGGATGAACTCCAAAGTGGTCCCCTTATGGTGAAATCCCTCATGGGAAGACACTTTGTGGAGTAAGAAAACCCATGCTTAATTATGGAATAATGAGATGAAGGAAAGTGAATTTGTTAGGTAAAATATCCTATATGGATAGTTCTTGTCATGTCAATTCCGGTGGTATGTGGAACGTCACATAATTCCTCACGGTTAGAAAGTTATGGCCGTGAGAAGTTGGAGACCCCAGGTTTGGGTAATGGAACCAAGTTTGTTTGATGGGTAACGGTATGAGTTATGATATATTTTCAGATAATACTATTATATATGGATAGTACATGTCATGCCATTTCTGGTGGTATGTAGAATGTCACATAAATCCTCACAGTTTGAGAGTTATGGCCTTACAAAGTTGGAGGACCCTCATATGTCATTTAGAAGCCCCAAAAGGTCAAAGTAATCAAAGTGGTTTAAGAGATTTTAAAAGGTAAATAATAAATTGAAGTGATGAGTGTATTATAATTCAAAGTGAA
>JZKD02S1781007.1:218909-238793 GCA_000966675.3 Picea glauca | reverse complement strand
TTTTAAAAAAAAAAGGAATTTTGACCAAATAAATAAATAAATATATATATATATATATATATAATTAAAAATTAATTCGTAATATAATTTTTTATTTATACATATTTTTTATTTTTTATCCATGTTCCTCGAAGGCACATCATACAATTGGTACATATGGTGGAAAGGAAGAATCCAATCATACACTTGGAACTCCTTTAAAAATGATTTTTTTTAAAGATTCTAGGACATCTCAGAGAAAGAATTCTTTTCCAAACTCACTAGGCTACAACAAAAAGGCAACGTACATGAATTTACACATCAATGCGAATCCCTGGCCACCAGAGTATTTGAATTATCTAATGGTCAATTACTCCAAGCTTACGTAGGTGGTCTCAAACCACATATCCAAGACGAGTTAAAATTACATGAGGTAACTAATGTTGAAATAGCAAGACGCAAGGCAAAAGCAGTAGAAGAAAAGCTAGAAGGCCAATCAAGATTCGACAAGTTTTATTCAAGAAGAAACATAAACCAAAACAAGAACACAGAAACTAACAAATATATACCACCCAACTTATGAGAAGATAGAAGAAGTTGGCATTACCAAAGAATAAGAGAAGGTAAATGTAAATACTGTGGTGAAAAATGGGACCCAAGAGACAGATGTCACACAGAAGATAAGTCAAAAAAATTATACACTTGCCAAGCAGAAAACGTCAAGGAATCAGACACAGAAGAATTAGTTACAGAAGAAATGGGAAACAATCAAAATGACATGTCATATCTCTTAGATAATGACACACCAAGAATATCATTAGCAACCATCACAGGCATCAACCAACCACAAACTTTAAAATTAAAACGACACATAAAAAAAGATAACGTCACAGTATTAATCGACACAGGAAGTACCCACAATTTTATCGACATCAATGTCGCAAGGAACCTTAAATTGTTTGTATAACCAGTACCAGATATGAAAGTGATGGTCACATATGGTAAGAAAAATGAAAATGTGGGAAAATGCCATAAGGTGAAACTCCAAATTCAAGATTTCAATATGGAATTTGAATTTTACACCATACCCCTGGGAAGAGTAGACGTATTTTAAGAGTTTGATGGTTACAAACCTTAGGCACCTACTCAGTCAATCACCAAGAGCATTTTATCAAATTCAAATGGCAGGGGCAGACTTATAAATTATATGGTTTTCAACCCCCCCAAACACAAGTTGTATCATCTCAACAGATGTAAAAAATGATTCGGAAAGGAGAAACTACCTATTTTATCCAATTCCACCACATGGGAATACAAGAACCAGAACAAGACTCTAAAAATTCAGAAATCCAAGACCTAATTCAAACACACAAGAAGGTGTTTCAAGACCTCCCAATGGACTTACCTCCACAAAGAATAATTGAACACTTAATTGAAATTAAACCAAGGTCAAGCCCATTCAAGATTAGACCATACAGATACCCCCATCATCATAAAACTGAAATAGAAAGATTAGTTCAAGACTTGTTAAAATGTGGGATTATCACAAAAAGTAGAAGCCCATATTCAGCCCCAGTTGTACTAGTATGAAAGAAATATGGTTCTTTCAAGTTATGCATAGATTATCATGGGCTTAATAAGATAACAATTAAAAATAAATTTCCCATTCCCTTCATCGACAAAATGTTGGATGAACTTCATGCAGCCAAATTTTTTTCAAAACTCGATTTGAGATCAGGATATTACCAAATTAGGGTAAGACTAGAAGATGTACCCAAGACCACTTTCCAAACCCATGAAGGACACTATGAATTCAAGGTAATTCCCTTTGGGCTAACTAATTCCCCAGCCACCTTCCAAGCAACTATGAATGAACTATTTCACCCACACCTAAGAGAATATGTTTTAGTCTTATTTGATGACATTTTAGTGTACAACAAAACATGGAAGGAACACATAAATCATTTAGGACAAGTATTATCTATTTTAGAAAAAAATCAATTCTACACAAAAATGTCAAAATGCATCTTTGGCAAGGAGGAAATAGAATACCTTGGTCACATTATTTCCAAAAATGGAGTTAAGGTAGATCCAAACAAAATCAAAGCAATTACAGAATGGCCCCGACCAAAAAGTATATCTAAATTAAGAGGATTTTTAGGCTTGGCAGGATACTACCGACGATTCGTCAAAAACTATGCTCACTTAACTACCCGCCTAACAAATCTCCTAAAGAAGAACTCCTTCCATTGGAATGAAGAATCTGAAAAATGTTTTAGAAATTTAAAAGAAATTATGTCCACAACCCCCGTGTTAGCTACCGCTGATTTCTCCAGACCCTTCATAATTGAATGTGATGCTTCAGGTTTTGGGATTGGAGCTGTCATGGTGCAAGATGGACACCCAATAGAATTTGAAAGTAGGAAACTAAACAAAAAAGAAGGTTTACAATCCACATACANCCCCCAAACACATGTTGTATCATCTCAATAGATGTAAAAATTGATTCGGAAAGGAGCAACTACCTATTTTATCCAATTCCACCACACGGGAATACAAGAACCAGAACAAGACTCTAAAAATTCAGAAATCCAAGACCTAATTCAAACACACAAGAAGGTGTTTCAAGACCTCCCCATGGACTTACCTCCACAAAGAAGAATTGAACACTTAATTGAATCTAAACCAGGGTCAAGCCCATTCAAGATTAGACCATACAAATACCCCCATCATCATAAAACCAAAATAGAAAGATTAGTTCAAGACTTGTTAAAATGTGGGATTATCACAAAAAGTAGAAGCCCATATTCAGCCCCAGTTGTACTAGTATGAAAGAAGCATGTTTCTTTCAGGTTATGCATAGATTATCATGGGCTTAATAAGATAACAATTAAAAATAAATTTCCCATTCCCTTCATCGATGAAATGTTGGATGAACTTCATGCAGCCAAATTTTTTCCAAAACTTGATTTGAGATCAAGATATTACCAGATTAGGGTAAGACTAGAAGATGTACCTAAGACCGCTCTCCAAACCCATGAAGGACACTATGAATTCAAGGTAATGCCCTTTGGGCTAACTAATGCCCTAGCCACCTTCCAAGCAACTATGAATGAACTATTTCACCCACACCTAAGAAAATATTTTTTAGTCTTATTTGATGACATTCTAGTGTACAACAAAACATGGAAGGAACACATAAATCATTTAGGACAAGCATTATCTATTTTAGAAAAAAATCAATTCTACACAAAAATGTCAAAATGCACCTTTGGCAAGGAGGAAATAGAATACCTTGGTCACATTATTTCCAAAAATGGAGTTAAGGTAGATCCAAACAAAATCAAAGCAATTACAGAATGGCCCCGACCAAAAAGTATATCTAAATTAAGAGTATTTTTAGGCTTGGAAGGATACTACCGACGATTCGTCAAAAACTATGGTCACTTAACTACCCCCCTAACAAATCTCCTAAAGAAGAACTCCTTCCATTGGAATGAAGAATCTGAAAAATGTTTTAGAAATTTAAAAGAAATTATGTCCACAACCCCCGTGTTAGCTACCCCTGATTTCTCCAGACCCTTCATAATTGAATGTGATGCTTCAGGTTTTGGGATTAGAGTTGTCATGGTGCAAGATGGGCACCCAATAGCATTTGAAAGTAGGAAACTAAACAAAAAAGAAGGTTTACAATCCACATACAATAAAGAAATGCTCGCAATCATACATGCATTAACCAAATGGCGACAATACCTCTTAGGAAGCAAATTCTCTGTACATACAAATCATAATAGCCCACAATATTTGTTACAACAAAAAACATTAACCACTAAACAACAAAAGTGGATAGAAAAAATTTCCACATTTGATATGGAGATACTACATAAGAGAGGAAAAGATAACATAGTGGTTGATGCTCTTTCACAAAAAGACGTAGAAGCACAAGTCTTTGCAGTATCAATCGTAATTCTGGAATGGATGAACGAAATCCGAAGTGAATATGCCAAAAACATAGAGACATG
Organism: Picea glauca; assembly: GCA_000966675.3. NCBI lineage: Eukaryota > Viridiplantae > Streptophyta > Pinopsida > Pinales > Pinaceae > Picea > Picea glauca. Next base: position 234,792 of record JZKD02S1781007.1, on the reverse strand, counting down.
CTCCATAATCAATGATTTAACCCAATACCCCAAGTTCAAATGGAAGAACGACATCTTATGGTATAAAGGAAGAATTTATTTGAACAATAACTCAAAATTTAAAATCAAGGTACTCCAAGAAGCTAATGACTGTCCAATGGCAGGCCACGTTGGATTTTTCAAAACATATTATAATGCTTGTCAATCATTATTTTGGAAAGGGATGAGCATAGACATTCAAAAGTATGTGGCAAAATGTGATCTTTGCCAAAGAAACAAAACTGAAAATATATCAACACCAGGAGTACTCCATCCGTTACATGTTCCTAACCAAAAGTGGGAAGAAATATCAATGGATTTTATTGAAGGATTACCAGTATCAGAAGGAAAAGATAAAATCTTAGTGATACTAGATAGACTAACCAAGTATGCACATTTTATGGGAGTAAGAAAAACACACTCCGCAAAGCAAACAACTAAAGTCTTATGTAAAAGCATTTATAAATTACATGGTTTTCCCAAAGTTATCGTTAGTGATAGAGACGCCAAATTTAAAGGAAACTTTTGGAGAGATTTTTGCAAACAAATTGGGACGTCTCTTAATATGAGATCAGCTTATCATCCGCAAACAGATGGACAAACAAAAATTGTCAACAAGTGCTTAGAAACTTACCTTTGTTGCTTTGTCACTGATAAGAAAAATAAATGGCTTCAATGGTTGCACCTCGCTGAATGGTGGTATAACTCAACATATCACACATCAGCTAAAATGACAACATTTCAAGATCTTTATGGATATCCACCACCATCATGGAAAGAGTTAGCCACAAATCAAACAAAAGTCGCATCAGTAAAAGAGATTTTAGATGAAAGTCCAAAATTCGTGCAAATTCTCAAGGAAAACGTGGTTATAGAAAGAAATAGAATGAAGCAACAAGTTGATCAACACCGAACCGAAAGAGAATTCAAAGTCCGAGAATGATTATTTGTGAGACTTCAACTATACAAAAAATTATCACTTTAACAACAAGGAAAGAATAAATTATCCCTGAAATATTACGGACCATATCAAATTAACAGAAAAATCAGTCATGTCGCTTATGGATTGGACTTACCAGATAAAAGTCATATCCACAATGTTTTTCATGTATCATGTCTAAAAAAAGTTGTTGGACAACACAAAAAGGTGCAAAATTTACTTCTCCTGTTGGACGAAGAAGGCAGAATAATTTTAGAGGCGGAAGCCATTATTGCCTCTAGAGAAAAGAAGTTACGATCTTGCATAATCAAAGAATATCTTATCAAATGGAAAAGCCTTCCAGAGGAAGATGAAACATGGGAATTAGAACATTTTCGTCAATTACACCCGTCGTTACCAATGCTTTGAGGACAAAGCATTTTTAAGAGGAAGGCAATGTAATGAACATAAAATACATATAAATAGATATTCACAATGTAATAATTAATTAGTAAATAGTAATTATTAATAATGAAAGGACATGTTCTCAAAAGACATGTCTAGTGGTGAAAGGGAAACCCTGCGTGGTTATATAAACAAGCCCTCATTATCAATTGTAATCATCATATTTTTATCAATTATTTATATTTTATATGTTACTATACAATTGCATAATTGGTTATCTACTACAGTTATATCTTCCTTGGAGGTTTGTTGGCTATTTCCCCATTCCTATTTGCATCGTGGGTTGGTCCGAGACACCATCATTTGGGCACCTTTGTATCAGGTCAGAGTACTATAATAAAAATAAGATCTTTTGGTAAAATCTCATTGCTATTATGTGTGATATGTGTTGAGTTATTTCTATGGTTTTCTGCTGTAATAAATTGTGTGTAATATGAACATTCTATGTGGCATACAAATCTTATTAATCCCATGAAAATCACATGAACCAACTAAACTACAATACCATACACAAAAGACAACACATAGAGGAGTCATATGGGATTGGAGTATGTTCCCAGTGTATTAGACGAAACTCTGTATTAGAAATTAAGCTACAGCCAACAAAGAAGAGGGTTAATAGTGGGAATTGGGTACTTCCATCAACTGTTTGTCAAAAGACCAAAACCAAAAATTGTTGAAATTCTACAATAGTAAACAAAAATTAGGAACAGTCAGTAAGTGGGATCTTTCAGTAGTATCAAAGTTGGTTTTTCCTGCCATCCTGTCCATTTCATGACACTTGATGATTCTGGGTGAAGGGGCACACATTACCTACAGAAAAAGGAGGTATACGGGAGATGAAAACATCTTCCAATCATAATCGGAAGGAGAGGAATATATGGGGAACATAAATGAGAATCAAGTTGATAGTGCTATATACATATTAAATGATATGACGAGAACACAAAATGACATAGTAAGGGTGCAAGGTAACTTATAGATGGGACAACAACAAATGGTTGATCTTCTAGCTCAGCTTGTAGCAAACACTCAAGGGAACCAAAACATTGTGGTTAATGATGGTTCAAGGGGAACTAATGGCAACCATGGACATAATGGAAACTGTGTAGAGGGGAGGCATACTGATATTCCTACACGGAATCACATTGGGCCTACTAGTAGAGCGAGCCCTAGAACACACATGCCTCAATTTTTGGATGAACAACAAGCTGCAAATCAGGGGCAGCAAGGACAGGGAGGAGATTTTACAAAGTATCTAAGAGAGTATCAGACTCTAGGGGAGGAGTTTCAGGAATCCATGTCTTTATAGGATTTTTGTACTATGAAGCATCGGAATAGGCCTAGAGATTTCAAGAGGGGTCGATAGAGTTGCGCGTGGCAGAGGAAAGTGAGGAAGTTATCCATTTCATACTTTGATGGATCTAGAAAATCTACAACCTAGAAACGGGTACATAAGTTGGATACTTATTTCCAATTCAACCCCATGACAGAGTCAGAGGCCATTGTTATCACACAGTTTGTAGTTTAGGTCAAATGCTAAAGGGTAGAGGCCAAAATGGCGTAACAGGAACCTTCCCCACCCAATGTCTCCTCAATGGGGAGGTTCCTTCTATTCAGGGAGGTTAGCCCAGGGGAGACGTCCCCGGTAACCTGGGGTTTTGAAGAGGAAAAGGTATACAATCAATTTTAAAGTTTCCCCCCTCATAGGTTACCACCAATGTCAAATAGTCTGGCTAATCAGCCAATAATGAAGTATAGTCCCAAATGAAAACACATGCTTGGAACAAGACAATAACAATACAGTATATATGCAGGCTATAACTCAGAGGGTTAGTACTTCAATGACTATTTGCTATCATTTAATAAGCAATGTAAAACAACATATACCAATGAAGTCAACGTTTTATCAATTAGTTATGGAAAAAGCATCAATTCATCAATAAATATCAAGATGACCAAGCTAACAATGCATTCAACCAACACTTTATTCAATAAATGCTTTAAATCATCATTCAACTGCTTATCATGAAAAAGGGTTGTGTCAAGATGGATTATTCAAGGGTGATGTCAACTTTATTTAGGTTAGTTTGTTAGTTAGGGTTTAAAAAATTCAAAGTTTGAAAGTTGTTTTGGACACTAGGACATCAATGTTGGAGGCTAAAGATCAGTGCCTTAGGGTATATGGAGTCAAACAAGAAGGGGGTACAAGTTTTTTGAAAGGATGAAGACTTAAATACAAGAGGGAAGGGTTCTAGAGTGTTGCAATGGCAGGGCCCTAGACTCAAAACCCTCGGGGAAAGAGGCTCACTTCGGTGTTGCTTAAGCAAGGCCTCATGCTCTTTCCTCCTTCTTTAGATCAACTTGGCAAAACGGATAGCATAAAAGAGAATTTTAACTAGAGGATGAGGTAAGAGAAAGTGTTGCAAAGGAAAGGCTTTTAAACCCTAGAAGATGATGGCCCTAGGTGTAGATAACCTAGGCCTAGGACGTCACCCCCTTTTCAACCTATAAAAATCAATGCTAGCTTAAGGGAAGAAGTAATATGAGTGTAGCAAAGGATAGGCTCAATCCTTCTTCTTCAATGGCTAAAATATCTCTCTCTAAGGGGACATGAAACACAGACCTACTTGTGTTCTTGTTACCTAAGGTTTCAAATCAGAAATTTAATAAGAAAATGCAAGAAAATAAACCTACAACCATTCAATTCAGAACTTTTGTAAGAAAATCACTTACATATCATGAGGAAAGCATGTGCAAACCCTATTTGTAAACCTTCCTTGGAGAGAAATGCCAAAAGATGCCAAAAAATCCTTCCAATAGCAAGTGCGCCTCACTTATAAGACAAAACTACCCTAGTAGGGTGCAAAAATCAGACCTCACAAGTGTGAGTGAGTTGTGTTATGTTCAAATAAGGGAAAAACATCCTCAATATATACAGTATCATGACCTTCCAATTAATTTTAGGTCATTAAAACTAGCCGACAATGCTACAAACCAAAAATTATATTGTTTTACATTTAAATGTTAAATGAAACCCCAAATGAGCAATAAGCAAGACATCAAGCCCCTCTGAGGGAGACGTTGGCCCTTTTTAGGGAAAAATATAGCACTAGAGGACAAACATTATCCCTCCTTGGGCCTCCAAACTCTGCCAAACTGCTCTGTCAAGATGCCATACACTGAATATGATGTCATGGCTCCTAGATGACATCCTGGGGCATCAAAAGGGGCACATGCCACCTGCAGTGGGTCAACCCCCCTGGGCTGGGCTCAGCTAAGGCATCCTGGATGAAAAAATTCTCCTTCTTCTCTTGTGCAAAGACTCAACCAATCACTGTCCTGTCTCTGCCCCTGATGGGGTCCCAACAAACATCTGATGGGCTCTTCAGCCCCATGGAGGTCCGAACTAATCATCTCCCCATGTGTACTGGTCCACTTGGTACCTGTCCATCGGGCATGGTCCTGCACATCAAAAACTTCGCCCTCCATGGGCCCATTAGTCACAAGGATCATAGAAATGTTAATCATGTTTCATCATTAAAGTCATCAAACATATGCATAAAAATCATGATAGATCATCCAATAGCTCAAAAATATTACAAAGGCCTACAATACAAGGCTGAAGAAAAAGACAAAACACCCTATTGGGCTAGCATGCATAAGAAAAGGAAAGTTCCCAAGGGGTATCATCCAAGCCATGTAAATCAATGTGATGTGGTAAAGGGATGTCTAGGATTAGGGTAGAGTGAGAGTTAGGGCTGCATGGTCTTACCTATGGATGCCTTTGTAGAAGGCAAGTTGTACCTGTCATGGATGCAAGTTTTTTCCAAGCCCTTTTGCCTTTTATTCTTATCTTATTTTGTTCTTTTCATTCTTTTTTACCCAAGGACTAACCAGAGGAAACTGCCTTGGCCTGGTGACTAGAGCTGATAGTGTTACCCACAAGTACCTTCACAGAAATGATAAGGTTGGCTCATGATGAGACCCCCTTTCCCTTGGCCATGCAACCAAAGGTCATTTCCCTGGCATGGTAACCAGATGGTGGCAATCTCATACTGCTAAGTACCCATGAACGTAATAGGTTGGCTCATGATGAGACCCCCGATCCTCGTAATTAAGTCTTGTTTTTATTTTTCTTGGGTCCCTCTTGTTTCTTGCTGAGAGGCCTTTTATTGGCTTCTCAGGGATCCCTGGGCGAAGCATCTCTAGGTTTTATTCTTATTGGATTTTATCTTTTACCAGCTGCTTTTAACTTTTGGGCCTTTAACCCCTTCTTCCCACGAGATAATGGTGCAACCCCACAGACAGATCATCCTAATGTCTATACTAGGGGAATGGGGCAGATGAGTGGGAGATAAGATGCAAAAGTGACTATATGATGGGAGCAGACGATGGTTCTTCATAAATACCCCCCGGTGGCAAACCAAAACCTATTGGTACAGGCTTTCTAGGGCACCTTGTCAATCCCCCCAACCATGGTCAAGCGGGTGAATGTAAGATCCAAGCAGTTGTCAGAAATAAAAGGAGTAAGATGCATATATCTAAAGGTCATAATGATAAAAAATGACACATACCATGATACCTGAACCAATTACCTCATGAAGCAAGAGCCTTCTCAAATACAGGACCAAACTGATGGTGATGGATTTTTTTTCTAATGACAAGACAATTCTGATGGAAGAGAAGAAAGATGGGCCCTCCAGGGCCATGCTCAGGTCAATCCTGCTCTCGACACTCCATGTCTAGGACTTGTGAGCCTCGAGACATGATCTCCTAGTTATCCATAGAAATCGGGGATAACATATAGCTCCAACTCGGGGACATGTGCCCACCATAGAGCGCATGAGAACCTCAACATCTCTAGCATAACCTGTAGACCTTCTCACACTCAAAAAGGGCATTAGTAACAAAAGGTGGGGTGGTATTGCCACCCCAAAATATATGTGTGTGTGTGTGTGTGTGTGTGTGTGACTGAAATAAAAAAATCAATGCAAGTGAGGAAGAAAACTAACATGAAATGCAATGGTATAATACATGAAAAATTCCTACCTACCTATACTTACCTATGGAATCAGGTTCCACCACATTGGTGGGGTTTGAGGAGGTGCCCGCTGATAGGCAATGGGTGCCTTCTCCCTTCCAAAGTGGACAAGTAGTATGAATTATCAATGGATTCCATTACCACTTTGAAAGGTCCGAGACATGATTGTGTGCTTCCCTTTACATTAGTTCACAATCCTTTCTGATTATCCCACATCCATACAATATCTCCCTCCTTATATTTCCTGACTTTTCATTTGGTCGTTCCTTGAACAACCCTGGTGTATTTCACTGAGGGAGGTGGGTGGGCTTCTGTTGTAAAGACTTCTTCTTGCGAAGGGTGGATTTGTACATCATCCTCATTCTTCTTCAATATCTTCACTCTCTTGACTTCTTTGTTCTTATATTGATCTAGGAGCTATTGGTATTCTTCTTTCTTGGGCCATTCAATCTGATCAAACTCTTCCTCTATTGCAAAAGTCATGTCTTCTGGAGAATATTTTTGAAGAGTTTGTATCATATCGTTCTATGTATTATCATTCTGAACAATGTCTCTTACATGTTCCCTAGTTATTGGTACATTGAGAAGATGTCCCATTCTTCCATCTTTCAAAGGTAATCGTAAAAAGGTAAGGTCCATCTCCAGGGAACCACCTATTATTGCACCAAACTTCCTAGATAAAAACATTCCCCATACATCTGGGACATCAACCACTATAATGTCAATGTGGAGTGTCTTCTCGGGGTACTCTTTCAAGTGCACTTCAACATTCTCAACTACCCCATGTGTGGATATTGCTTTAGACTTGAAACCACACACATTCTTGTAAAGCCTATTGACCTTCAAGCCCATTTGTTGCATGAATTTAAGAGACATCATATTAGCACCTGCACATGTATCTAGCATGAAATTGTTAAGATATTTGTTGTTCATTGTCAAAGTCATGAAAAAGGGCAGGTCTTCACCATACTGGACCTTGAAATGATCATCTTGCAACATAATAGGGTGGTCCATAGGTTCGCCTGATCCTGAAAAGAAAGTGTCGAAGCGTTCCTTGATAGTTGGGATCTTGATTGCTTCTTTTAGGGGAACATTCACATGCATCTTTGATAATTCCCCTTCAAAGTCAAAGTTAAGGTCAACCTTACCAATCTTGGATGTCTTAGGAAGAAGCAACTCAAGAGGTGGGGGCTTTGGCTGATCAGTGGTAGTTTTCTTTGGGTTCTTCCTTCTGTATACCTGAACTTCCTGTTTCTTTAATTTCTCTCGTGATTCTTGATCCAGGTTGTTTATTACTGCCATCCTTCCTACTCTAGCTGCTTCCTTCATGGCTTGTTGATGTTCTATATATGTGTTATTAATCTGCGGAAAACCCATGAAGCAGTCCATATTGTTGACTTGTTGCTGGCCAACGTTATAAGGGAATTCATGCTCCCAATGTGCTTCACTACATTCCAAGCACCAAGGGTTTTCTTCAACAATGTTTGTAGAGGACAAGGTGTTCAGAACTTCATGCTCATTCTTTGGTTTGTAAAATTGGTTTCCTTTCTGGAACTACCCTTTGAATGGAGTTCTAGGTGCTTGGATCTGAGATTTTTCAAGTCTGACAATTATGTTCATCATTTCTTCTTTATTTTTCATGATACCATCCATGGAGTCTTGTAATTTGCTGATGCTGGTGCAGAGATCTGAAGTAGGCTCAGCATTGTGTACTATTTTCTGATCGGTGTCTATTCTCCCCCTTGGGTTAGCAAAGGGCTCAATCTTAAATGAAAGGAGGTTCCCTTCTATCTTGGTGGAAATATCTTGAGCTTCCTCAATCGATTGGGGGTTCTTGTCTCTGAGAAGATACCCTAATTGGCCACTAAAAGATCGGGTGTAAATGTGGAAAAGGTAGTCATCTTTCGGATGGTGGCTAGTGGGAATTCTATGTAGGAGAGCTTCAAATTTTGTGTGGAATTCTTGGATAGACTCATTTTCATATTTGGCAAGGATATTCAGTCTTGTGAGAAGCATTTTGGGGTCTTCTTTGACACTCCATATTTTGAGAAAGGCTTCTTCAAGTCTATCCATGGTTTTCATGCTTCCGTCAAGAAGACTTAGGTACCAACGCCTTGAGGCATCATAGAGGGTAGCAGAGAACAACTTCATGACCAAATCTTTAGCATCGTCACTGATGGGGTGAAGTTGGAAAAAGTACTAGAAGCAGCTCATGTGTTCTTCGGCACTAATTGCATCAGTACCAGTAAATTTAGGCAACAACTTTTCATACTTGGGTGGCATCTACCTAGGGTAACCAGGTGTAGTTGTCATGTCTAGTGGTATGAAAAGATTGGATGACCATTGTCTTTGATTGACAGGTGGATTTATAGTGTCGTTCTGAGAGGAGAATTCAAGGGAGGATTCCTTCTAAAGGATAGAGGAGGATTATTGTACCTCTTTTTAGATTGTGGAGTTGCCAGATAATTTACTTGAAATTACCAAAGAAACAGGGAAAACACCCTTAGTGGAGTCATCAGGTAAGCTTGTAAGAAAGGTATATGAGGCAAGGATTACCAAAAGGTTTGTCGTTGATGAAGATTGACTTAGTGTTCCCCAGCAATGGCGCCAAAATGTTATCTCACAGTTTGTAGTTTAGGTCAAAGGCTAAAGGGTAGAGGCCAAACTGGCATAACAGGAACCTTCCCCACCCAATTTCACCTTAATGGGGAGGTTCTTTCTATTCAGGGAGGTTATACCAAGGGAGACGTCCCTGGTAACCTAGGGTTTTGAAGAGGTAAAGGTATAAAGTCAAGTTTAAAGTTTCCCCCCTCACAGGTTACCACCAATGTCAGATAGTCCAGCTAATCAGCCAATAATGAAGTATAGTCCCAAATGAAAACACCTACCTGGAACAAGACAACAATAATACAATATATATGAAGGCTATAACTCAGAGGGTTAGTACTTCAATGACTATCTGCTATCATTTAATAAGAAATGTAAAACAATAGATACCAATGAATTCAACATTTTATCAATTAGCTATGGAAAAAGCATCAATTCATCAATAACTATCAAGATGACCAAGCTAACAATGCATTCAACCAACACTTTATTCAATAAATGCTTTAAATCATCATTCAATTTCTTATCATGAAAAAGGGTTGCGTCAAGATGGATTATTCAAGGGTGACGTCAGCTTTATTTAGGTTAGTTTGTTAGTTAGGGTTTAAAAAATTCATAGTTTGAAAGTTGTTTTGGACATTAGGACATCAACGTTGGAGGCTAAAGAACAGTGCCTTAGCGTATATGGAGTCAAACAAGAACAGAGTACAAGTTTTTTGAAAGGATGACGACTTAAAGACAAGAAACAAGGGTTCTAGAGTGGCAGGGCCCTAGAATCAAAACCCTAGGGGAAAGAGGCTCACTCTGGTGTTGCTTAAGCAAGGCCTCGTGCTCTTTCCTCCTTCTTTAGATCAACTTGGCAAAATGGCTAGCATAAAAGAGAATTTTAACTAGAGGATGAGGTAAGAGAAAGTGTTGCAAAGGAAAGGCTTTCAAAACTTAGAAGATGATGGCCCTAGGTGTAGATAACCTAGGCCTAGGACGTCACCCCCTTTTCAACCTATAAAAATCAATGCTAGCTTAAGGGAAGAAGCAAGATGAGTGTAGCAAAGGATAGGCTCAATCCTTCTTCTTCAATGGATAAAATATATCTCTCTAAGGTGACATGAAACAAGGACCTACTTGTGTGCTTGTTACCTAGGGTTTCAAATCAGCAATTTAATAAGCAAATGCAAGAAAATAAACCTACAACCATTCAATTGAGAACTTTTGCAATAAAATCACTTACATATCATGAAGAAAACATGTGCAAACCCTAGTTGTAAACCTTCCTTAGAGATAAATGCCAAAAGATGCCAAAAAATCCTTCCAATAGCAAGTGCGCCTCACTTAGAAGACAAAACTACCCTAGTAGGGTGCAAAAATCATACCTCACAAGTGTGAGTGAGTTGTGTTATGTTCAAATGAGGGAAAAACATCCTCAATGTATACAGTATCATGACCTTCCAATTAATTTTAGGTCATTAAAAATAGCCGACAATGCTACAAACCAAAAATCATATTGTTTTACATTTAAATGTTAAATGAAACCCTAAATGAGCAATAACCAAGATGTCAAGCCCCTCTGAGGGAGACGTTGTCCCTTTTTAGTGAAAAATATAGCACTAGATGACAAACGTTGGCCCTCCTTGGGCCTACAAACTCTACCACATGTGCCAAACTTCTCTATCAATATGCCATACATTGAATATGATGTCATGGCTCCTAGATGACATCCTGGGGCATCAAAAGGGGCACATGCCACCTGCAGTGGGTCAACCCCCCTGGGCTGGGCTCAGCCAAGGATTCCTGGATGAAAATGTACTCCTTATTCTCTTATGCAAAGTCTCAACCAATCACTTTCTTGTATCTTCCCCTGATGGGGTCCCAATAACCATCCGATGGGCTCTTCAGCCCCATGGAGGTCCAAACTAATCATCTCCCCATGTGTACCGGTCCACTTGGTACCTGTCCRTCGGGCATGGTCCTGCACATCAAAAACTTCACCCTCCATGGGCCCATTAGTCACAAGGATCATAACAATGTTAATCATGTTTCATCATTAAACTTATCAAACATATGCATAAAAATCTTGATAGATCATCCAATAGCTCAAAAATATTACAAAGGCCTACAATACAAAGCTGAAGAAAAAGACAAAATAGCCTATTGGGCTAGCATCCTTAAGAAAAGGAAAGTTCTCAAGGGTTATCATACAAGCCATGTAAATCAATGTGATGTGGTCAAGGGATGTCTAGGATTAGGGTAGAGTGAGAGTTAGGGCTGCATGGTCTTACCTGTGGGTGCCTTTGTAGAAGGCGAGTTGTACCTGTCATGGATGCAAGTTTTTTGCCAAGCCCTTTTTCCTTTTATTCTTATAATATTTTTTTCTTTTCATTCTTTTTTATCCAAGGACTAACTGAAGGACACTACCTTAGCATGGTGACCAGAGATTATAGTGTTACCCAGAAGTAACTTCATAGAAATGATAAGTCTGGCTCGTGATGAGACCCCCTTTCCCTTGGCCATGCAACCAAAGGTCATTTCCTTGGCATGGTAACCAGATGGTGGCAATGTCCTACTACTAAGTACCCATGAACCTAATAGGTTGGCTTATGATGAGACCCCATATCCTCGTAATGAGGTCTTGTTTTTATTTTTATTGGGTCCCTCTTGTTTCTTGCTGAGAGGATTTTTATTGCCTTCTCAGGGATCCCTAGGCGAAGAATCTCTAGGTTTTATTCTTATTGGTTTTTATCTTTTACCATCTTCTTTTACCTTCTGGTCCTTTAACCCCTTCTTCTAATGAGATAATGGTGCAACCCCACAGACAAATCATCCTAATGTCTAGACTAGAGGAATGGTGCAGATGAGCGGGAGATAAGATGAAAAAGTGACTATATGATGGGAGCAGATGATGGCTCTTCAGAAATCCCCCCGGGTGGCAAACCAAAACCTATGGGTACAGGCTTGCTAGGGCACCCTGTCAATCCCCCCAACCATGTTCAAGCGGTCCAATGTAATATCCAAGCAATTGTCAAAAATAAAATGAGTAAGATGCATATATCTAAAGGTCATAATGATAAAAAATGATGCATACCATGATACCTGGACCAATTACCTCATGAAGCAAGAGCCTTCTTGAATACAGGACCAGACCGATGGTGATGGATGTTGCTCCTGCTGACAAGACAAGTCTGATGGAAGAGAATAAAGATGGGCCCTCCAGGGCCATGCTCAGGTCAATCCTTCTCTCAGCACTCCATGTTTGGGACCTGTGGGCCTCAAGACATGATTTCCTAGTTATCCCTAGAAATCGGGGATAACAACCATCAAATATGCCACTTTGCACTTGGATGGAGAAGCCCACGAGTGGTGGCACCATGGATTGGTCACATTGGGACATGCGGGTATTACATCCTACTTGGATTTCACTCAGAGGCTTATGGATCGATTTCACAAGAGGGATCCCGAGTTTCACTTCAGAGAGTTAGCACAACTCAGGCAGATTGGGATGACATATGCTTAAATATAAGAGTTTTAGAGAGTGGTAGTTATGGTGACAGATGTATCTGAGAGAAAATTGATCATGATTTTTATTGAAGGACTATCTGAACCCTTGCAGGGGTCGGTTAAGGCCTTCAAACTAGGAGCTTTACAGGATTCCATTACTAGGACAAGGGACATGGAGCATACAGTCCCTAAGAACAAATTTTGTCCTAAATGTTTCATCCCTTAGAAGAATAAAGACAAGAAGCCCTTCTAAAAAGAATGGATCGGGAGAGATAGGTTGGATGATGATGACCAGAGGGAACTAAGGACAAAGAGGTTATGTTTCAGCTGTAAGGAACCTTGGGAACCTAGTCACAAGTGTATGGACAAGGGAAAGGTGCACTATATAGAGGTGCTTTTAGATAGCGATGGAGAGGAGGAGAAAGGGTAGGAAAAAGAGAGTGAGCATGATAGTCTAGTTGATGAGCATCCACATGAGGAGGTCAAGAGTGGGGCTATTTTCACTATGTTCTCTGTTCCTAGATTCAACACCTTCAAGGTTCATGGGGTATTACAGGGACAACATGTCATAGTGATAATTGATGGTGGGTCAACCCACAACTTTATTGACTCAGCTTTGGTGACTAGGAGAGATATTCCTACAGTTTACTTTGAGGGGTTTGATGTAGTGGTGGCTGGTGGGTGTAGAATTCCATGCATAAAGAATATTCCATAGTTGAACGTAGCATTGGGTAACTACACAGTGACCGATGACTTCTTTGTAGTCGAGGTGTCAGATACTAACATCATACTGGGTGTTCAGTGGCTTGTTTCCTTGGGGAAACATTTTGTTGACTATAAATCTATGGAGTTAGAGTTTAGGGCAACAGATGAGAGGAAGGTGGTCTTGAGGGGCATGGCTAGTGATTCTCATAGGATTGTCTCAGCCAAGAGGATGGAGGGGATTTTAAGGTCATGGAGATGTAGCTTATTCAATAGAGTGCTTTATCACTTCTCAGAATCCTTTATATAGAAACCAACAATATCATGTAGACATCCAAACCTTGCTGAACAAACATGATCGATTATTTGGGGAAATTCCACCAGAGAATCCTCCAGACAAGGGATTTGAGCATACCATTAAGCTAGAGGAGGGAGCCAAACCTGTGATTACCACCCCATACAAGCACCCAAAGAAGTTTAAGGATGAGATAGAAAAGGCCATTAAGGAGTTGTTGGAGATGGGGCATATTAGGCCTAGTTCTAGCACATTCGCTTCATCAGTGGTTTTGGTCAGGAAGAAGGATGGAATGATGACGACGTACATTGATTATCAGGCCTTTAACAAGAAGAAAATAAAAGACAGGTATCCCATTCCTAGGATCGATGAGTTACTAGATGAGTTGCATGGGGTAGTGTACTTTTTGAATATCGATCATCGATCATGCTACCATCAGATCAGAGTCAGTGAGTGAGATGTTCACAAAACTACTTTCAGGTGTCACTATGGGTAGTATGAGATTTTGGTCATGCCATTTGGGTTGACTGATGATCCTACCACTTTACAATAATGCATGAACCATATCTTCAACAAACAGTTGAGGAAGTTCATGTTGGTGTTCTTTGTTGACTTACTTATTTGCAGTAGGACATGGGAGGACCACCCAAGGCATTTGGATGAGGTTTTGAGTATTATGGGAAAGAATTCATTGTACGCCAAGGTGTCCAAGTGTGAGTTTGACATGACTGAGATTATATACTTGGGCCATGTGATCAGTGTGCAGGGGGTATATGTACACCAGGTGAAGATCCAGACCATATTGGATTGGCCCACACCTAGGTCTCTCACAAAGTTACGTGGGTTCTGTTGACCGCCTATTCAACTAGGGATTCAAATACATGTGCCATGAAGATATGCATCATCATATGAAAGTATGTTGAAGACAATATTGGTTCTACTTGGGCATTTTATGCCTCTAGCACAATCTTTTTTGTAAACAAAATTTCCGCACCCCTGCAATAATTCCTCCAAAGTGGTGAACAATGTTCTAATGGTCTCATCCTTTGGTATTTATTTTTTAGGAAAGATGTAAATTACCATGTTAGACATTGTATAAAGTTTCGTGGAATTTCGTCGAGTCTAGATAGGTTTTTTTTAATTAATTAAATTTAATTAATTTTCGTAAGGTTGGAATTTTAATTATTTAATTAATTAAATGTTTTTGAGAAAATATTGTAAAAACTGGGTCTTTGGATTTTTTATAGGGGTATTTGTGCTCAAATAAAATGTAAAGGCATCCCCTACACCCATATACCAAGTTTCATTTCATTCGAACAAGTTTTGCTATGCATTTGTCCACCCGGAGTCAAAGTCAGTCAAAATAGCAATTTTTATTGCTAAGTCATTTTTGTAAATTTTGTAAAAGTGAGTTCATGGGTTGATTTGAAGGTGGAAAAGAGAAATAATGGACATCCATAGAATACCCCACCCACCTTATAACATTCATACACCCCCTAATTCACCAATTCAACTAAAACACCCACACCCCTATGGGGAAATGTGCCCCCCTCACACCCAAAACCTTAGGAAAGCCATTTTATTTGATTTTGGGGCCCCTTCCATCCCTAGTGCGCCCTTCATAGCCTCCCACATCACCATTTTATAGAGCCCACACTCTACCTCACTCATCCACACACTCAACAAGCTAAAACCCTAGAAGTGGTGCGCCCCCTCTCCTTGAGATCCACACGTTGGCTTGGTTTTTGACACTTGGAGATCATCCAAGTGCCTTTACCTTTCCTCTTGAGGTATAGATAAAGCCCTCTCCCTCTCATTTCATCACCATTCTTTGAGCTAAGGTTATGCTACAGAAATTTCGCGCCATCCTTCTTGCTCTTGCCATCTCACATTCACTCATTTCTCTCTTGAGAGCACTGGAGCAATTTGTTGCTGCAAGGCTCTCCCATTTTGGATCTAATAAGAAACGCTTTGGAGGATTTGGAGTAATCTAGAGTATTTATATTTTCTCTTTCATATGAGGTGATATTGTTCTCTTTTGCATTATGTTGAGTTTGGACTAGTTTCTTGAGCAAAGTAGTTTGTTTGAGTAGATCATTCAATATTAGTGTTGTTGATCAATATATGTAGGATAGTTGATATTGTGAAGTATTTCATTTTATTAGCTTATTATATCATGTTATTCTACTCCTATACCTCACGTTTTGTTTGAGTTTTTCTGATTTTCCTCTAAGGTGTTGATTGGAATAGTCTCAACAAGGGGTTTTCAATCAAGACTTTCTTACACTTCTTGCTTCTCTTTTGGATCTGATTTATTTTCTGTTCATATTCATCATATTGT
>JZKD02S1781007.1:174002-204566 GCA_000966675.3 Picea glauca | reverse complement strand
TCTTCTCTCCACCAGGCCTATCAAAGATGGTCTCTAAGTTAACATCAAAGAGACTCATGTCCCCCATACCATCCACAACATTTGCTTCTTCTTCATCCAAAATCACAGTGTCATTCTGCTAAAATAAAATTGTATCAGTGTCATCTTCTTTGTTGTCTGCCCAAATCTCCTTTGTGTTCTAAGGTTCTAAGGCCTCATGAGCGCCCATGTGCTCGTTTGCAAGAGAAGAAACATATGAAGAGTCAACATTTTCCTCATTTTTAGAAACATCAACATCTTCAGAAACTAGTACCTTTTTCCTTGGCACCTTCACCTTCTTGTCCACTGATACTTGGGGTTCATACCACTCAATATGTTTAATGGTGCAAAAATCCTTGAATGACATGGCTGCATGAAATGCCTCATTAAGTGCCATATAATCTCTCTGAAATATCCCAAATCCCTTGGATTTGGATATTTATTGCTGACACTGGTGATCTAACTGTAGATCTGTTGCACTGAGGTTTTTGACTGAGTTTTGTAAAGGTTTATGGCTGCGTTTGTGTTGTGTTTAAATTTTTTATACCATGCATGAGATGCTTTTGGAACCAAGAACAAATCAATAGCTTTATTATGTAAAATAACAGGAATTACAATAAAGCACGTAGGAAAATAAAGGAAATAGCCTCATCTAGATCTTGTAGAGAATGACCTTAGCTGGAATACAATGCAAAACACTAAAGAAAATACATGTATTAGTAGAGATAGGTGGATCTATGGTTGGCACTGAAGATCCACTGCATGCGAGACCAGATATGTTGCATGCAATTGGAAATACCCCTGACAACTGTCATTGAAGACTGGAAATCTCGCCCTGGTGGCTATACTCGTCGGATCGTCCTAAAAATTGTCTTAGAATGGTCGTCCTACTGGTTAGTACACATCCCCTATATGTTTCTTGCAGATATGGACCTTTGCTGATCTACTGGAACCCCGGATGGATTCCCTCAACCCTTATGCACTTCCCTCACCTGGATATCATGATTTTGATGTTTTACTCGGAGTAATGCTATGATAACTGTCCCAATGGATGCACCTCAGTTTCCTCTCCATTGGGTTGGAAGGATTTTTCCTGATTCACCCTAGTTGGGCCTAGCAACCATAATCTGTTCCCTCAAACCCCATGCACCTCCTTGGTGAAGTGTGCACTAGTCTACTCTGTGCTTGTATGTTGCTGTAGAATGAAGATGAAGCTCGATGAAGCATCGGGATGGTATTTCTGATGGCTAGGGTGTGTCTCTCAACACCAAAACCTGTCTCAGGTAGTGGTTTCCTCTAGAAATCCACAAAACAATGGAAGGTCAACCCCCTCCTCTTTGAAATCTATTTTCCAATTCTCAAATCAACATAATGACCAATTAGGTCAAATTTTCTCCCTTTATACCTCCTCTCATCTAATTCTCCATTCACTTACTTAATTAAATGAATTTTCTCCTAAGTTATGATTTAATGTTCACTTAAGTCATTTAAACCCCCCTTTTTTTCTAATTAGATGTTCACTTTACCAGTTAAGTGACCTTTTCCTAAGTTTCACCTCAATA
Organism: Picea glauca; assembly: GCA_000966675.3. NCBI lineage: Eukaryota > Viridiplantae > Streptophyta > Pinopsida > Pinales > Pinaceae > Picea > Picea glauca. The sequence goes on along the minus strand of JZKD02S1781007.1, from coordinate 202,986 downwards.
ATCAATTATGTCACTTAAAACTCCTTTTTCCTCCTTTTACCTCCTTAATGTCACTTTTAGGTTAGAATTTGGTGAATGCCATTAGTTAGAGGTGTTATTCCCTTTTTTTTCTCGACTTTAATCTACAGGAACATATAGACTACTCAGTCACTCCCTGTATTGACCATCACTGGGAAAGGGACATTAAATTCCTCCCTTCCCGATATTGCTTTTCCTCAAGCAACATCAAACCTGGGTATTGTAGAATTTTCTCCCACTCCAAAATAGCATCCTTCGATGGAAGTCCCCTCCACCTAACAAGGCACTCCCTAATAATCCTGCTCCTTTCCCTATGCTCCCTATGCTCTAGCACCTCCTCTGGTGCCAACTCCAAATGACCCTCCTCGTCTAATGGTGGCAACTCCTTTGAAGTAGTAATATGTTGTCCCATTGTCTTATTAAGGAAAGAAACATGAAACACATTGTGTATCTTGCTACCCTCTGGTAACTCTAACTCCTACAACACCTCACCAACTGTAATGTCCCCACTTTGGGACATCATCAGAGTGCAGAGATTTATGATGACCAAAGTAGCTAGATGGGTGCTATAGCGAGTACAGGGGTATTTGAGAGGCATGGTGGGGTCCATCTTGCATTGATTATCATATTCCATCATTACGAGCTATTCCACATAGGTTGGCTTTGGTTTCATTGCATTTCGACGATTTCCATGATTTTGACTATTTTGAGCTATAAGTTAATTGGAATCACTGAAGAGGTCATTTTGGGCACATTACTTGGAGGACCCTCTTATTGTAATAGCTCATTGGATTCGAGAGGAGAAACACTACAGGATGGGATGGCTAGAAGTGAATTTCAGTGGCCAGGGAAGCCACAAGGAGAGATTAGGATCTTTTCAGAGGTAAAAAGGTTAATTAATTGATTAAAGTGATTTAATTTATTAATTAAATATTAATAAAAGTAAAGTCACTTTGGAGGAACAAGGTGAGCCAAAAGTATAAAGGAAAGGCAAGGACCTCTTCTCATTCATTCATTATGATCATATTTTGATATCTAGCTTTTAGCTAGTGAGCCCATCATTGGGGGTTTTGGGGGTTTTGACTTAACAAACCCTAGAGGACGATTCGGTGGTGAAAACTTCCACCTAGCTTGTCCCAAGCTTGGTCTCAGAGATGAAATACTCTCCCACACCATTCTATTCATATCTGCATCAGTGCTAGAGGGTTCCACACCAGCCACAGACACAGGAAGAGAAGTGGGACGTCCCATCTAGGGTTTCCAACAAGGGGGTTGCACCATTCTTGGAGAGAGATTTGTTCTAGCTGAGGAGAAGCGATTTTGGGAATTCCAGGTATTGGGTTTTCCTTGCAGGTGTCTTAGCATCATTCTTGGTGGCTTCCAGAGGTATTTTAGTGGCAGGTTTATTTGTATTGACCGTGGGACGATTTCCCAAGAGGAGGGCACACCATTATTTGGAGGGTAGCTAGATCTAAGGATCTAGCAGGTATTTTGATTATTTTAGGACTTGGGTATTCATTGTCGTGCCTCAATTTATCATTCTAGTGGATTGGTGGAGTTGTTGGAGGTCTCTAGGAGAGAGGCTGAATTATTAGGGTTTCAGGCATCTAGTGAGGCGCACCATTTAGTGGAGGAGTTTAGATCTACAGGGTTTGAGAGGGATCTTGGAGATTCGAGCACCTGGGTTGTTCTTGCCATCTCCCAATCTACTATTTGGCATCTTTCTTGAGCTGATTGGACATCTTTGGCACCAAGGCTGAATTGGTAAGGAGATTCAGCTATCCAACAGGACGTGGCATTGGTCTTCATTTCTTATCCAGCCTTTGGAGGCTTATTTTGTATTATTAGAAGCTTTTTGTAGCAGTGCTATTGTCTATTTTCATAGCCATCTTTCGAGCATTCCATATCGGCATCTCCATTGTAGTAGGTTCTTCTATCTTATGAATAAAAGAAGATTTGAGATGTTTTGGCTTGTCTATCATATTGCATGTGGTTGAGGTATGTTCCATGGTTATATCTTTTTTTTATTGCTACAACACACATATATATCACATCAGTAAACCCTAAGGCCGAAATCAATAGGCCATTCAGTAAGTAAACACATCTAAACAAGTAGGACAGCAAAGTGTTTGATGAAATACCACAACCAGAAAAAGTTTAAAAAGACACCAAAACTGTGATGATCCTTGCATAATGGCTTGGGATCATTACAGTGGTATCAGAGCCTAAATCCTGCAAACATGAAGGGTCTTTCATAGGGATAGATGGATAGTTGGAAAGAAATGGATGGGATATCCTTTGAGATGACATGCTTGGAGATCATATATTCCGGCCTTAGTGAGGAAAATAGGGCTCTCATAACCTTTCCTCAGTATGTAGCCTTTAGAAAGCCTAGTTGGAGCAAATGGGATATTTTACATGGGATCACCTTAGCAGACAAAAAGAGAAAAGAAATAGCTAGATGGATGGAAGAATAGAGAAACCCCACACCCAGTAGGAGCACACAACCTTGCCACTATTGCAAGGGTCCATGGGAACCTGATCATAGGTGTAGGGATCAAAAGCACACTATTGAGGCACATTATGAAAGGAGGATGAGGTATGTGTGGATGGAGTGATAGATGTTGATTCAAAGTAGACAAATGATGACAGTGACTCTTTCATAGAGGCTAGTGATAGTGACTCTACCTCAGAGGATAGTGATGGTGACTCTTGCTTAGATATTGATGATACTAGCTCACTTGAGGAGGATAGTGACCCTTGTATAGTGGATAGACAGTTGAGAGGACCAGATGATAGTACTAGTACTTCAGCATGCATATTACATGCTTGTTGATGTCTTTACATCTCAACAGAGTGGTGACACTAGTGAGGAGTCACACGTGTTAGCACCTAGAGATGATGAGCTTCCTATGGGGGTCGTGACACATCTGTCACCTATTCAGAAACCCATGATAGCCACGTCACATGAGGAGATCAATGGAACATCAGGTATGATGGATGAGCCTAGTGTGAGGGATGCACACCATGGACAGGTAGACCCATAGATCCAAGAGGAGGTACAAGACGTACAGGAAGTTGACCTCACGCATACAGGTCAGCCAGAGGAGATGGTGTCACAGCTATTAGAGACTCCATTGGTTGAGAAGATTGTAGAGGCTGATAGGTTGATGGAGCACTTACTTCCAGGATCAGTCTGCATTGATGAGGATGCACTCTTTAGCAGTTAGGATGACCATAGCATGTGTCTGGACACAACTATATGGGATCCAGGCACAAATGATAGTAGCAAGTTGAGTGCACAGGAGGATACAACTTCTCACACTAGATACAGTATGACTCAGAGGGAGCTAGCAGTTGAGGATGATGTGCAGTTACGTATGGGCAGACCTAGTGGCACAGTAGATAGCAGGCAGTTCAACACTTTATCTTCTGCAGAGAGTGTTGTTAGTGATGGCACTAGCAGTGAGAGGCATGAGGGGGTACCTCAACATGACTATGATCAAGAGGCACACCACTTAGCAGCACAGTTGGGAGTTAGTGAGGCTATGATCACGACAGCCACTAGACGTATTGATGACATCCATGCAGTGATGGCATATTACTATTGGAGAGCATCAGTGGCACATGGTAGTTCAAATGAGGGGATTTCTATGGATGATTTTCATACTCTAAGGGAGAGAGTATCTGTGATGAGGACCAACTACCATCAGTTGTTGGATGATAGAGATTTGTTGTTGAGGGTTGGTGAGATCTATCAGGAGGCTTTGAGGAAGCAGGATTTGGAGATGGTCCGACTCACTCAGGAGTTGGAGAGCACTCAAGGATTCTTGAGTTGCACACAGACAACCCTTCAAGAATCAGAGTCTAGACCAGATGAGTCTCTTGAGAAGATTTGTCCGAGATCCACTTCATTTGTCTTAGTAGACACTCAGATATATCATTCAGTCACATTGGTAGGAGATGTTGATGATCTAGCAGAGGAGCACCAGATGATGGATGACACTTCCATTTGTCTTCCGAGAGTGGTTGGCCTCCATGTAGAGGTTGATCCAGCAGTATGCCCAAGATCTATGATGCAGCATGAGTCTACGAGAGGCGACGTGAGTAGACTGGAGCATACATTGATGAGTGATAGCTCACAGAGACATGCTGAGATGTATGATGAGATTTAGAGGGGTATAATGCCTTGCATAGAGGAGACACACCTAAGGGAGCTTGCAGATGTCACTCCTTTGCAACAGCACCTAGTTATGAGAGATCACCTTCACCATATCAGTAGTTGCATGGGATATGAGAGATGGAGGTTGGTTGAGCAGCAGTTGGAGGAGTTACTTCCAGTTGTACTGGATGGTTGGGATTCGGTGATGACCATAGGAAAGCATCTATCATGGATACCGATGGACGAGCTTCTGGTCAAATTCTTGGGATTGACCAAAGCATGTGATGCCTTCCAGTCCTATAGTCAGCTACAAATATGTCTGTTATCCTTCTTCGACACATTTATCATTAACAACAGCATGAGGAGGATAACAGATGAGCATAGAGGGCTTCTGACAATGATCAGTCTCACACAGGAGCAGTTAAAGGAGATTGGAAGTGATAAACTTCCAACTTTACCATGGGATCCGGGTGTTCATTTGGCTAGCAGTATATCTGACTACATGATGACCCAGGTGGCACCAAAGAGCCACACACTCCACCAGGGGTCGGTTTGGAGTGGGTCTACAGGGATTTGTCTGCTAGAGAGAGGCAGCTTTTCACTCTTGATCATCATGATAGGACGTGGAGATGGGTGGACAAGTAATTTTTTTTATAGAGATGTCCTTATAGGTACAGTTTCTCGACAGCAGGTCCAATGGCCACAGGGATTTTATCTCGAGGATCCAAGAGTGGAGGATCTAGTATACATACAAGGAGCAGTCAGGCAGGGCCATTATAGTATAGTGTCAGCATGGGGATCTTCGCTAGAGGCTAGCATGGGACCCAAGGATTGCAGGGTTGAGAATTTCACTGACTGACAGGGGCAAGTGGACCTTTGCAGGGGAAAGTTGTTCTAACTTTCCATTTAGCTTCAGTGTTGAGGGGAGCACAACGCTTGAGGATGTCTCATGGAGGTCTTGCAGTACCTCATTCTAGCATCAACATGTGCAGTTGTTGGGGGTCATGTGGATCTTGGTAGATATTTGGAGGATGGACTCATTCCAAGATGAGGCCATGTGTCATGTGCAGGAGGTTCATAGGGTTGATATCTTTCAGGACTATGCTTCATAGAGTATTGTAGTTCACTTCTTGATATGGGATCCAGGGGGTGGAGTGTACTATTGTTCATCTTTCGATGGGTTCTACGGTGTATCCCACAGGAGTACATAGGATCTTGGTATTTTATTTGAGTGGATTTGGCTATTTCTTGAGGACAAACAATTTTCTAGCAGGGAGGACTGTAATGTCCCCACTTTGGGACATCATCACAGTGCAAAGATTTATGATGACCAAAGTAGCCAAATGGGTGTTATAGAGAGTACATGGGAATTTGAGAGGCATTGTGGGGTCCATCTTGAATTTATCATCATATTCCATCATTATGAGCCATTCAACATAGGTTGGCTTTGATTTCATTGCATTCCGACGATTTCCATGATTTTGACTATTTTGAGCTATAAGTTAATTGGAATCACTTAAGAGGTCATTTTGGGCACATTACTTGGAGGAACCTCTTAGTGTAATAGCTCATTGGATTTGGGAGGAGCAACACTATAGGATGGGATGGCTAGAAGTGACTTTCAGTGGCCAGGGAAGCCACAAGGAGAGATAAGGATCTTTTCAGAGGTAAAAAGGTTAATTAATTCATTAAAGTGATTTAATTAATTAATTAAATATTAATAAAAGGAAAGTAACTTTGGAGGGACAAGGTGAGCCAAAAGTATAAAGGAAAGGCAAGGGCCTCTTCTCATTCATTCATGTATGATCATATTTTTATATCTAGCTTTTAGCTAGTGAGCCCAACATTGGGGGTTTTGAGGGTTTTGACTTAACAAACCCTAGAGGATGATTCAATGGTGAAAGAATCAACCTAGCTTGTCCCAAGCTTGGTCTCGGAGATGCAATACTCTCCCACAAAATTCTAGTTATATCTACATCAGTTCCGGAGTGTTCTACACCAGCCACAGGCACAGGAAGAGAAGGGGGATGTCCCATCTAGTGTTTCTAGCAAGGGGGGCACACCATTCTTGGAGAGAGATTTGTTCTAGCTGAGAAGCGATTTTGGGAATTCCAGGTATTGGGTTTTCCTTGTAGGTGTCTTAGCATCATTCTTGGTTGTTTTCGGAGGCATTTTAGTGGCAGGTTTATTTGTATTGACTGTGGGACGATTTCCCAAGGGGAGGGCGCACCATTATTTGGAGGGTAGCTAGATCTAAGGATCTAGTAGGTATTTTGATTATTTGAGCACTTGGGTATTCATTTTTGTGCCCCGATCTATCATTCTAGTGGATTGGTGGAGTTGTTGGAGGTCTCTAGGAGAGAGGCCTAATTATTAGGGTTTCAGGCATCTAGTGGGGTGCACCATTCAGTGGAGGAGTTCAGATCTATAGGGTTTGAGAGGGGTCTTGGAGATTCGGGCACGTGGGTTGTTCTTGCCATCACCCAATCTACTATTTGGCATCTTTCTTGAGGTGATTGGACATCTTTGGCACCAGGGCCGAATTGTTGAGGAGCTTCAGCTATCCAATAGGACGTGGCATTGGTCTTCATTTCTTATCCAACCTTTGGAGGCTTATTTTGTATTATCGTGAGCTTTTTATAGCAGCTCTATTGTTTATTTTCATAGCCATATGTCAAGCATTCCAAATCACCATCTCCATTATAGCAGGTTCTTCTATCTTATGAATAAAAGAAGATTTGAGATGTTTTGGCTTGTCTATCATATTGCATTTGGTTGAGGTATGTTCCATGGTTATATCTTTTGTTTATTGTTGCAACACACATATATATCACATCAGTAAACTCTAAGGCCAAAATCAAGAGGACATTCAACAAGTAAACACATCTAAACAAGTAGGACAACAAAGTGTTTGACGAAATACCACAACCACAAAAAGTTTAAAAAGACACCAAAACCGTGATGATCCTTGCATAATGACTTGGGATAATTACACCAACCCTCCTAGTGATCCTGTAGGGCCCATAAAACCTAGGTTTTAATTTTTATGCACCACTCTTCTTTAGAGAGGATTGTCTTTATGGCTGTATTCATAGAAATACCAAATCCCCCACGTCAAAGATGCACTCAACTCTCTGGCAATCTGCATGCAGCTTATGTTGGTTATTCACTACCTATAGATTATCCTTCAAAGTTTGGAGGATGTTTTGGCTTTCCTATATCTATTCCTAGGCTCTCAGAGCCTTGCTCTCTCCAAATACTCTCCAAAATGAAGGTGCGTCGTACCCATTTAGAGCTCTGAATGGTGTCATCTTGGTGGACATGTGATATGTGGTGTTATAGCAATACTCACCGATATGAAGCCATTTCACACACGTGCAATGTTTTCCCTCTACATAGTTTCATAGATACCCCTCCACCCATTTGTTGACGATCTCTATCTATCCGTCAGTGTGTGGATGGTGACTGGTACTCGTAGCCAACTCTGCTCCCACTAACTTAAATAGCTCCTGCCAAAATGAACTAATAAACCACCCATCCCTGTCACTGACTATCTGCCTAGGTAGCCCATGCAACCTGAAGACCTCCCTGAAAAATAACTCTACCATGTGCACAACCTTGTAGTCTATCAGTATTGTGAAGAAATGTATAAACTTGGCCAGTCTGTCGACCACCACAAAAATATAGTCCCTACTTTGCACCCTGTTGTCATCCTTATACACACTTGCAAACATGAGCTAAGCCCTACTCACTTAGTGTGTCCTTGGAGGCACAATGCCTATGTTTAGAGCCCACACTGTCACTTTGACCTGAACCTCTTTCATCTAGGCCTACTCATAGGGAAGCCAAGGGGGGTAGACCCTAGTTTCTAGATGCGATTTAACTTGAAGTTCTAGGAGTTGATTTTAATTTGTTAGAAGTTTGTGGGGAGACTAACCTGTGATGCAAAGGCAGCAATGCAAGATGCAAGATTTCTTATGTCAAGCAAGCCTTTCCCTAGTTCAACTAAGTCTAGTGCCTAAGGTTGGGCAAGGGGTCAACTGATATTAAAGGGTGTTTAATTACAAAGAAGATTACAAAGATTATCAAGATACACTTATGCTACAACAAGGTTAGATACTTACAAATAAAAAATGTTAGATACACAATGTTACAATATAACAATCTAAACACATTTGTTTGAATGTGCAGGAAGTTAGATATAATCAAGACGTGAGCAACATCAACACATTAAGCCTAAGCATGCCCCAATATCACTTACTCTATTAGACTACTCCTCAATGGCAACATCAACACTCAAAAATCACAAGGACACTTCGAAGATTTAAAAGCTTTAAACACAAGAGTTCCACAAGAGTTTAAACATTTAGTTAATTACCCACAAAGCATTACTTTTAGATGAGATTGGAAGATTATACTTGCAAGTGTTTAACCTTAATATCAATTTTAACCAAGATTTTTAATTGCTTAGTGAGTTAAGGGTTTTTTAAGATTTGAAGATTTTAATTACCCTAACTAAGTGTTTGACCAAAAACCTCCTCCCCCAATTACCAAATTGTTGTTGGATGCTCAAGAAGTTAGGCAATGAGGCCTACTCTATCTTCAAAGGTCAACCCTAATGAACCGAGTACTCCCGGAAAGGATGTCGCGCGTTGTGAGACCATCCCCGGCCTAGAACCTTATGTTGCCTTCCTCAATCCCTGTTTTAGATGGAGAAGATGGTGGTTTTAGGTACCCTATTAAGTCTATTAAGTATATATATCAATTGGTTAGGTTTTTAGGTGTATTAGAGAGTGTTTTGATGACTTTTACTTGCCTTAAAATGGTGATTTTATGCCAAAAACGAAACTTTAAGCAGCTTATAAAGATGTGTTATTAAGCATGAGAGTTAAGCACATTAACACATGTAAGGATGTAAAAGAGAGAGATGAAATAAAGATTTATTGCATCACCATTAGTTAAGCTACAACATGAAGAGCTTGTAATGAAACAATGCTAATGAACAAGGGAAAGAACAACTTGCCTAAGGAAGAAAGAAAAATTTAAAGCTTATCACCACTTAAAATTTGATTTTTATAGCATTAAGATAGAGCATTAAGTGTGAAAAAGAAATCTTAAGATTTAGATGTGTGCCTACACTATCAACATGTCCAACAATACATTAACTTAAGTGATGGCAAATGGCCTTAAGGATGAGATAACATGAAAGAGAAAACCACTTATTATACCATCAATGCATTAAACCATTTAGTGTTGGATTAGAGCATGTGAAATGAAAAAAACTTGAGAGAAAGATTAAAACATGTAAGTAGATTATGCCCCAAGGGCTTAGTATAAAATCTAATGTGTGAATGAGATCTAGATCTAGATAATTTTAACCATCAAAACATGAATAGATCATTAACACATTATTACCCTAGCCTTACAATTTTGGGGATGTCTCTCCCAAGGTGTAGGCAATTATTAAGATGAGAAACCACTTGGAAAGAGAAAGGAAAGCAAGAACAAACCACTCAATGGCACAAGGTGGAGGCAAGCCTACCTTTATTGTGCCAAAGGGGTTGAGAAGAGAGCAAGCAACACCAACTATCAGAAAACTACTTTCTAACCCAATGTCCTAGCTTAGGAAAATGATTTTGAAATGAAAAACTTGAAACCAGATCTAACCCTAAGCTCACACGTGATAGGTAGGCCGTACCAATTCTCCTCCCAAGCTATGAGCTACTAAAAATCAACAAAAGTGAAGAAAACTATTCGCAAGAAGCTAGAAAAGTGAAGACAAAGGTTGAGATTCATTACCCACTTGAAGAGGAGGGTCTTGGAGTGTTGTGTGGCTGATTTTGGGAAACATAACCCCCTCAACCTGATAAAAACTTGCAAAAACTAGTAAGCTATACTTGCTGGAAAAGCTACACAAAACAATATAGATGAAGAAAAAAAATTGTTTTAGGGAAAAAAAATTTCACAATAAAATTTTATGGAAAAAATGTATTTTAGATTACTAATCTATGATGTTAAGCTAGCTGAAATATTATATGAAATGGAAAGCAAGAAAGGAATGAGAAAAGAAGGAGTTTGAGTAAGCTTTGAGGGAAGACTCTTCCTTGAGGCTATCCCAACAAAACCCTAGAAGCAAACCTGCAAAACTTCAACAAAGTGTGATGCATACAAGTAGATAATATGGCTAAATATGCTAACAAAATAAAATACTTGTAACCTATTAGCAAACCCACATATATAAATCAACAATAATACTAGTTGTGTGATCTACCCAAGTAAAATACTTTACCCAAGAATCTACTCCATACAACCCAAGATGCCAAATCCACAATATTACCTCATATGCAAGAAGAGACAAGAATACTCGTTGTTCTTCCAAAATCCTCCAAAGTTTCTCTTTATTGCTCAAGGAAAAATCTTGAAGCAAATACTTGCTCCAAAATCCTCTAGAGCCAAAGAATGGATGCAAGATGGAAAAGAGAGAGAAAGATAAGATGGAAATCAAGTAGCATAACAATAGCTCAAGATATGGTGAATAAAAGAGTGAGGGGAGTGATCTATTTATACTTGGAGAGGAAAACTTACCTCTCTTGGATCAATGCCAAGTGTCCACCACCAAGGACAAGAGAGAATCCCTAGCAGGGGGGTGCACCATCTAGGGTTTGAGACATGGATTAATGAGGTGGATGGGTTGTGAGGTGTGGGGATGATGGAAAGGGTGACGTGGAGGGCTAGGGAAGGTGTGCCAATATATGGACGGGGGGCCAAATTATTAAAAACGTTTTTCCTAGGGTTTCAACATGAAGGGGGGCGTAACTTTCCCTAGGGGGCGTGAGGGTTGAAGTGGGTGAGTGGGTGAGGGGTTATTAAAAGGTTGGAAAAGGTTGGGTTGGGTAGGTTTAGGTTAGGAAAAATTTCTTTCTCCTTTTCCATTATTTACATCCACTTCTTAGATTAAAATTACAAAAATTACATTTTGGCTTTATCATGACCTAGCAATTAAAATTGTTGTTTTTGACTAACTCACACTCCTGGTGGACAAACACCTAGCAAAAGTTGTCCAAATGAGTTGAAAATTGGTGCATGGGTGTAGGGGGTCTCATTCCATTTCTTTTGAGTACAAATACCCCTATCAAAAGTCCAAGGACCTAGTTTTTACAATTTTTGCTCAAAAATAATTAATTAATTAATTAATTAAACCTCCAAACTTAGGGAAATTTAATTAAAAATTAATTAATTTAAAAAACTCTATCTAGACTTGTCGGAATTCTGTGAAACTTTCTAAGATGTCATGCATGGTCATTTACATCATTCCTAAACAATAGTTACCAAAGGATAAACCCATTGGAATGCCCTTCACCACTTTGGAGGAATTATTACTGATGTGAGGGAAAAACTCGAGGGAAATTAATAAGGCTAAAAAGCCCAATTAATAACCTGAGGATAAAAAACCCTCAGTGAAAGGAACTTTCCCAATGAACCCATCCCAAGGTAACTGACCTAAATATGAACCATGCGGACCTATTACATTATTAACCCACACATGGGTGCATAAATTTCGTTTACAAAAAGAAGTGTTGGCGGAAAAAATGCCCTGTAGAACCAAATAATCTTCGACAAATAAGAATCCGATGATGCATATATTCATGGCACATGGTGTTGACCCCTTAGTTGGATATGCGGTCAACACACCCTAGGTAGTCCTATGATGAAACCCATGGAAATGCTCTCCCATTTCTATTCCGGAATGTGTAGAGGCTAAAGTAATTGAGCTAGGTGTGTCTGCTCAGACTTGTTCTGCTAACAAGTCACACAATATCGGATGTGTCTTAGTATATCATCCTTGAGACCCTTCCACGAGAATCTCTTTCTGATCTACATGTATGTCTTGAAGTACCCTTGATGCCCAACTAAGGGTGAATCATGACAGGCGTACATAATCTTTTACTTCAAGACAAATTCTGGAACTAAGTAGATCTGGTCCTTGATGTCATCTAGTACCCAGTATCTGTCATCTACCACTTGCCAATCCATAACCTCACAGGCAAATTTTTTCTTGGAGTGTTCCACCAGCAAGTGTGCCTTCCAATCTGTGCATAATTCCATCATTGAACAACTCGCTAATCTCTTGGACAAGGAATCTGCTACAACATTCATTTTTCCTTTAACATACTTGATGTCAAAGTCAAAGGCTTGGACCTTCAAAACCCATTTATGTTGTCTCTTACTGAGGTCCTTCTGATCCAAGAAATATTTCATATTGTTGTGATTTGTCTTCACCACAAATCTACTTCCTACCAAATACTGTCTGAATTTCATGAGTGTGTGCATGATGGCTAGCATTTCTTTGTCATAGATGAAGTAGCATTTTTTGAACTCACTAAGCTTCCAACTCTCAAAGAAAATGGGGTGACTTCCTTGCATCAAATTTCTCCAATCCCCTCCCCTAATGCATTGCACTCCAAGATAGAAGGTTGTGAAAAATCGAGAAGTGCTAGAACAATACATGTGCTCATAACCTCCATTTTCTCAAAGGTGTGTTATGACACCTCTGTCCAATGGAAAGCACCTTTCTTTGTCATATCGGTGAGTGGTGGTCCCAACTAAGAAAACCCTTTAACGAATCGTCTGTAGTAACTGCAAAACCCAAAGAATCCCCTCAACTCTGTGAAGTTCTTGGGTGTTGGCCAATCCAGAATGGCCCTGATCTTCTCCTAATGTACCTATACCCCCTGCTTGCTGATAATGTGTCCTAGGTAAAGTAGCTCTATCATACTGAATTTACGCTTGGATTCTTTGGCATATAATGATTGTGACTGCATAATGCTCAGAACCTCATCCAAGCGTGTCAAATGTTCTTCCCAAGTCTTGTTGTAAATTAGGATGTCATTGAAGAATACTAGAAGATACTTTCACAACTGTCCTCTGAATATGTGATTCATAGAAGACTAGAATGTGGTCGATGCATTGGTCAATCCAAAAGGCATGACCAAAATCTCAAAATTCCCAAAATGGCATCGGGAAGTTGTCTTCTCAATATCCTGCTCCCTGATACTAATTTGATGATAATCAGAGTGAAGATATATTTTGGTGAAGAAGACTGCCCCATGTAGCTCATCCATAAACTCATTGATGTACAGAATAGCGTACCTATTCTTAATAGTCTTCTTATTAAGTGCTCGGTAATCTATGCACATCCTCATTGTGCCATCCTTCTTCAGGACCAATACAACTTGTTGCCACCTTATACACACCTGGGAGATGTGGAAGAAATCTTCAATCCACTCGGTGTGTCCTTGGGGGCAAGTGAGAGTTAAGATGATGTCACCTATTCCTCAACTTCTCTGTCTAGGCCAACTCCTAGCAAAGCCAAGGGGGGTAGTCCCTGACAAAAATACTAAGGCTTGAACTAAGCTAAGTACAGGAAATTAAATCTAGGAGTTTATTATTTTCAACAATCAACCATAAACTGATCAAACATAAACTAAATATTCACCATGATATAAATAGTAAGCACATACTTGCATAAAAGGATATTGATATACAATTGTTAGATGCAAGTAACATTAAAATTTCTTCAAATAGATAACCAAAATGTAAAGTGAAGCCTGTGGCTTTGTTGTGTGTAAAAAATGAGACTAGTGCCTTAAAGGGAATTGTGAGAAATATATTTCATGTGTTTTATTAGGATAAATTGATGTTGAGTTAATGAGATTGTTTGGGCCTCCTTATGTATTATTCACCAATCTAAAACTTGCCGACAAGGTGTGTCATAGATCCAACAAGGCGAGTTACCAAGTGATTTGACACACTCCACATAGGGTAGAGGTATTAGATGAATAATTCCACTTAGATATTGTCCTAATTAATCTATCAACTCTTGACTAGCTCAGCGTGTATGAAACTTACTTCCAACAGATCGAGACTAGCTCGCAACTGGAAGGATCAGGAACAACACTTGAGAGCTAAGGGGAATTTGTTTATTTTAAACAAGAAATAAATAATTGAAATTGAAATGTTATACTAATGACTAATCCACACTGACCAGGCCTCTTTCGAGGAGTTGAGGGGATGGTTTATTTGCCAACTTTGAATTTGCAAACTGAAAAAAAAAACTATCTAGCAATTAAGATGTTACTTTCCAAAATGAAACTAATCTAAGTGTTGTGGTTAAGATAGATAGATTGATTCCTTTAGATTGTATGAGAAAAGAAAATGCAAGAAACCAAAAGAGAGATAAGCACACCACCACCCCCCCTAAAGGAGGAGATGAAACTGGGCACTATGAGGCCTGTTTTATTATATCCTATTACAACTGAGAAACTAAGTTCTCCTTTTTTATTTTTAGGACTTTTGGATCCTTGTAGAATGGATCAAAATTAAAGGAAATGATTACAAACAAGGTTCTCCGAAGGTCTTGGTCTTCAAGGGGTCCAACTTGGACTAGACTTTCTTCACTTTAGCTTTGATTTTTCCAGAGTTTCCCCTTGTTTTATGATGGACCTGCTAAAAAAAAACAAAGAAAAAGATTAGAAAATGATGGAAAACTCTTTAAGAAACTAAAATGGAAAAGGTGAATACTTAACCAAAAATTTATGAACCTTTTCTTATGAAAAAATGCAACTTTTTAGGGGGTTTTGGAAGCTTTCAATGAGACTAAGATAAGCTCTTTAGGGTGTTATGGTTTGTTGTCCTAAAACAACAAGCTAAAACTCCTAAGTAGCTAGATCTATAATGCAAAACTAAAGCAACTTTCTACCTTCAGATATTTTTGATAAAATTATATAAAATTGCAACAAAACTACTTAGATATACTCTTTTGAATAAGAAAGAATTGAAAAAAGATCTAAGATTCATGCATGCAACACTAGATACTAAAATTAATCTTTGAAATCAACTCTAGATGACATGCAAGAAAGTAACCAAATGATTTTCTTTTAGAAATTAAAGAGAGAGGAGAAGAAAGAAAGCATGTGCTTGGAATGTCTTTGGGCTATGGGGTCCTTCTTTGGTGAAATGTGGAGGGATCTTCTTCAAATGTCTTGAAATAATAGAAGCATCAACCTAGATCCTCCTAATCTCCAAATAGAGCATCAATCACTTCAAATCCTTGCAAAATAGAGGGTTAGAAAAAAGTGCCACCTACAAGAGAGACTTCAATACAAAAATGGTTAAGCAAAACGAAAGATGCATTGAAAATCACGCTAATAGATAAAAAAAAGGATTACTAATCAAGCAAATTTAGTATTCATATCCAAGTAAGCAACAATATTCTTACAAGGCCAATTTAAACCACAATATAAAAGCATAAATAATGAAACAACATCACCTCATGGTTACAAGCATCCACACACTACCAAGTCACCAATTTTAACCTCCAAAGTCTTCTTTATTACAATATGAGAAAGAGTATTACAATGACAATGATACAACAAGAAATTATTCCCAAGCTCCAACTAGCTTGCAAATGGGTGAATGCTTGTATAAATAACCAAAGGGAAGGAGTCCCAATGAAGGAGGGCGCACCAAGTGGAGGGGGAGGGCGCACCACTTCGAAGAGAAGGAGTGCCAAGTGTGGAAGCAAAGGCTGCCACCTCCCACGAATCTCCCACAATCTTCCATATGGTGATTTAAGGTGGATAGAGGGTTTCCACCTACCCAATTATGGGTGAGCTCATATGTGGGTGCGCCACCTCTCTTAAGGAGGGCGCACTTCCTTTTTTGCACATCGTAAAAGACAACCAATACATGACCACTTTATTGCTTTGACCAATAATATTCCACCTTTTTTTGCCACATATATTTTTGAGGATTTATTTTGTCTCCAACATGTCCCCACATGTTTCCTTGATTTTTATTTTTGCTGATTTTTCTGATTTTATTTTGATTTTTTTGGGTTTTTTGAGCAAAAATGATTTTTAAGTGACTAAAATCACTATTTTTTCTCAACCAAGTGGGTACTTAAGTAATATGGGTGCTCTAGGTCCAAAAATGAGCACCCCCAAGGCATATGAAGTCCCCTAGTACCATTTTTTTAATACATCTTTATTTTTTAATTAAAAATTGCCTAATTCTAACAATTTTTTAATTAACTAAAAAAATAAAAAAAACTAAGGGAGACTTAGTACATTTTACTTAATTAACTAAAAAATCTGTCATGCGAACCCCTACCTGACAGATTCAGATTACTCTGCAGCCATCAAACCATTCACTGGGTAGAGCACTCAGCGCTAAACCTGGTCTATCGCAATGGGCAGCGAGGAGGGGGGGAAACCCCCCTCTTACAACAATATTACTGCTAATGACAAAGCTGGCACAAGATCGAGATGACCCGCCTTTGAGCCACCGCCACAAATCTGGGAGGAGCTTCTCACCAAAGAACAGGGTCTGCGAAAGGAGATGGACATGGACGCTAGCACCTCTCGTCCCAAAACTCCGCGCGGGTGGGAGCCTAGCAAATGTATTCCCCAAATGGACCGGGTGCCCAGATATCTCATCAGATCGACCAGAGTAGGGGAGCACACCCAATTCATGTAGGAACATGCTCTTATTGGTAAGTTCCTCGGACTCTGGCCTTCCGAAAGAGACCTAAACAAATGGATTAAACACTGGTGGAACCCTCGGGGGGACTACGAAGTCCAACTGAGCTCCAAAGGGTTCTTCACGATCATACTGTATAACCTAGAAGACAAGGACCGCATATTTGAGAATGGCCCGTACTTCTTCAATTCAGCCGGATTATTTCTCAGGTTCTGGATGGAATGCTTCAGCCCAGACAAGGAAGACTTCTCGATGGCACCCGTCTGGATTCGTCTCTACTCACTCCCGTAGGAGTTCTGGCTGGAGGAAATCCTGATGGGTATAGGAAACACCATAGGACAATATGTCAAAGCCTCTGAGGCTACCAAGCAGCGAAAATACACCTCCTATGCCTGTATATGCGTCTACATGAACATTGCTCAAGCCCTACCAGGAACAGTTATTCTGGAACATCATGACAAGGATTGGGTGCAAGCCCTCGATTATGAGCATATACCGTTTAGGTGCCGCAGATGCCATGAGCACGACCATCTCTTCAGAGATTTCCCTTTGACCCAGCCGGCCCCCAAGGTTGATCAGAACATGCAGAAGGACGACTTCACAACGGTCCAGTCGCGAAAGAAGATCCCACCCCGCAAGCCAACAGTAGGCCCCAAATCGGTTATCCCGACCAAGAACACCTTTGACATTCTTAGCCAGCTTCCAGAGGAGGTAGAAATACAGAATTCTCATAAAGAAGCCAAGCAAGATACAGGCCCTAGTCCCACGCCTACTCCAGATCAGCACCAGGAAACTCCTGGCGAGGTGGGAGGAGAAACAGAAGGAGACACGCCCATGCAGCTGGATGCCCAAGATCTAGTGGGCATAGACCTCGAAAAACTGGAAGAGGCCCTAAACGCCAGAAATCTGCAGGGCCTTCTGGAAGAACAGCTCCAAAAAGTTCACAAGGTTTTCCTTGACTCCACTGTAGGATCCACAGCCTGCCTCGGCATTGCATCAGATTCAAGCTCTGGATCCAAGAAAATACCACGTGAAATCAAAAGACGTGGACAAAAACCAGCTCATCAACTAATCAAAGAAGCAGGTAACCTCATGATCAACTTAGGTCAGATTCAAAAGCTCTCGGAGGGATACCTCCACCCCCACTCATCCACTCAATGATGAAGACAATCTCTTGGAACATAAGAGGTCTAAATGGAAAGACCAAGCAAAGAATCCTCAGGGAATGCATCAAGGAGAAAAACCCGGATATTATAATGCTACAAGAGAAAAAATGTGCAGGACCGGAAGCGGAAATCATCTTCAAGTGCCTCTGGAAAGACTGTAGCTATCTCCATACTGATGCAGCAGGGGCCTCAGGCGGCCTCGCCATTCTTTGGAATCCTAGCCACATTGCCCTCGAAGAACCCTTCTCCATGGATGGAACACTAACGGCTCGCTACGAGGTAATAAGATCAAACCATGAGGGGACTATCACCAATGTATATGGGCCACAAAATCCACAGGAAAAAAACAAGTTCATGGACAAGTTAACTTATATCAAGGCACTGGTCACCACATCCAGCTGGATATTGGGAGGAGACTTCAACATGATAATGTCACTGGAGGAAAAAACGGGAGGCAGCAAGCGGCTTGATCCAGAAAGCAGTAAGTTCAAAGCCCTCCCTGCTCATTTAAACTTAGTAGGTATTGAAAATAGCAATGGCACCTTCACCTGGTCCAACCACAGATCAGGTAGCCAGCACGTATCATGCCGGCTTGATCGCTTTCTGGTGGCGGAAGAACTGATTGAAAGCGACCTCTACATGGAAAGCCTAATTCTTCCCAAGGCAGGCTCTGATCACTGGCCAATAGCTCTACAGATACTAGCCGACACCACCCCAGCGCTTAAACCCTTCAGGTTCAAAAAATTCTGGCTTACCCATCCAGATTTTCAACAGCTAGCAACACTCTGGTGGCAACAGGCAGCAGTGGATCATGGATCCAAGATGTATAAATTCCAGCAACGGCTTAAAAACTTCAAGCAAATGCTCAAACGCTGGAACATAACCTCCTTTGGCAACATTTTCCAAAGCATCAAAGACATTGAAAGAAGAATGGCCGTGATCCAAGAAACCTTCATCAGTGGGAATCGAACTCTAGAGCTCATGGAAGAATAAGATCAACTTCTCTCACAGCTTGAACAGAGAAGGCAGCAGGATGAAATCCTGTGGAGGCAAAAATCAAGAGTGCAATGGCTAAAAGAAGGGGAAAAGAACATGAAATTCTTTCACTGGACGATGATCCACAGGCATCACATCAACAGAATAACTCACCTGGAGGACGAGCACAGAAACCTGCTGCGAGAGCACAGCCGCATCGAGGAAGAGCTGACCTGCCATTATCAGAACCTCATGACAGAAAATGGGCAAAATCGTGAGGAAGTCATCGCTCGAGTCACCAGCCACATCCCCTCTCTCATGACTCCTGCACAAAATGCTGCTCTCACCAGGCCAATCACTCAGGAGGAGGTGGATCAAGCTGCAAAAGATATGCCTCCTGGCAAAGCACCAGGTCCTGACGGCTTCACAACGGACTTTTTCCATCACTGCTGGGACATAATTCGTAAGGATGTATGGGAAGTGGTGGAGGAGTCACGCACCTCGGGTCAAGTTCTTCAGGCTTTCAATGCCACCTTTCTCACTCTCATCCCAAAGGAGGAGCGGGTCACCAACCCCAAGAACTTCAGACCGATAGCCTTATGCAATGTCATCTACAAGATCATAACCAAGGTTATAGCCAACCGCCTCAAACCAATACTGCCTTTTGTCATCTCCCAAGAACAATCTGGCTATGTTGAAGGCAGGCAGATCATGGATAGTGTCATCCTCGCTCATGAATTCATCAGCTCTCTCAAATCAGGAAAAATCCCAGGTATGCTAATTAAACTAGACCTTTCAAAAGATTTCGACAAAGCCAGCTGGTGCTATCTTAAGGCCACCCTCCTAGCCTTTGGTTTCGATCACACCTAGGTCAAATGGATCATGAACCTCACCTCCTTGGCCTTCTTCTCTATACTTGTCAATGGCATTCCCTCCCGGCCTTTCTCAGCCTCCCGAGGCATTCGACAAGGCGACCCTCTCTCGCCCTTCCTCTTTGTTCTCATGGCTGAAGGCCTGGGACGCTACATAAAGAAAGTGATCCAGGAAGGTAGCCTCAAATGCCTCCCCCTGCACAGCGTCACACCTACCCCTTCTCATAGCCAATTTGTGGATGACACCCTTCTCATGAACTCTCCCACTGCTCGGGAAGCACAAAAGATCAACTCCATCCTATCTGATTTCACAGAAGCCTCGGGCATGACACTGAATCCTGACAAGTCCAAACTTTTCTTCTTCAACACCCCAACCACTATTCAACTTCACATCTCCAGAATTCTAGGCATCCCTAGGAGCTCCCTTCCGTCCAAGTACCTAGGCATCCCCCTCACGGGAGTGCCAGCCAAGTCTATCTCTTGGGATAGCCTTCTCCTCTCTATATCCAACCTCTTAGCCAGCTAGACCTTCAGACCCCTCAACTTAGCAGCCCGTCTAGTCCTTTTGAATTCGGTCCTCCAAACCCTTCCCACTTATCTCTTCACTACGCTAGCCGCGCCCAAGCAAATCATTAGAGCCATGAGAACCTTGCAGAGGAATTTCCTCTGGCAAGGCCTGCATTCGAATAAGAAATGGGCGCTGGTCGGCTAGGACAAGGTCTGCGCGCCCAAAAGCCTGGGAGGCCTTGGGCTCCACGACCCTGGAAAGATGAATTAGACAATGGGCACCAAGATCTGGTGGCGCTGGTTGAAAACACCAGATGCCCTATGGGCAAGACTATGGAAACACAAGTATGCCCCAACTATGCAGATTGATCAACTGATCTAGCACAACACCAGAATATAGGGTTCAAGCATCTGGAATACAGCCTGGTAGAACAGGGACTTGATTCAAAAGCACGCCTTCTGGGAGATCCACAATGGAAAAAGTGCAAAGTTCTGGCCAGACTCCTGGCAACAACTGAAACCGTTGACCGATCTCATCACGCTTGCACCTCTTCAGCAAGCCCTCAACCACACCCCCTCACTAAAGGTCAACGAACTCTGGAAACCCTGGGCAACGAATCAAACATGGAGGCAGTGGAAGACTTCTCATCCAGAGCTTGGCGCTTCTCTCGACGTGGATATCTCAGCCTGGCAAAAGGAAGCGGCGCATAGAAAAATCCCCACCAAAGACGACCCTGACATCCTTCGCTGGGGTCACTCGGCCTCAGGGAACTTCTCGGTAAAAGAAGCCTACCACTTACAAGCCAACCATCACAATCAGGTCAAGGACATCATCTGGGAAAAAGTCTGGTATAAAGACCTCTGGTCGAAAATATCCACCTTCCTTTGGCTCATCATCCACAATCGTATTTTGACCTGGGATAATCTTCGAAAAAGGGGCTTCGTTGGACCCTCCATCTGTGCGTTATGCCACTGCCAAGAAGAAACCAAGGAGCACCTCTTCAATGGCTGTAGCTATAGTAAATAGATCTGGGATCAAGGGGCCCAAATCATGCGTAGGTCTGGTCAGAATAGAAGCAGCATCAAGGACACCATAGCTCACTAGGGCGACATTGCCTTCAACAATCCCATTCTGAACCATATCTGGACACTTCTCCCAGGCTTCACACTCTGGAAGATTTGGAAAGCAAGAAATAAAAGCATCTTCCACTCCATGGAATCCTCTTCGGAGCTCACTTGGAACAGAGTTGTCACCCACATCAAAGAAACAATACGAAGCAGAAGCTGGCAAGGAAGTGATAAGATCTGCCACAATGACAAGCTCAGTATCCTCCAAAATTGGCAACTCAATTTGAATGACCTGATGATGGCACATGCACCCAAGACTCACATTCCCATCCCCAGCTCTTGGACCCCCCCATCCAGTGGATTTGTCAAAGTCAACTTTGATGGTGCCTCGAAAGGCAACCCAGGACCCGCAGGCTATGGGGCGGTGGTCCGGGACTCCAGGGGGCAAATACACATCATGACAGCAGGATATCTGGGAGAAACAACCAACAATGTCGTGGAGCTCACCGGGCTACTACAGGGCCTTCATCTGGCCATCTCCTTACCCAGGCATCAAATCATCCTGGAAGGGGATTCTCAAGCTATCATCTAGCTAATCACCAAAATCTTACACGGGGCCACCCCGCAAAAAATCTCACCCAGCTGGAGATTAGCTGGTCTACTTGAGAACTTTGCCAATCTCTGCAATCGCAGCCTCAACATCATACCCTCCCATGTCAAGCGAAAGGCTAATGTAGTGTCTGACTACCTGGCAAATGAGGGAGTTCAAAGGGAGCTGGAAAGCACTGTCTGGGACGCCCAATCTCATGAAATCCCCGGCATACTACAACACTGCCAACTCCTTGCCAACCAGGACTTCTTGCCCCCGGATGGGGTGTCTCGCTGTCAGCTAGGACACATGGAAATGTAGCCAAGGCACGTGGTGGAGCCAACAGGGCATGTCATTTATAGCGCCCTCCCTCCCGGCTGTGAGCAGTTATGCCGAGCCCCGGCCTCCGTAGAGCACTAAATCCTGATGGAGCCATTCGCGCGTGGATGGGAACGGAAGGCCAGCGCATTCAGCACTTAACGTTAATGCTAATTGTCGTCCCGAGCATTGTTCATTGTTACCGTCGGGGCAACAGACCACCCACACTGCTCCCGACTGTGCTGCAGCTAATTCAAAATCATCGAGCCGATAGTTCGACTCTCCTGTTCATCATGCCGCGCATCCGGGGTCGGCCTCGTCGAGGCTCCGGCTGGCGTGCACCAGAGTCCCGGCGACAGTGCCATCAACTGTTTGTTCGGGCCCTCAAAGCAGTTAAGAAAAATCGCAGAGGAGGATCCACCTCTGCATCCTTCACGCCTGGAACCATGCCGGAGGAGGAGGTCTTGACAATGATACCTTTCGCCCCCACGACAACTATTTCCCCTCCAGATATTCCTCTACCACAGGACATCACTCCTAGTGAGTTCTATGCATTATGCGTTGTGGAGAAGGAGCTACCAGACCTCGGCACTATGGAGCACAACTAGGGACCACCACCGGACCGCGCGAAAAGAGAGCAGGCGTTGAACGATGAAGAAGTGAACCCAGAAAGAATTCCGCCACCCCCACCGTCATTGTTGCACCACGACCACCTTCAATTAATCTTTGACCTGCGCAGCATGGCGGAGGATCAGGCCTTCAGAATGGCGAGCATCAGTCAGCGTTTGGACATGCTCTATGCTGCATACTCTGAAGCTTCTCCATCGCGTCGGTGTCCCACTTGCGTGCAACCCTTCACTTTTCCAGGCAAGGATGGCACTCAGGCAAACTAGGTTCTGGTCTCTTTTGATTTCTCATGTTTTTAATGTTGTTAAGTACTCGAGCTATGGCTCCCCGGGCTAGTTACAGTTTATAATTCTTAGTTACAGCGAACAAAACCCCTGGTTTCCCATGGGCAGGGTGGCGTAATTATAGGTCTAATTTTGCTATTACTGAAGATAGGCCAGCTGCCTTGGTTTCCTCTGTTGGCAGGATAGCGGGACCAAGCCTAACAGTTGTATTCCTTTTTTGATAAGCTTAATACAAAGGTTCTACTTTTACTTAAAAAAAAAAAAAAAGTACATTTCCATAAGACTCTAGGAGTATGTTTAGCATGGTAATATACATTAGAAACTAGGCTTAGATCCATGCTAAGCCCTAACCATGGGTGCAGACTTCGGCTCTAGAGGGATTGAGTGAAAAAACTCATAAATTATAAATTGCCTGAACGGAAAAATATAATAAATAAGTGAAAAAACACTCCAGCGTATAACTCATGCTTAAGACTAGGTGGCTAAGACCCTTTACAAGTTCATAATCCAGAATCTCTTATTACAATTTTTTATGGAAACGTGAAAAAGCTTGGTCTTAAAGACCGGCTAAAATTCTGAACTCTGAATTTTGAACATAAAAATGTTCAATCTTTGGCGGCTCACTGGAAATCCATCCTAGTGTAACTTGGTGGATAACACAACTGACAAAGCAAAAGGACTAGTGTTGGGCCTGATGTGTCTCATCACAAGAAACTCCTTGATTGCTTTCTCAATCTCTTCCTTGAATCTTTTGGGATGTCTGTACGGTGCGGTGATCACTGGTGTCGCCCTTGCCTCTAACTCAATCGTATGCTCAAATCCCCTGTTGGGTGGATGACTTGGTGGTATCGGTCCGAACACTAGCTCATACTTACCCAATATTTCTTTGATCTGTGGGTGATACTGTTGCTTTCCCTATGCATCTCTTCTTGTGGTAATCAAGCACTCTGCCGCATATGCTACATCCCCATGTCTGAAGATCCTCTCCATCCTCTTTGTTGTTACTGCCTGTGGTGCCCCTATCGACATGCCTCTCAAGTTCTGCACTACTTCTTCTGTTTCTATTGACTAATTAGTTAGCTTTTTATCTTCTTTTAATAGAGTAGTGATAAAAGTTTTGTTTGCACCATCATTTTTTATTCACACACATTAGCTCTACTTTTGAGTCCCATTGACCAACTTTTTTTTCCCAAGAAAATCCTCATGAAAAACCCCCATGATCCATTAATGGTAAACAGGGTATACCATCAGCCCTGATTATGGAGCCGAAATCCGAGGGGATCAAGACAATTGAACATGTGACCTCCCCAACTTCTGGGGAGAGATCTCACATCTATCTCATGACCGGTTGAGCTAACCCTAACCAACTTTGTGTTCACTTGTTGGACATTAGTAAAATTATCTTATTTTATCTTTTAGTCTGAATTCACAGTGATTGCATCTGAAATATTTCTCCCTGTACATAGTATGGCTAGTCTTATTCTCTTTATGAAATCCTTGGTATATTTTCTGGAGTCTTCTGTTAGAATCAATAATCAATTAAGTGTTATACATTAAGACCATTGGTTCCTTTCACTGACAGATACATTCAAAGCAATTAATTCAGTGGAGAGATACCAACAACATTTGCCAAATTAAAGAAGATGAAAGTATTGTAAGTAGATTTGTCACTTTCTTTTACATTTCTATTGCATGTAAGTTACAAAATCAAGACAATTGTAATCAAATATACACCTGATCTCTATCATCTCTATAGAAATATTTACTTTAGTTTTTGTTCTGCAGTTGGGACTCTAGCAACAACTTTACTGGAAAGATACCAGATTTTATTGGAAATTGGAGCCAACTACAGGACTTGTGATATCACTTATGTGTGAATGACTAATCATTTTTTGGTTTTCTCACATATAACTGTCCTCAAATGATGACCTGAAATCAGAAAAAAATATCTATAGAACAATTAATACATGAAGATTTACTATTGTTTTCTTAATGCCTTTTAATTGCAGGAAACTTGAAGGAACTTCTTTTGACGGGCCAATTCCTTCAAGCATTTCAAATTTGACTAAATTAACTAGCTTGTGCATATGGGTATCCTTTATATTTTCTTGTTCATTTAACAATGCAAGCATTTACTTCTATATGCAGTTTACTTAGAACTTCAAGAGTGATGTGTTCTCTCATTTAGCAAAGCATTGGTTTTCTGTCTTCTAGTTCTTTTTCGTAGCACATGTATATATATTGTTTCTGTGTTAAAGGTAATCATCATTATTTTATTGCACTTGTGTTAAACATTGTGATTTGGATTGTATTATATTCATTCTGATTTACCTGTATTATCTTGTTGTTGTTTAAGCATCATTATATGTGACATACCTCAAGGTGTCACTTCTCTTTCATTCCTACAGAACCTAAAGAATCTTACAACATTGTGAGTGATGTCAAGTTGTTTGTGTGTTGTTTCATGGAAACATAGTTTTGAAGTTTATATGCTTGATATGATGTTGTTTTTCATTTGTTTCTCTGTTTTTCATTTGTTTCTCTGTTTTGCTTCTTGTTAACTTATTTCATATTCCATCTTTGATTATTTTTGACAGATTCCTAAGAAACAATATTATTTATGGGCAAATTCATGAATACATTGGAGGGTTGGGAAAACTTGAGATGCTGTAAGTTAATCTCACAAGCTTATTGATATTCATTAAACCATAATCTAAATAGATTAAATCTTGTCTCTGAGATTAAAAGCTTGTGCTAAACAAGAGTGTATTTTATCTCAAGCTGACTAACATCACTCAAATGGTTGTTGGGAAACAACTGAACTCACCCTTCTACTTATGCAAATGGAAAGGAATGAACCATATAACCAGAGTATACACGTAAGAGAGATACATAATATATATAGAACTTAATGAATAAGAATTTTTTGTGACAACTTTGGGTTGTGTTGCCGCCTTATACACACCTTGGGTAACGTGGAAGAAATATTCAATCCATTGTGTGTGTCCTTGGGGGAAAGTCTCAAGTCAAGGTGTTGTCACATGATCCTCAACTTCTCTTTATAGGCCAACTCCTAGGGAAGCCAAGGGGAGTAGTCCCTAAAAAATAACTAAGTCTTGAACTAAGCTAAATACAAAATGAAATCTAGGAGTTTATTAAAAGCAAGAACAATATAACAATCTAATATAGCAACATATATGATTCATTCACTATGAAAGGATACATTCAATAATATATAATCAAATGAGATGCATTCATAAATAAATTACTTCAAGATAAAGGAAATTCTTGAAATGTAAATGCTTGAAGTAAAAGTCTTAAAATGTAAATGTAGTGAGACCAGTGCCAATAGTAAGATAATGCTACTAAAGAAAAATATTACAAGTGTTCTTTTAAATTTTATTAAGAATTGTTAGGTGGAGTGACTCTTGTGAGTGCAAGTCACTATGTGATATGTGTGAAAAGTGGTACAAGAAAGTAAATCTAATCTAGATTTGGGCTCTAAGAGACTATCCCTCAGATTGGAAGCTGAACTATGGGGATGTCCAACAGGGATGATATCCCTCGGACTTCACATAGTATCTGAAGAGACTTTAGATGTACTACATGGGGAGAACCTAGTTCTCAAAGTTCCCGTTTGACTTCACACACAATCTCTTTTGCGTTTCCAATCAAGAAATAACAACTTAAATGTTTTCCTATTAAGACTACTCCACACTGACTAGCCCCTATTTTGATGTATGCCACACCAAAGATCAAGTTGAAGCTCATAGAGGAGGGGATAGAGAAATACTAAGGGGAGCTGAGGGGATTGGTTTATTTTCCAAATTGAAATAACTAAAAAGAAATGTTGAAATTGGAACTAATCTAACAAATTGAAATTTTACTCTAAGAAAAGAAAGCTAAGCTAGTCTAATCTAATAAAATGAAACCTACTCTAAATGTTTTGTGGTTCTTGTGATAAATTTATGATTAATTTTAGCTTTCCTTTAGGTGAGAAATGTGCAAAAATAAACCAAAAATCAACAATCACACAAAGACACCATTCCCCCTAGGGGGGATGAAGAATGGGGACTATGTGGCCCATTGATTTTATTAATGATATTACAATGATTTTTTTTGGAGTGATTTGTGATCATTCATTAGGGTAATCACAAGTCTTTACAAAGTTTTAATAATTTTATTTGTGAAAAGGGTGCTCCCGGAATGTCCAAATCCGCCCAAAATGGATAGAGTTTTCCCCTGGTTGTTCTCTAAATATGAAAAAACAACAAGAAAAAAACACTGAAATATGCCCCAAAACACTTTAGAAGTGTTTTGAACTTGTTATCACACAGTTTGTAGCTAGCGGAAAAGGCTATAAGGTAGAGAGAAAAATTGGCGTAACAGGAACCTTTCCCACCCAATGTCACCACGATGGGATGGTTCTTTCTGTTTAGGGCGGTGAGGCCCAGGGGAGACGTCCTTAGTGACCTAGGGTTTTTAAGAGACTAAAAAGATAATTAGACAATGACAAGTTTCCCCCTTCACAGATCACCGCCAAAGCAAATAGTCTGGCCTATAGCCAATAAAGACAACCAAGTAGGATCCATGCCCGAGAACAAAGCAACAATAAACTTGATATATGCAGGCTTTGGTTAGTACTTCATATATATTAAAGACTATCTGATATTCAATCTGAGCAATTTAAAAGTAAATGTTGACGAAATCAATGTTTACAAAATAGCAATAGCAGTAATGTCACTTCACCAATAAATACTATAATGATACAACATTCAATATAAAAAATCACTTCTTAGCTCAATTAATTCTTTCAACAACCATTCAATTTCTCAAAAGACAAAACATTGCTACATCAATGATATAATAGCAAGGAGTGACGTCATCATTTAGGGTTAGTAGTGTTAGATAGAGCTAGGGTTAGTGCAGTTAGGGTTTCAATTCAAAGGTATTAAAAGTGTTTAGATCAGGTTCTACTTCAACATTTGAGGTCTTAGATTAGTGCCTTTAGGGATAAATGGAGTCAATAATGAAGGATGTAGGAGTTGAAGGAAGATAGCCAAGGACTGGAGGGAAGATCTCTAAAGTGTTGCTATGGAAGGGCCTTAGAGACAAAACCCTAGGGGAGAGAGGCTCACTCCGGTGTTTCTATGGCAAGGCCTTATGCTCTACCATCCTTACTTAGATGGAAAAACAGGCTAGCATGAAAGATAATGTCAAGACAGGAGAGTCAAATGAGGGAGAGTGTTGCTGCAACAAGGCTCTATCATCAAACCCTAGAAGAAAACGACCCTAAGTGTAGATAACCTAGGCCATGGAAGTCTCCTCCTTCTTGAGCTTTGGAAAGTACGAATAGCATATGAAGAGGGGGAAAATGAGTGTAGCTAAGGCTAGGCTCAATCCTCTTCAGCATGAAAGAGTAAAGTGTTGCTATGGCAAGGCTCTATCTCACTTAAGCGAACAAAATGGCCATAAATCTTGATGGGGACATGAGACAAGGACCAATTATGTGTGCTTGTCACCTAGGTTTTATGCAGCAAATTTATAATAATAAATGCAAGTAATAGCAATACAACCATTCAATTAAGAAGTTTTGTAGAATTTCACTTACATTTCACCAAGAAACATCATAGAAAACCCTAATTGTAACACCTTCCATCAAGAGAAATGCCAAAAAATGCCAAGAGAATATTCCTTCAACAAGTGCACCTCACTAAATCAACAAAAAATCTAAAGTAGGGCACAAATTTCAGACCTCACCAAGTGGTGAGTGAAAGATGATGATCAAAATGAGAGTGAAAACCCTCAATATATAGTGTATCAATGACCTAATTTACTTTTTAGGTCATAAAAAGGCC
>JZKD02S1781007.1:119094-144851 GCA_000966675.3 Picea glauca | reverse complement strand
AACTTCTGTGTTGTGTGTTATTGATATTTCACTTTGTGCATTGTGGTTGAGATCATGGTTTAAATTGCTTCCGCAATAATAGTAGAAGCGATTCTGTATTTAACAAGTTGTGGTAGTTATTAGATCAAGAGAATCGTAGGAATACATTAATTTGTGTCGAAATTTCTACAAAATCCCTCAAACTCCTCTGTCTGAAGGGCCCGTCTCGATACCAATGAAACGTCAATGAAGTTGTGGGTGGCCCCACCATCTATCAGGGAGATTTCCCACTACCCCTGAATAGTACCTCTGATTCAGAGGGTGTCATACCTGGGTACACTAAAAAGGGTCACTATGACTCCACCCTTTGCTAGTTTCCATCTACTATCCTACTCATGAGGCTGTCGAACAATTAGTGGGTGGCTCCCTACCGGTGTCGATGGTCTACGGGGAGGTTGTTGCTCCGCCTACTCTGGCTCCTCCTCTGAGATAGTGGATTCACTTTCTTTCCCCTCCTCACTGTCCACACTATCTACGGCACCTCAATATAGTAAATCTCTCCCTTGCCCATGCATATGTGGCCTGGGACCCAAGGATCTCTGCAATTGAAGAAAAAATTCTTCCTCATAAGCTCTCGCCTCGTCTCATAATCCAACTTCTCCTTACCCTTCCATTCCCTCTATAATGGCTTCTGGTCCTGATCCTTCTGTGGTACAAAGGATTTGGAAAAGGGTTTTTTTTTGGCACTGAATCTACCAAATCTCTAGTGCATAGGATAGCATCTGCAAGGTGTGAGGTCAGTATGCCTTCACCCATCCTCTCAAGGGTTCTGTGAGACCTTCTGTGAATAACATGATCAGTTGGGGCTTGGATATATCTGTCACTGCCATTGCTACCCACTGAAACTTTGAGATGAATTCCTCTGCTGTGCTAGTTTGTCTCAACTAGGCTAGATCTATGAAATTGATCTCTCGATCCCTCCTGTCAAATATGTCCATGAGCCTCT
Source organism: Picea glauca (assembly GCA_000966675.3). Classification (NCBI taxonomy): domain Eukaryota; kingdom Viridiplantae; phylum Streptophyta; class Pinopsida; order Pinales; family Pinaceae; genus Picea; species Picea glauca. Next base: position 143,866 of record JZKD02S1781007.1, on the reverse strand, counting down.
CTTTCAACTCTCGGTAGGAGGTGATGCGATTGTGGACCAATGTCACCAATCCATGATACAACCATTCGTCTGCTTCACCCTCTAAGTGTAAGGTGGTGAAACTGATGGCCTCTGTCTCAGTCATCTGGTTGAGCTTGTAGTAGGCGTCAATCTTCTGTACCCAAGATTTGGCGGTGCATTTGGACAATCCATCGAAAGAAGGTATGGTGAGTTTACCAACCTTCCAGATGAAATCAATGTTATGCCTTTGTTACTACTGCAGCTACGACCCTCCTCTCTATGGCTCTCTGGGGAAGTTCCTGAGTCTGAGCCCACAATATTCAACTAGTCATATTCTGATGCAAGTCATGGCCCAATGCTGCATACTCTCTCCAATACTCTGCAATGTCCTCTGCATGAGTGCGCGATCTTTGTGCTATCGGTATTTGTGCTGCTACTGGGGGTGCCCTATGGAAACTGGGAAACAACAGACGTGGAATCCTACTTGCACAGGTGTATGTGTGAGTGGGTGACTAGGGTCTACTGCCTTCCCCTGAGTTCCCCTGTGATGCATGTGGGGCTTGTGTGCCCAAGATGTCCACCATAGCCAATCTATCATCTACTTGAGCCAAGGACTGAGACATGGTCCGATGACTAGCTAACATATCACTAATAGCCTACATTAAGGCTGCATATGGATCCATGGGGGCCTTACCACTACCCTCTGGTCACTCATATCTATCACCTAGCCTCCTCTCTACTTCGTGCTTGGCCACACTCTACTCTTCTCTTTTCTTCTCTATGTGCCTCTTCCTCTTCCTTTGAACTAGGAGGGAAAGGAGGAAAGTTAGGCCTAGCCCTTTTTTCCTTGCGCTTGTTGTAAGTGACCTACGTGCTCACGACCATCTGGGTCTTCTGCTGCACTCATAGTCCTTCATCACAAGATGGCAAGACTAAAGCACTGATACCACTGAAATATCTCTGATTCTGTTGATGAAGATATTTGCTACTGATCTAATGTTCTGTATCGCAAATCTGATACACTGGGGTTTCTGGATGCGTTTCAGTTGTGTTTGAGATATTTATGGTTATTGCATGTGTATGTTGGTTATTGCATGTGCATGTTGCGTATTTATGGTTTAAACAGTATATAAAGGATGCATGCGGAAGTAAAGAACATCAACTTCCCAATAACATGTATTATGCAACTCAAGCATGGAAATACAATAACATACTAGAAATATAGAGTATAATCGTCAGCTAGATCTCATGGATCGTCACTGGAATATAAACAAATAGCATAAAAATACCCATCATCAAAAGATGAAGGCAGATCTGATGCATGCACGGATAGATCGGTAAAATTATGCGATTCCGGAGAGGTACGGTAACTGCTACCAGCTGGAAAATTCATCCATAACGATAGACCATCGGAATGAGCTGGAAACTGCTCCAATAGAAGAACCCTAGACTCTAGACTGAAATGGATGAGTATTGGATGTCAGATCTGGTCTCTAAGGCACTAGATTTCGACCCCTGGGGGGTTTTCACACCTCTTGGGACATTGGATGCACCCCAAATGATTCTACCAATGGAATTTGCTGCTGTAGGACTCAAAACGATAATCTTGCCAAATGTGAAACTGGGTTGGAAGGGTTTCCCCAGATCTTCCCTAATGCTCTGTCTGCAACCTCAAAAGTTATGACAAAAGAGTTTCACCCAAAATGGTTGGATGATGCACCCTGTAAGATTCCATCGTCAGAATCTGATGGAAACTAGCTCAATCTGAGCATACTGGCTGGATCTCAATTAGGTTGGAAGGAAACTACAATCTGAGCTCGGACCTCGTGCAGCTCAACAAACCCTCAATCTGACTTGCGCCCTCACTCGCTAAGTTGTGCACTCTGCACTGGATACTCCTAAAAAGCATGGTGAAATACGTGGATGGTATCTTTGATGGGCTAGGGTGTGTGTCTCAACACCGAAATCGATCAATGGTGGTGGTTTCCTCCATAAATCCACAAAACAGTAAGTCGACTCTCTTCCTCCTTTGGGAACTCTCAATATCAAATCATAACAATGCATAATGAGGAATTAGGTCAAATTCCTCCCTTTATACCCTTCCTGATCTAATTCACCATTGACCTCACTTAATCTAGGTGATTTTCCTCCTTAGGTGAATAATTAATTAATTAAGTCCCCCTTTAGCACCTTTTCATTCTAATTCTTTGTTGACTTAGGCTTAAGTGACTTCTCCTAAGTTTTTGGCTTAATTCATCGTTTAGCCACCAAACCACCCTTATTTCTCCATCTTGTTCCCTGTTTGTGCCTGAATATAGTCTAGGGGAACACATAGACTACTAAGTCACTCCCTACTAGCCTACTCTTGGGAACGGGACATCACACCACCTCTCAAGAGGTAGGCACACCTCCTCATGAGGGTGCCACCTATCCTCAAGAGGGGTGCACCTCTTTATGAGAGATTCTCTAAAATCAAGTAAACTAACACCCAACTCACTCAAGACTCTTCTACAAGTGCTAACAAGGGTTGGTCAACTCAAGTGAGGGTGATTTAACTCAAAACAAGTCTCTGACATGTTTCCCAAAAAATAGCGTTTGCTAATTTTTTGTGTTTTATTGACTTTTTATGAGTAAAATTAATTTTAAGTGATTAAAAATCATTAATTTCACTCACAAAGTGGATACTTAGGTAAAGTGAGTATTTTGAGTGTGAAAATGAATACCCCCAAGCCATATAATGCTTCTTAGTACCACTTATTTTACATAGGGCTTACTTACAATTAAAATTGTTGATGATTACAGCTTCGTGAGACATCATCCAGGACACAGACTAAGTGAGTCGACCGGTGAGAGAGCCCATGTGTTGGGTGTGCCCATGAGATAGGTGTGATGTTCCTCCATGGACTGAGATGAAACGATGTTTTCCCCTATGTGGGATGAAGGTTCCCATTTGATGGGTGTGCGTCAGACTCTGGACTGAGTTGTTATGACGTGTGGTCTCGTGCCTTGTGGACTTAGTTGATTTAGGCTTGAGATGGTACTCTAGATGATTCTCTTGTGGACTCAGGGAGATAGAGATTTGTTGAGTAAGACATCCAAGTGGCTGAGCACAGGTGGACGTGCCCCTAGTGGCTAAGCACTAGTGGGTGTGTGATATCCCTTGCTTGTTATATTGTCTAAGAGTAAGATTTACTTGTAACCCGAATTGTGATGTAAAGGGTACAAGTTGGCCCTATTATCCCCCACTTTTATGGATAACTAGGAGATCATGTCTCAAGGCACACAGGTCCTAGACATAGAGTACCAAGAGCCGGAATGACTTTAGCATGGCCTTGGAGGGCCCACCTTTTCTTCATTTCGACACCTCTATCTTGTCAGCAGCAACAACATCCATCACCATCAGATTGGTCTTGTGTCAAAGATGGCTCTTGCTCCATGAGGTAATGAGTTTGGGTATCATGGTATGTGTCACTTTGATCATCAAAACATTTGAATATGTGCATATGTTTCCTTTTATTTCTAACAAATGCTTGGATCTTACGCTTTCCCACTCAACCATGTCTGGGGGGATTGATAGGATGCCCTAGTAAGCCTATGCCCGTAGGTTTTGGTTTGCCACTGGGGAGGGTTTCTGAAAAGCCATCATCGGCTCCCATCATGACACCACTTTTTCATCTTTCTTCCCACCCATCTACCCCTTTCACTTTTCCGGGCAATGGGTTGACCTATTTACAAGATTACACCTTACCTCATGGGAAGAAAGGGCTAAAGTCCCAGAAGGTAAAAGTGAGTTGGCAAAAGATAAAAGCCTAAGAATAAAACCTCAAGATGCTTCACCCAAGGATCCTTGAGAAAGAAATAAAAGGCTTCTCAGCAAGAAACAAGAGGGACCCATAAAAATAACAAAACAAGACCTAGTTAGAGGATAGGGGGTCTCATCACGAGCCAGCCTATTAGGTCCATGGGTGCCTAGTAATATGATATTACCACCATCTGGTTACCATGCCAGGGTAGTGACTCTTGGTTTCATGGCCAAGGGAAAGGGGGTCTCATCACTAGCCAACCTTCTCATTTCTACAAAATTACTTGTGGGTAAATCTATCTCCATGCCAGGGAAGTGTCCCCTGATTAAACTCTTGAAGAAAAAGAAATAAAAGAATAAAAGAATAAAGGCATGGGCTTGGAAAGATTTTCATCCATGACAGGTGCAACTCGACTTCTACAAAGGCATCCAAAGGTAAAACCCTGCATCCTCTGCTCCCACTCCATCCACTTTCCAAGACATCCCTTGACCACCTCAGCCACTTACATGGCTCCAATGAGCTCTCTTCTCGAAACTTTCCTTTTCCAGTGGACACTAGCCCAATAGGACGCCCTGTCATTTTCTCCAAACTTGTGTTGCAGGCTAGTGTAATGTCTGATCTTTTAACTGGTGTATTAGGGATTTTATGCACATGTTTAATAATATTTGATGATGAGATGTGATTGACATTGCTCTGATCCCTACGACTTATGAGCCCATGGAGGGTGTAGCTTTTGATGTGCAGGATTATGCCCGACAGACAAGTACCATTTTGGATTGGTACACATGGGGAGATGATCAGTTCGAAACTCCATGGGGCTGAAGAGCCCATCAAATGGATGTTGGGACCCCATTAGGGGGCAAAGACAGGATAGAGATGGGTCAAGGGGTTTGTACTAGAGAAGGGGAGGACGTTCCACCAGAGGCACCCTGACAGAGCTTAACCTAGGGGGGTTTTTCCCTCTCCATTGGAGTGTTGGGCTTGGAAAGCCTAGGACATCACACTTGATGATCATGATGTCATCTAGCCTTATGGACGTCCTGGGAGATAGATTTGGCATTGTTGGCATGTGTGGAAGGTTGGAGAAGCCCAAGGAGGGATAACATTTTTCTCCAGGATGTCGCACTTTCCCTAGAAGGGGCTAACGTCTTCCTAGAAGGGGCATGATGTCTCTCTTTAGCTTGATTAGGGTTTAATTTTGAGCATTTAATGTAAAACAATATGATTTTTAGTATTTTTGGCCTTGCCGGCCTTTTCATGACCTAAAATGTAAAATTAGGTCATGGTACAGTATATATTGAGGGTTTTCACTCTCATTTTATCATCATCTTTCACTCACTCATTAGTGAGGTCTGAAATTAGCGCTACACTTGGGTTCTTTGGCTGAAATTATGAGGGGCACTTGTTGAAGGAAGGCATTTTGGATGTCTTTTTGGCATTTTTGGCATATTTTTTGATGGAAGGTGTTACAACTAGGGTTTTCTATGATCTTTCTTGGTGAAATGTAAGTGAATTTCTGCAAAACTTCTTAATTGAATGGTTGTATTGTTATTTCTTCCATTTATTGTATTAAATTTGTTGAATAAACCCTAGGTGACAAGCACACATCATTGGTCCTTGTCTCATGTCCCTGTCAGGACTTTTCAGCCATTATTTGAAGAGAGAAAGAGCCTAGCCTTAGCTACACTCTTTCCCCATCTTCTCTTGCTAGTTGTTTTACTTTCCTAAGCTAAGAAGAAGGAGACGCATCAGGGCCTATTTCAGCTACACCTTGATGAGCCGATTTTCTAGGGTTTGTTGGTCAAGCCTTGCAATAGCAACACGTTACCTTGTAAACCCTCTTGTCTTAGCCTTAAGCCATTTTTTAGAGCTAGTCGTTTTTTCCATTGACCTAAGGAAGGAGGAGAGAGCACCGAGGCCTAGTTCCCCTACACAAAAGTGAGCCTCTCTCCCCTAGGGTTTTGGTCCTTGAGGCCTTGCTGTAGTAACACCTCAAGACTTAATCCTCCAGTCCTTAGCCTTATTATCTTCCTTGATCCTTGATCTCTTGCGTCCTCCCTTTGACTCCATTAACCCTAGGAAACACACTGATCTAAGACCTAGCTTATGAGTATTATGATCAAAACCACTCTCAATACTTTGAATGAAACCCTAACTATTCTAACCCTAGCCAAGGGATAAACCTAATAACTAAGTGTCGCCATCATCTTTTTCTATAAACATCATTGTGCAGCTAATGTTTCACTTTTGAGCAATTGAATGGTTAATTAAGGGCATTACTTGAATGAAGTGTTAATTATCACTTTAAGTGCCACATTTTTCTTAGCATTTATTGTAGAAGTGACATTTGTTATCATTGCTATTTTATAAACATTGACTTTGTCAATATTTATTATTCAATTGCTTATATATATATATATATATATATCAGATAGTCATTATTACATGAAGTACTAACCAAGTGAGAAATCTTGCATATATATGTTTCTTGTTGCCTTGTCTTAGGTGTTAGCACTCGGTAAATTTCCTAGAGGTTGAAAAAGAAGAAATTTATGAAGGTAACCTTAACCAACCACTTTTAGAGCTGGGATCTAGCCCTTCCAGCTCCAGAGAGGGATCTCTATGTATGATTTAGCTTTCTTTATTTTCTGATATCAGGCTAGTTAAAGAAAACGTTGGTTTTGTTGTAAAGGGTTTGTAAAGTTGGTTGAGACAAATTACACATCCATTGGGCTATAGGGTCTGTTTTAAATCAAATCCGAGAAATAACCAGAAACACCAAAGAAATTTTCCACAGGGCGAGGTAATACATTCACTGGATCTTTAATATTTCAAATGATGAATGGAAGAACAGATGAGGAAAATAACTCCAACTAACAAGCAGTTAAGAATTTCTTAATTGAAGATATTTAGAAGATAAACACTTAAATATCTAGAATCGGAAATAGGGTATCAGAGATAAATCCTGCAACATAACGTTATTCATAAAGATTAGATTCAGACAACAAAATGAAATATGGAGAAAGAAAACATTAACTCAGGGAATCAAGTCACCAGTGAACATACGCAAGAATCCTGTAAAACGCCTCTTCTTTATTAATAGTGGATATCTTCAAAAATGATACAGCTCGATAGCAATCGGGTGTGCAAATCAACAACCCTCAATACATTGGAAAATGAAGTATTTATGAGACAAAATACATACGCTCCTGACATAACTGATCAGGACGTGTTCATGCTATTTTTAGAAAAACTAACTTAACTAATCAAAACCGTTTTGATGATTCATCACAATTGTATACTGAATTTTAGGGGTAGGTCGTTGGTGAGGTGCCTTCGCCACCTCTGCTGACAGGACAACTGACTAGAAGTGACATCTTATCTACTAATCTAGTAGATCACACAGTTCTTCCCATCTGATATGACCTGCCACTGTGATTTTAAGCAATCTCCGGTACACTTCGTCCATGTCTGTGTACTTAGAAAATGTAGGCTTGACGACAAAAATGTGCTTAATTTCATGCTAGATACTGATATCCAACTGCAAGGCCTCCACGAATGCTCTTCCTGTGATGTTTGCTTGAATTCCTGCGAACTTAGAACTGTCCTTGGACACTTCGATCAACCTTTTCTTATAATCAGGAAGTGTCATCAATTTGTCATTTATGACCTTCATGCCAGCCAGGCCTTTCCTTTGCAGAGTGTCAATCTTGTGGAAGAACTTTTGCACTCCTTGATCCATGACTTGGATCTTCTCCTCTAGCTGTAGCATGAAACCTCTTTTGGTCATAACTCTTTTCACTTCCAATATGGTTTCTGTCCTGTCTTCAATTTTCAACTCCTCGAGTTCCTCCCGGGTCTTAGAATTCAGGAACCTTATGATTTCATTAGCCTGGGATGGCATGTTGCCCAGTTCAGTCCTGATTTTCTCCACAGCCTGTTTGCTCCTCTCGAGCAACTCATTTTGTTCAAACATGATCTGAACCATAGGCTAGATTTCATTAATGGACTTAGAGATATCCGTCCACACAAGCTCTTTAACTTCAGCCAGGGTCTTTCCAGCCAATGTCTATTTCTGGAGCTGCTGCAGCTCCTTCCTGATCTGCTTGTTCACCTGCTTCTCCTTTGACAGACTTGTCTGAAAGGAAGTCTTCAGCTCCTGGAGATTCTCCAATTCTTTCTTAGGCCTGCTTATTTCTGACTCTTGCAGGTTCATTCTTTCCATAGACTTGGCCAATTCAGTAGCTCCTTCTGGAAGGGGAAATGTTGTTGCAGATGGAACGACTGTCACCGTTGGTGTTGCAATTGGGACAGCACTCAATGGGATGCTTTCCATTGGCTTTGCCTGCTCTTTCTCCTTGAGCAGTCTCTCCATTTCTGCTTCCATCTCTTTTAACTGCGCATTTTGCTCCAGGAGTAATTTCAACATTTCATCCTTTTCGCCTTCCCTTTCAGCTATTTCTTTCATCTGTGGGTCCTCTATTGGAGGGAGCTTCAGCTATTTTCTCAAAGAGGCTATGTCAGCATTTTTCTTTTTGATCATCTCCTCAGCAGCCTTGACGTTCGTCGGGTTGTAACCGATCTTGAGGACCAGTTCATCCAATGTCTTTATCCTGTTGTCCTTAGCGAAGGAAGATATCTTCTCTAGCTTCAGTTGGGTCCGGGCATTGCTCAAAGCTATCCAAAACTTTGAAGCAGAAGTTGCAACGCGGGCTAAAGTGTGGGAAATCGTTTCCCCAGTTTTCTTATGCAGATCCATCTGATCTGTCGGATGCACATATTTTTCTTGAAACTCAAATATGGACCTCTTGTAATCAGATATCACCTTAGGATCAGGCACTTGTGCTTGGAGGAACACCATATGCCTCTTACCATTCTCTGTATCAAATGCCGAAAGAAGTCTATGCTGGGCAATGGATGAATGCTTCTGGAACTGTGCATAAGTGCTGCTGGTGAGCGACTGGTTCTTCTTATTGATTGTGTCATATTTTTCAAAAATGCCCAACTTGGGCCCAGTCTTGCCTGTTGGAGTATCCAAGGGAGAATCTGAGGACTTTAACTCCTTTGTCCCTTCCTTATGCTGACTGCAGCCGAAAGGAAAACTAAGTTTTTTAGCCCCTGAAGTAGTCACTGTGGTGGGTGGGATCTCTTGCTCCACTGTCGTGCCGGCCGCTGGGACTGTCCTCGGCTTTTTGGCATGCAATTTGAATTCCTCCGATGACAGCTCTGTTATCAGGGAAGATGATTCTTGTCGGGGCCTCTTTTACTTGGGATTCTGAGGTGTGGCCATGGGTAGTGCGCTTGTTGAAGGTACCTTCCTTTCCATTCCGACAGTTGGTTCCACGTCCACCAACGTATCAGGCTCCCATTCTGTTTGATTAGAAAATCTCTCGATTTCAAGCCTGGGCTCATGCACATATGGAGCATTCTTATTCTTGACTGTCATCTCAGAAATGATGCCACAGGGATCATAATTCCAGGTGAAACTTGTCACGAATTTCATTTCCCTCAACAGTTTGTCTGCTTCATCACCTGCGTGCCTACTATTGCAGATAAAAGAGCCTATCTGCCCTTTAATCCGCAACTGTTTCTTCTTTTTAAGAGAGACAAAGTGAATATCATCAGAATTCATAATTTGTCTAATGTATTCCAGTGAAAAAATCCTTACCGGTATGTATCTTGGGAGCCTGTACGGTGCCAGCTCGCACCCAAAAACTTGGATCTCGGAGTGTTTCTGATACAAGTACCAGTCTCCTGTCTTCGCATTGTCCGAGACGTGTAGAACTCTCCAGAATTTGTCATTTATTCGTGGCTTAGGCATGCCACTCAACATACTTACCACAGGGTGGTAAAACTGATCAATGAATGCAGTGAATTCATATTCGACAAAATTTCGCTTCAGGAGAGAAGTCCACGCTGTGACTGGCTGAGGCTTCCCGTCGGCGTCCATCTTCTGCATTGAGAAGTTGAACCTATCGGCTTGGAAATAGAGGAACATGTAAGCCAGAATGGATGAATACCTGAACATGCCTTCGGTGTCGAAATTGACGAACTTCTCATGGATGTTATTGGCCAGGAATGTGCTGTATTCGAACTGCGTGGTTGGTTGTTCGTCATTGGAGAAGATGGAAAGAAAACCCAGGATGGGCTCATCCACCCATTGATCAGAGTAGTATCCCAGTAGAGCACACAGAGCCGAAATAATTTGGTTCCCTTTAACGGAAAACATGGAAGAAGGATACGGGGGGCTGGTGGTCGAGAGAGGAGCGAAAGTGGGAAGAAACAGCTCGAAAATATGAGCTCTCTGCGGGAAAGTCATCTTTTGGTAAAGCTCGGTGAGGATTTCTAAGTTAAAAGGGGACACAGATTCTGCTCTAGTGATTTGTAACATCTGGTCGATATCCTCAGGGGTGATGAAGAAAAGAGCATCCCTGGATGAAGACATGATGGCTTTCTGGTCGGGTAAGTAGTGGACCTGGCAGCGGAGGGCAAACTCGGGGAAATTATGGATTTGGGGGAACAGATATAAGGGTAAATTGGACTCCTAGAGCCCAATCTCATCACTCTGGTCCAGGAAGACTTCTCGGAGCCATGATTGCAGATCAAAGAAGTTGAAACTGCAAATGGTATCGGCTATCAACCGGTCCTTATCAACCAGGGGAATTTTATCCAGGTCCATCGGGGGAGGAACGAACGGATTCTCTTCCTCTTCAGCTCGCTTTGTTTTAGATGCCATCTGAGAAATTGTACCTGCAACAAACAACGTTAGTGGGGTCTACTGGGGGTGGAGGAAAATGACAGGGAGGTGATGGAAAGACGATAGATACGTTCTCTAGTGCGACGGATGGTTTTGGCACGAGGGATGAATAACGAGTGAAAATGGGCACAATGGTATATTTATTCAAAACTGGGTCGGTCGGACGTGGGAAAACGGTCAGCATGACAACAGACACATTATCCCGTTATTAATGGACAACGGGCCACTTGGGGTGATATGGCAGGTGACGGTAACCAAAGTATACAAACGACTGACGTGGAGGTTGGTGATTGGGGGTGAAATTCGCCAAAGGGGGCTATTCATGAGTGAAAGGAGTTATGGGACTGACAACCCAGACTGACGGAGGTTATGGGAAGTGACCCGACCCCAGTAGCAAGTGAGTCAAGTTGGCCTAGTGGAGGATGATGTACAAGGGCGTGTGGGATTCAGATAGCATGTGGGGGGATGTGACCTCTGGACCATTAGAACAATGCCACCTGTAATCAAGGGTCCCTCCGCAGGAATATTCATTCCGGACCCCCCCCCCTTTGGTTAAAAGTAGAACACCTGGGGGGGTCCAGAATCAGCCACGAACCATTGATCTGCGCGCCTGTTTGATAGCCATCTAGATCTGCGTGCTCCTTAATATCAATTCTGGACCCCCCCCCCTCCATTAAAGGCAGAACGGAGGGGGGGGTCTGGAATCCAATGTGGATCGTCGATTTGGGTGCTCCGTTTAGAACCGTTCAGATCTACGCCTGTTTTATAACCAATTCTGGACCCCCCCCTCCGTTAAAGGCAGAATGGAGGGGGGGTCCGGAATCCAATGAGAGCCATGGATTTGCGCGCTCTGATCTGGACCGTCCAGATCTATACAAAGGTTATTGCCGATTTCAGACCCCCCCCCTCTCCGTTAAAGGCAGAACGGGCGGGGGGGTGTAGAATGTTGTATGGACCGTTGATCCGAGCTCAGTGATCTAAGCCATTGAAAGGTGAATGAAGCATAGGTCCTTGGGAGGAAAATGTCATGTGCACGGAAAACTTAGGATTAGTGATTTTTCATGGGTTTTCTTTGGTTTTTCTCATACACATCTCCAGGGGGACATTATTTCGACTATACTTAGGCATTGGAGTCACGGGGAACGGCTTTATCAAACTGGTTTAAATTGGGCAAGGCAAGCCAAGCAAATAGTCTACACTCTAACCTACTTCACAAGACGAATAACCCAGTTTAAACTGCTGGGTTAAGGTATTATTTTTCCTAAGGGCTATCCGACCAGGATTAATCAGTCTAGTCAGATGCATTCACTAGTTCTAACCATAGGGGCTATCTGACCAGGATTAGATGGTCTGATCAGATGTATTCACTAATTATATCCTAGGGGCTATCTGATCAGGATTAGAGGGTCTGATCAGATGTATTCACTAACCTATCAACATTGGAAATTTAAAAGAACTTGGTCATGCTTGAAAGGTATGACCAAGTCACTTGTTATTGCATGGGGCTTTTTATTTCAAATCTTTTTGCCCTCTTTTGTTTTTCTTTTCTTTTCTTTTTCTTTTTCTTCTTTTCTTTTTCTTTTTCAAAAATGAAAAAGGGATTTCCAATAAGAACACTAGATACAGATAATATCAATAATATCCAAGTCATAAGTTGATTCCCATATTTTATGGGGTGATAACAGCGGCTCCACCTGGGGATGGTACTTGCCCTGTTAAGTTCCAAGAATCTAGTTTCCTGTCATTCCGAGCCTATCTGTCTAGTAGCCTTAGTTGGTCTTATTCTCAGGAAAATTTTTGAAAGACAGTGACCAGCAGCTTAGGGCCTTCTCTTCGGGCTTCAACCAACTGACCAATGTTCCTCACTTTAGAAAATGCAAGTAAAGACAGAAAATCAAATCCGGTACGTACAAAGTGATTTCTTCAATCAGCTTATTGAGGAGGGACATAATGTCTCAGCATCCTGCCATTCACAGGTGCTCCTGGCATATCTGACCCATCGGCATTGTTCAGCAAAAATGTGTTTTTTCCTCTGAAAGCTTGGATTCTGTAAGGCCCTGTCCATAGATGGTCAAATTTCCCGTGCTTTCCCTTATCCTCATTCCTAGCATCCCATCTCAATACTAGGTCTCCCAGCTCGAAATCATCCTCCTTGGCTCTCTTATCAAAGATCTTCTTAATGTTATCTTGGATGACTTGAGTCTTGTTGAACACATCCTCTCTAGTTTGTTGCAAGTGAATCATCTGATTGATTCGTCTCTGGGAGTCATTTGGCTCAGCTTGTATTTTCTGAAGTAACTTCATGACAGGGACTCCCAAAGAAGTTGGGAAAATGGCCTCAGTACCATAGACCAACTGGTATGGTGACATACCAATTGACCTCTTGGTGGTCAGTCTGTCTGCCCATAAAGCAAATACCATCTTATCATGCCATGATTTTTTATTCTCCTGCAGCGTTTTCTTGATGATATTCACCAAAGACTTGTTTGATGATTCCACCAAACCTTTCCCCTCAGGGTAGTAGGCGATGGAATGCCCCAAGGCAATGTGGTAACAGCTGCAGAAATCAACAAGTTTCTTCGACCGAAAGGCAGTTGCATTGTCAGTAATGATCTTTCTAGGACAACCAAAACGGGATAAAATATTATTTTCAAGAAACTTGATAATTACAAAGTCAGTGGCTTGCCTGCTAGGTACAGCCTCGATCCACTTGGTAAAATAATCAGTAGCGGTAAGGATCCACCTATGTTGGCCTGAAGATGGAGGGTGTATCTCTCCAATGAAATCAAGTTCCCATTGCTCGAAAGGGGCCTCCACTGAAATTGGTTTAAGAGGTAAAGGAAGGAGTTTTCTTTTACCCTCAAATAGTTGGCACTGATGACATGTTGTTACTTTCTGATAAACATCGACAAACAGAGTGGGCCAGTAAAATCCATCTCTGAGTATTTTGTTAGCTGTAGCTTTCCAGTTTAAATGGCCACCACATTCACCTGCATGAAACTCCTGCAAAACTTTGTCGGCTTCATCTTTCAGTAAACAATTTAGAAGAATACCAGCAGGATCTTTCCAATACAAATTTCCTTCTAGAATACAAAATTTCAAAGCTTTCAACTTTAAAAATCTAGCTTTAGTTTTAGTTAAACCAGGGGGAGCTTGTAAATTTTGTAAAACAAAAATAAGGTCTGCATACCATGGAGAGTTTAGGAAAACCTCTTTAACGTTTGGAGTCACCATCTCACCCTGTTCATCTGCCACGTCTAGAAAATTGATGTCAAGAGCCTGAAAGTTAGATTCAGCCATAAATTTGGCAAGGCCTTGGCCTTTGATCAATTTTGTGGGCTTAATTTCAATGTCGTATTCTAGAATAACTGCTATTCACTTTCCCCTTCTCCCATCAGGGTTGTCTTGTGTCAATATATCTTTCACCACCGAGTTTGGAACATACGCTATGACATGTGAATGGAGAATATAGACCCTGAAGTCTTTTATAGCCTTTACCAAAGCGAAAGCTTGTTTCTCCATAATATTATAGTTCAGTGCAGCGTCTCTTAGATCTTTGCTGAAGAAAGCTATGGGTTGTTCGTACCCTTCACTTTTCTTCTGCAGTAATACAGCTGCTATGGTATGTTCCGAGGCGAAAGAGAAAAGATAGAAATCTTTCGTGAAATCGGGGCTAATCAGAACTGGAGCCTCTGTGAGAGCTCGTTTGACCTGTTCGAAGGATTGTTTGGACTCTGAGTCCCATTTTATTTTAGCATCCTTTTTTAGCATGTTGGTGATGTTTCGTAGGAGTTCGTCCAGATTAGGAATGAATCTTCGAAGAAAGTTGATTTGTCCTATAAAAGACTGAAGTTCTTTTAGATTTCTTGGGTGTTCTAAATTTAGTATGGCTTCTATTCTGCTTGGATCAATTCGGATGCCTTCTTTAGAAATAATGTGTCCCAGCAGTTTGCCTTCTTCTAACCCAAAGAGGCATTTCTTGGGATTTAAAGAAATCCCGAACTTTCTACATTTTTCGAAAACTCGTCTAAGGTGTCGCAGGTGTTTGTCATCAGATTGGGAGAATACAGTCACATCATCTAGATAAACGACGATAAACTTACCTGACTCTTCTATGAAGGCAATGTCCATCTCCCTCTGGAAGGTAGCTCCTGTGTTCATCAGACCAAAAGGCATCTTCACATACATGAAAGTGCCCCATGGAGTGGTGAAAGCAGGTTTTTCCTGATCGTCTGGGTGAACCAGAACCTGGTTGTAGCCTGAGAAACCATCTAACAAAGAAATTCGACTAGACCCGACCACTCTTTGCAGGAGGTGATCCATTTTAGGCAAAGGGTAGTTATCCTTCAAGGACGCTTTGTTCAAATTCCTAAAATCTATACAAAGTCGGATTTCCCCAGTTTTCTTGCGAGTAGGAACTAAATTAGAAACCCACTTAGAGAAACGGAGTGGGAATATGATCTTGGCATCATACATTTTCTTAATCTCTTTTTCTATCAAGGGGAGCAACTTGGGATTTATCCTCCTAAGTTTCTGCCTAAATGGTTTCTGGTCCTCCTTAATGAGAATCATGTGTTGTATAATGTTGGTTTCATAGGCTTTCAAATATTCGTAGCTCCATGCAAAAACGTCAGAAAATTCTTTGAATAATTCAATGTACTTATGTTTTTGTTCTGGGGGTAAAGATTTGGACAGTTTAACCATCTTAGGCTTCTCTTCAGTTCCTATATTGCAGTCTTCTACCTCTTGCCCATGGGATTCTATTTTGGGCTTCTTAGCTACGTCGTCATTGTCAAACAGATCTTCTAAAGGGACGAGGCCTCTAGGTAAGACATTGCTTTTCAATTGTAAAACTTCGGCCTCAAGATCGTCATCTCCTAACTCTCCTAAATCTACTGTGTCTTCTGTATCTACAGTATTTACATTATTAACACTATCTATTTCTAACTCAGAATTATTTACATTTTCATTTTCTACATCTATGTTTGTACATTCAAAATCGTTCTTGCATTGTAGAAAATCCTCTATCTGATCGTCATTTCCAAACACTTTCCAGTACCTGATATTATCGGGCACTGTCGGTCTGCATTTCACTTCCACAGTGTATGGGCGAGTTTGTCAGAAAGGGATCTTACAGGAAGCAGCAGACGTAGCTAAATCGTCAGCCAGAATATTCTGTCCTCTAGGCATGACCTGCAAGTCCACCTCGTTAAAGCATTTCAAAGCATCGAGAGTAGCATTCCTGTATGCTCTAAGGCGTGGATGTTTAGCATCATATTCACCTTTAATTTGTTTAACAACTAATTCAAAATCACCCCTTATCATTATTTTCTTAGCACGCACCTTTTTTAACAGCTTCAGTCCTAGCATTAAGGCTTCATACTCAGCAACGTTGTTAGTGCAATAGAAATTTAACTTATAGGAATGATTTTCTGAATACCTTTTTTGATGATTATGCAACCAGACACCAGCTCCTGCCCCTTCTTTACTCACTACTCCATCGAAGTCCATACTCCAGAAATCAGCAGGGAATTCTTCAGCGATCACATTCGGTATCTTTGTTGCTTCGCCACCTTCTGGACATTCATCTTGACTAGATACCTCTTCCACCAGCTGTTCGTTTGGCTCTTCGGTATCACCATCATTGTACAGGATGAATGAATCTAGATCTGAATGAGCAGAGTAAAGAGGGTAATTATGAGGTTTCTCTTGACTGCTGAACATATACTTCATCAGTATTTCTCCGTATAACCTTCTCTGTTGTCCAAACACTAGGATAGTGGCATAAGACATATCCAGCTGCAATGTTCCTTTCAGCTTAGCTCCCCAAGAGCGGGATAACAACATACCATATTTCAGCGGGATGTCAGCAACCACTACGTCCATCACCATGCTTTTCGAAGGGATCTGAACCAAGGTTATGCAGAGATCTTTAATCAAACCAATACATTTGACTTTGCTGGAGTCAAACGAGTGCAGATCTTTGTAAGGTCGAGTGACCTCCAATCCCAGTTTTTCCATTACCGCCTTAGGCATTAAATTGTGTGAAGCACCTGAATCCAACATGGTGTTATGCAATATCAAATCATGTATGTTCAAACTAATGTAAAAGGGAGCCACATCACCGGTATCGTCTCGACCATCCACCTCGGGTTCGAAAAGGAGTTCGGGACAATCGTCGACCAGATTCACAGTGTCAGAATGAGTCATCGACCCAACAGTCAAGGCTTTGGTGCCTATGTCAGGTTCAATGGCTAATGCTTTCAGTACCTGCGATCGATAACCGCCTCTGCTTATCAACTCTGTCAATGGAACGGGAATTTTAATTTTGGCCAACTCTGCCTCTAAGATAAAAGGTACAAGTGTTCGGGTCTGACTCGTTGATTCTGGTTGGTCCACCGTATCCTTCCGGCCAGAAGTACTAGGCGGGTTAATAGGTGAAACTTCGGGCTATACCGGTCTTTTCAGTATAGTGACGTTTTTCTTCACCGGAGCATTAGTTCTACCTTTCTCAGGAGACTTTTTTCAGTCTCGGATACTTTCTATGTTCCCGACATCCTTTTCGAGGAATTTTCTTATGCCTTCTTACTTCGCAGATTGTATTGGTCGTGCACCTCCAAGATATCATTTTTATAGGCCTGTTGTCCTGCATCTTCGGCCTCCTCACTTACCTTTGTTTGATTTAGCAGAAAGAGTTCCTGCTCTTCTTGAGTGAGGAAAATGGCCTCATTATCATGAATGCCCATGAGGTTGATATGAGTGTCCTCCAAGTCTTCATTCAACTCCCCCCCATCATCATCATATTTTTCCTGCAAGGGAGGTCTGATTGGTTGATCGGGACCTCTCTGATCTCTCTGGTCCCTTTGATCTTTGGGATCTCTGGGATCTCTTTGCCTGATCTGAGGAGGATTTCTTCTAAAATTGGGGTTCCGGATTTGCGGAGCAGGTGTGTTGTCCCTAGGAGGGTTTCTGTTGGACAAATTCATTTTTTCCATCATTAATTCCATTGAACGGGCCAAATAATTCCACTTGGAATATGTGGTCGACATGGAAGGCTCCTCTTTGATAGTGACCCTTCTTTCTGACCTTTGTCGGGCCCGTTTCGCCAACAGATTTTCTTCCACACTAATAGCACATTTCTGCATGTCTTCAAGGGTGGCAGCATTTTGTTCTCTCAACTGGTAAGACATGTCAGCATCAAACCCATCAGGGAATTTAATCAATTCCAAACCCGAGGGAGGTTTGATTTCATTAGGGATTGAATTATAGAAGTTGTTGAAACCGGTGCAATAGTCTTGAACCGTCTCGCCTTGATTCCTCTTTATGTTTTCGTACTCAGACAGTATTTGGAGAGGGTTTTTTTTTACCTCCCATCTGTCGAGGAAACTTCTTTGGAACGCAAAAAGGTCAAGGATTGATGCTGTGGGTAAGGATTTGAACCACTTCTTGGCGTCCCCTGTCAGACTCTGGGCGAAAAGTCTCATCTGAACGTCAACTTCATCAACTTCTTGTAAATCTAAGTAGTCGTTCATTTTATCTACATGTTGTTGTGCACTTAACGTTCCTTTTGCATCAAACTGTGGTAGTCTAGTCTGGTAGTCTTGGGGCATGGCATGCAGAGGTGCAGCCAACACCAAAGGTGCATATCTAGCTGCCATGATGGGCGGAGGAGGCGGAACGACGACCGGGGTGGTAGGAGAGGTAGAAACTGAAGACGAGGGTGACGAAGGACTGGGTGGGGCTGAGGTATTGATTCGTATATTAGTCGTAGGAGACAAGACTTTGGGGGTTCGAGGTTGCACCACAATTGGGTCGAAGACAAGTTTAGACGCGAAGGTTTCGGACCGAGCTCTAACTAGGTTTCACAGCAGAAAAGGCTCAAGATTAAGGTTTGGTAAGCTATCTGGTTTTCCAGAAAAGGAAAGAGACTTGTTCTTTGGAGTACTGCTCGCCGAACCGAAGATGAAGGTGTTTCGCCTTAATAATTTTTTGGGGTTATCTAATGCAGCAGAGGGTTCTGGGTCTGGATGAGATCAAGTGTGGACTTTCTTGGGAGCCATAACTTTTTTTTGGGTTTTATATATATATTTTTTATTTTATGATAAATACAAACTAAGGGAGATTTCTACGCTGATGTCGTCTAACTTCCAATTGTTCCTGAGCAACTATGTCACGTTCGATGGCTGCCCACGAACGTTCGAGCTCTTCCTGGTTATTTTCTATTTGGAGGATTAAGTCAAAAAGGTTTGACGCAATATGAGTTTGATTGGATATTCCAGGCTCGATATTAGGTTGCACTGCTACGGGTACAGTCATAGAGGGACAGAGGTACCAGGAAATATAATGGAAATAATATATATAGAATTAATCAACCTCTGAATATTACTTTCTTCTCGAAGTCTAAATTTCTTTAGGGGAAAGAAGTCGTGAGATATCACTTTTAGTTCGTCCCCAGTGGAGTCGCCATTTATGTTAGCACTTGGTAAATTTCCTAGACGTTGAAAAAGAATAAATTTACGAAGGTAACCTTAACCAACCACTTTTAGAGCTGGGATCTAGCCCTTCCAGCTCCAGAGAGGGATCTCTCTATATGATTTAGCTTTGTTTATTTTCTGATATCAGGCTAGTTAAAGAAAACGTTGGTTTTGTTGTAAAGGGTTTGTAAAGTTGGTTGAGACAAATTACACATCCATTGGGCTATAGGGTCTGTTGTAAATCAAATCCGAGAAATAACCAGAAACACCAAAGAAATTTTCCACAAGGCGAGGTAATACATTCACTGGATCTTTAATATTTCAAATGATGAATGGAAGAACAGATGAGGAAAATAACTCCAACTAACAAGCAGTTAAGAATTTCTTAATTGAAGATATTTAGAAGATAAACACTTAAATCTCTAGAATCGGAAACAGGGTATCAAAGATAAATCCTACAACATAACTCTATTCATAAATATTAGATTCAGACAACAAAATGAAATACAGAGAAAGAAAACATTAACTCAGGGAATCACGTCACCAGTGAACATACGCAAGAATCCTGTAAAACACCTCTTCTTTATTAATGGTGGATCTCTTCAAAAATGATACAGCTCGATAGCAATCGGGTGTGCAAATCAACAACCCTCAATACATTGGAAAATGAAGTATTTATAAGACAAAATACATACACTCCTGACATAACTGATCAGGACGTGTTCATGCTATTTTTAGAAAAACTAACTTAACTAAGCAAAACCATTTTGATGATTCATCACAACTGTATATTGAATTTTAGGGGTAGGTCGTTGGTGTGGTGCCTTCGCCACCTTTGCTGACAGGAAAGCTGACTGGAAGTGACAGCTCATCTACTAATCTAGTAGATCACACAGTTCTTCCCATCTGATATGACCTGGCACTGTGATTTTAAGCAATCTCCGGTACACTTTGTCCATGTCTGTGTACTTAGAAAATGTAGGCTTGACGACGAAAATGTGCTTAATTTCATGATGGATACTGATATCCAACTACAAGGCCTCTATGAATGCTCTTCCTGTGATGTTTGCTTGAATTCCTGCGAACTTAGAACTGTCCTTGGACACTTCGATCAACCTTTTCTTATAATCAGGAAGCGTCATCAATTTGTCATTTATGACCTTCATGCCAGCCAGGCCTTTCCTTTGCAGAGCGTCAATCTTGTGGAAGAACTCATGCACTCCTTTATCCATGACTTGGATCTTCTCCTCTAGCTGTAGCATGAGACCTCTTTTGGTCATAACTCTTTTCACTTCCAATATGGTTTCTGTCTTGTCTTCAATTTTCAACTCCTCGAGTTCCTCCCGGGTCTTATAATTCAGGAACCTTATGATTTCATTAGCCTGGGCTAGCATGTCACCCAGTTCAGTCTTGATTTTCTCCATAGCTTGTTTTCTCCTCTCGAGCAACTCGTTCTGTTCAAACATGATCTGAACCATAGGCCAGATTTCATTAATGGACTTAGAGATATCCGTCCACACAAGCTCTTTAATTTCAGCCAGGGTCTTTCCGGCCAATGTCTGTTTCTGGAGCTGCTGTAGCTCCTTCCTGATCTGCTCGTTCACCTGCTTCTCCTTTGACAGACTTGTCTGAAAGGAAGTCTTCAGCTCCTGGAGATTCTCCAATTCTTTCTTAAGCCTGCTGATTTCTGACTCTTGCAGGTTCATTCTTTCCATAGACTTGGCCAAGTCAGTAGCTCCTTCTGGAAGGGGAAATGTTGTTGCAGATGGAACGAATGTCACCGTTGGTGTTGCAATTGGGACAACACTCAATGGGATGCTTTCCATTGGCTTTTCCTACTCTTTCTCCTTGAGCAGTCTCTCCATTTCTGCTTCCATCTCTTTTAACTGCGCATTCTGCTCCAGGAGTACTTTCAACATTTCATCATTTTCGCCTTCCCTTTCAGCTATTTCTTTCGTCTGTGGGTCCTCTGTTGGAGGGATCTTTAGATGTTTTCTCAAAGAGGCTATGTCATCATTTTTCTTTTTGATCATCTCCTCAACAGCCTTGACGTTCGTCGGGTCGTAACCGATGTTGAGGACCAGTTCCTCCAATGTCTTTATCCTGTTGTCCTTAGCGAAGGAAGATATCTTCTCTAGCTTCAGTTGGGTCTGGGCATTTCTCAAAGATATCTGAAACTTTGACGCAGAAGTTGCAACGCAGGCTAAAGTGTGGGAAATCATTTCCCCAATTTGCTTATGCAGATCCATATGATCTGTCGGATGCACATCTTTTGCTTGAAACTCAAATATGGACCTCTTGTAATTAGATATCACCTTAGAATCAAGCACTTGTGCTTGGAGGAACGCCATATGCATCCTACCCTTCTTTGTATCAAATGCCGAAAGAAGTCTATGCTGGGCAGTGGATGACTGCTTCTGGAACTGTGCATAAGTGCTGCTGGTGAGCGACTGGTTCTTCTTTTTGATCGTGTCATATTTTTAAAAAATGCCAAACTTGGGCCCAGTCTTGCTTGTTGGAGTATCCAAGGGAGAATATGAGGACTTTAACTCCTTTGTCCCTTCCTCATGCTGACTGGAGCTGAAAGGAAAACTAAGTTGTTTAGCCCCTGAAGTAGTCACTATGGTGGGTGGGATCTCTTGCTCCACTGTCGTGCCGGACGCTGGGACTGTCCTCGACTTTTTGGCATGCAATTTGAATTCCTCCGATGACAGATCTGTTACCGAGGAAGATGATTCTTGCCGGGGCCTCTTTTCCTTGGGATTCTGAGGTGTGGCCGTGGGTAGTGCGCTTGTTGAAGGTACCTGCCTTTCCATTCCAACAGTTGGTTCCACATCCACCAATGTATCGGGCTCCAATTTTGTTTGATTAGCAAACCTCTCGATTTCAGGCCTGGGCTCATGCACATGTGGAGCATTCTTATTCTTGACTCTCATCTTAGAAATGATGCCACAGGGATCATAATGCCAGGTGAAACTTGTCACGAATTTCATTTCCCTCAACAGTTTGTTTACTTCATCACCTGCATGCCTACTATTGTAGATAAAAGAGCCTATCTGCCCTTTAATCCGCAACTGTTGCTTATTTTTAAGAGAGACAAAGTGAATATCATCAGAATTCATAATTTGTCTAATGTATTCCAGTGCAAAAATCCTTACCGGTATGTATCTCGGGAGCTTGTACGGTGCCAGCTCGCACCCAAAAACTCGAATCTCGGAGTGTTTCTGATACAAGCACTAGTCTCTTGTCTTCACATTGCCCGAGAGGTGTAGAACTCTCTGGACTTCATCATTTATCCGTGGCTCAGTCATGACACTCAACATACTTACCACAGGGTGGTAAAACTGATCAATCAATGCAGTGAAGTCGTATTCGGTAGAATTTCACTTCAGGAGAGAAGTCCACGCTGTGACTGGATGAGGCTTCCCGTCGGCCTCCATCTTCTGCATTGAGAAGTTGAACCTGTCGGCTTGGAAATAGAGGAACATGTAAGCCAGAATGGATGAATACCTGAACATGCCTTAGGTGTCGAAATTGACAAACTGCTCATGGATGTTATTGGCCAGGAATGTGCTGTAGTCGAACTGCGTGGTTGGTTGTTCGTCATTGGAGAAGATGGACAGAAAACCCAGGATGGGCTCATCCACCCATTGATCAGAGTAGTATCCCAGTAGAGCACACAGAGCCGAAATAATCTGATTCCCTTTGATGGAAAACATGGAAGAAGGATACGAGGGGCTGGTGGTCGGGAGAGGAGTGGAAGTGGGAAGAAACAGCTCGAAAATCTGAGCTCTCTGCGGGAAAGTCATCTTCTGGTAAAGCTCGGTGAGGATTTCTAAGTTAAAAGGGGACGTAGATTCTACTCTGGTGATTTGTAACATCTGGTCAATATCCTCAGGGGTGATGAAGAAAAGAGCGTCCCTGGATGAAGACATGATTTCTTTCTGGTCGGGTAAGTAGTGGACCTGGCAGCGGAGGGCAAACTCAGGGAAATTATGGATTTGGGGGAACAGATATAAGGGAAAATTGGACTCCCAGAGCCCAATCTCGTCACTCTGTTCCAGGAAGACTTCCCGGAGCCATGATTGCAGATCAACGAAGTCGAAACTGCAAATGGTATCAGCTATCAACTGGTCCTTATCGACCAGGGGAATTTTATCCAGGTCCACCATGGGCGGAATGAACGGATTCTCTTCCTCTTCAACTCACTTTGTTTTATATGCCATCTCAGCAACTGTACCTGCAACAAACAACGTTAGTGGGGTCTACTAGGGGTGGAGGAAAACGACGGGGAGGCAATGGTAAGACGATAGATACGTTCTCTGGTGCGACGGATGGTTTTGGCGCGAGGGATGAATAACGAGTGAAAATGGGCACAACGGTATATTTATTCAAAACTGGGTCGGTCGGACGCGGGAAAATGGTCAGCATGACAATGGACACATTATCCCATTATTAATGGACAACGAGCCACTTGGGGTGATATGGCAGGTGACGGTAACCAAAGTATACGGATGACTGACGTGGAGGTTGGTGATTGGGGGTGAAAGTCGCCAAAGGGGGTTGTTCATGAATGAAGGGAGTTATGGGACTGACAACCCGGACTGACGGAGGTTATGGGAAGTGACCCGACCCCAGTAGCAAGTGATTCAAGTTGGCCTAGTGGAGGATGATGTACAGGGGCGTATGGGAGTCAGATATCATGTGGGGGGATGTGACCTCTGGACCATTAGAACAATGCCACCTGCAATCAAGGGGCCCACCACAGGAATATTCATTCCGGACCCCCCCCCCTTTGGTTAAAAGCAGAACACCCAAGGGGGTCCGGAATCAGCCACGAACCATTGATCCGCCCGCCTGTCTGATAGCCATCCAGATCTGCGCGCTCCTTAATATCAATTCCGGACCCCCCCCCTCCATTAAAGGCAAAATGGAGGGGGGGGTCCGGAATCCAATGTGGATCGTCGATTTGGGCGCTCTGTTTAGAACCGTTCAGATATGCGCCTGTTTTATAACCGATTCCGGACCCCCCCCCTTCGTTAAAGGCAGAATGGAGGGGGGGGGGTCCGGAATCCAATGAGAGCTGTGGATTTATGTGCTCTGCTCTAGACCGTCCAGATCTGTACAACGGTTATTGCCAATTTCGAACCCCCCCCTCTCCGTTAAAGGCAGAATGGGCGGGGGGGTCTGGAATGCTGTATGGACCGTTGATCCGAGCGCAGTGATCTGAGCCATTGAAAGGTGAATGAAGCTTAGGTCCTTGGGAGGAAAATGTCATGTGCACGAAAAACTTAGGATTAGTGCTTTTTCATGGGTTTTCTTTGGTTTTTCTCATACACATCTCCAGGGGGACATTATTTCGACTATACTTAGGCATTGGAGTCACGGGGAACAGCTTTATCAAACTGGTTTAATTTGGGCAAGGCAGGCCAAGAAAATAGTCTACACTCTAACCTACTTCACAAGATGAATAACCCAGTTTAAACTGTTGGGTTAAGGTATTATTTTTCCTAAGGGCTATCCGACTAGGATTAAACAGTCTGGTCAGATGCATTCACTTGTTCTAACCATAGGGGATATCTGACCAGGATTAGATGGTCTGATCAGATGTATTCACTAATTCTATCCTAGGGGCTATCTGATCAGGATTAGAGGGTCTGATCAGATGTATTCACTAACCTATCAACATTGGAAATTTAAAAGAACTTGGTCATGCTTGAAAGGTATGACCAAGTCAC
>JZKD02S1781007.1:6440-43317 GCA_000966675.3 Picea glauca | reverse complement strand
ATTTATTGTGAAGTGATATATTGTGATTATTGCTATTGTACATCATTAATTTACTTCATCAATATTATCAATCAATTGCTTTGATTCAGAAAGTCCTTGATTATATGAAGTACTATCCAACAAGTGATCTTGCACATATATAGTTTTCCTGTTCCTTTGTTCTGGGAAGGTACACTTATGGTTATCTTTATCTTTATTGGCTGATTAGCCGAACTTTCTGATCGGTGGTGACTTGTGAGGGGGGGAACTTTTACTTAGCCATAAGCCTTTGCCTTCTCAAAACCCCAAGTCACCGGGGACGTCTCCCCTGGGCCTACCACCCTAAACAAAAAGAGCTATCCTATTGAGGTGAAAGTGGTAGGATAGTCTCTATTTCGCCAATTTGCCTTTCTTTCACCCATCATTCACTCCAACTACAAACTGTGCGATAACACACACAAAGTCAGCTCAGTAATATAACGTTGTGCTTAGGAAGTGTCTTTTGGTTGACTTTGTCCCCATGATGCATGAGACTATAGTCTAGTGGGGATAGCTATACTACTGAGTCTCTCCAGAGAGGGGTCGTTTTTCCTCTAGAGGTATAAATACAACCCCTCCCTCACTCATTTCTTCACCATATCTTGAGCTAGTGTTATGCTACTAAATTTTCACCTCATCTCTCTCTCTCTTGTTCATTTTGCTTCCTTTCCATTTTTCTCTTGAGAGTGTTGGAGAAACATGTTGTTGCAAGACTCTCCTCTTGAGTAATAGAAAAGCTTTGGAGTATTTGAAGAAACAAAGAGTATTCTTGTCACTTATTGCAACTATTGAGGTGATATTGTTCTAGTTTTCTCCCTTGTGCATGCTTTAAGTTTATAGATCTAGAGTAGAAACTCCAAGCAAAGTATTTTTGTTTGGATAGATTTGTGGTAGTATTATCATAGATCTAGTGAAGTGTTTATTTAGGTATTGCAAAGTATTTTTTTTTACCATCTAGATCTACTCACATTCTATCTATTTTTGTAGCTTTTCTCACAAGATTTGCAGGTTTACCTCTAGGGTTTAGTTGGGATAGCCTCAAGGAAGAGTCTACTCTCAAAGCCAACCTAAAATCCATTGTTTCTTTTAGATATGATTTTTCTGCTCATTCATTCCATATTTCAGTTTGGTAACAATCATAGATAGGTCACTTTAAATCAACTTTTATTTGGATACTTGTATGTGAAAAATTTCTTCTTAAAAACATAATTGTTTTTTGACTTTTGTGTGTTGGGCAACATTTCCAACAAGCAATAGTTTGTTGGTTTTTGCATGTTCTTACCAGTTCTAAGGGTTATGCTTCCCACTTTTAGTCACACAACACCTAAAAGGCTCATCCTTTGATTGGGTAACGAAACTCACCTTTCTCCTACCTTTTTATAGCATTGTAGCAAGCCCCCGGGAAGTTTCCTTGAGGCTTGCATTCTTGTATCTAGTTTCATTCATTGTAAAGTTATTTTTACCTACACTTTGGGTGAGAGATTGGCATGGCCTACCCCCCAAAATCGTGAGGCTAGGGTTTAGTTTTATTTTTCAGCATTTTTCATTTCTTTTGCCCCACTTGTCATTAGGACAAGGTTGTGTGGCTAGGATTGTTGTAGTAGTAGTTTAATCTTTTTAATTTCCAACCCTCTTTGGCACAACAAAGGTAGGCTTGCCTCCACCATGTGCCATTGTGAGTGGTTTTTTGTTTCTTGCTTTCCATTTCAAGTATCATTTTTGTGGTTTCCTACACCTTGGATGAGTAGTTGGCAAAGCCAACCCCCAATATAGTATGGCTAGTTTAGTTATGTGTTTTTGATTTTCTTATGCTCGTGTTTTAAAATATTCTAGAAGTAGATCTCACACTCACATAACTAGATCTTAGCTTAAGCCCATGGAGGCATAGATTCATCCATATGCTTTAAATCTTTTATCTTGCAACTTTTATCTTCATAGCATCTATCTTAATGCAATTCACACATGGGTAAATGGTGATGATTTAACTCTTTTCCATTCACAAGTTGTTCTTGTCCTTTAAAACACTCATTTCTTTTAATCTTGCAAACAAAAATGAATATGTGAATGGTGTAAAAGTAACTCTTTCATTTCAACAAATCATTATATGTTCTATATGTCTTTACATGCTTCATTCTTATGATTTAGAACATGTCTTTTGGCTAGATAAAGTTTCGGTTTTGGCATTATTTCACTGTTTTTAGGCAAGTAAAAGTCACCTAAACACTCTTAAACACTTAAAAATACTTAGTCCATAGGTATAACAAATTACTAAACTTAATAGGACACCTTCACACAATCGAGTTGGAGGTAGTGGCTACACTAGTGATCACCATGCCCTATAGGGGCACATCAGATTGAGAAAGAAATCAAAGAATTGCTTGTGATGGGGCACATCAGGGCCAACATGAGTCCTTTTGCCTCTTCAATCATTTTGGTACTGAAGAAGGATGGAACATTGCGGATGTGCATCGATTACAGAGTGCTCAACAAGAAAACGATCAAGAATAGGTACCCCATTCTGCACATAGATGAGTTGAATGATGAATTACATGGGGCGGTTTTCTTCACCAAGATTGATTTGCAGTCAGGATATCATCAGATCAACATCAAGGAGCAGGATATTGAGAAGACAGTGTTAAAATGCCATTTCAGACACTTTGAGTTCTTGGTCATGCCATTTGGATTGACCAATGCACCTACCACTTTCCAGTCTTGCATGAATCACATATTCAAAGGGGAGTTGAGGAAATACCTTTTGGTATTCTTCAATGATATATTGATCTACAACAGGACATGGGATGAGCATCTGGCACATTTGGAGGAGGTCTTGGACATTATGCAAGCACAATCATTATATGCCAAGGAGTCCAAATGTGAGTTTGGCATGAAAGAACTATTGTACTTGGGGTATATCAGTAGTGAAAAAGGATTACAAGTTCATCAAGAGAATATTAAGGCCATTTCGGATTGGCCAACACCCAAGAACCTCATGGAGCTGAGAGGATTCTTTGGGTTATGCAGTTACTACAAGCGGTTCGTCAGGGGCTTTTCATAGTTGGGAGCACCACTCAAATATTTGACCAAGAAGGGAACCTTTCAGTGGATAGAGGAGCCAAAATAGACATTTGAGAAAATGAAGGAGGTTTTGAGCACATGCCCTGTTGTAGCCCTTCCGGATTTCTCACAACCGTTCTTCTTAGAGTGCGAGGCATCAAGAGTGGGGATTGGAGCAGTTTTGATGTAGGGAGGCCACCCCATTGTGTTTGTGAGTAGGAAGCTCAAAGAGTCGGAGAGACTCTATCCCATTTATGAAAGGAAATGCTAGCAATCATGCATGCCTTAACCAAATTCAGGCAGTATCTGGTAGGTAGCAGATTTGTAGTGAAGATTGATCACAACAGTCTCAAGTATTTCCTGGATCAGAAGGACCTCAGTGAGAGACAAAAGAAGTGGGTCTCAAATATCCAAGCCTTTGACTTTGACATTAAGTATGTCAAGGGAAAGAGGAATGTCGTAGCATATGCCTTGTTTAGGAGGCCACCAGGGTGTTCAATGATGGACGTTTGCACAGATTGGAAAGCTCATTTGTTGGTGGAGTACTCCAAAAACAAATTTTCTTGCGAGGTGATGGATGGACAGGTGGTTGATGATAGGTATCGGGTTCTAGATGATGTCATTTTATACAAGGGTCAGATCTACTTGGCTCCAGAATCTACCCTGAAGAGGAAGATTCTAAAGGTGTGTCATCATTCGCTTACAACAGGGCATTAGGGGTACTTCAAAACATATAGGTAGATCAGGGAGAGATTCTCATGGAAGGATCTCAAGGATGATGTACTGAAACACATCCGAAGGTGCACGACTTTTCAGTAGAACAAGTCCGAGCAGACACACCCCATGGGATTTCTTCGGCCTTTACCCATTCCAGAGCAAAAATGGGAGAGCATTTCTATGGATTTCATTATAGGCCTTCCTCGAGTGCAGGGTAGGGACTGTATATTTGTGGTGGTCGACAGGATGACCAAATTTGCACATTTCTTTGCCGTACCCATGGACTACAAGGCCATATAGGTAGTAGAGTTGTTTTTTAGAGAGTTATTTCAGTTGCACGGATTACCCAGGAAGATAGTCAGTGATAGAGATGGGCGCTTCAACAATGCATTTTGGTAGGAGATTTTTCGGTTGGCAGGCACAGAGCTAGCTACGAGTACCATATACCACCCACAGATAGATGGATAGAAAAATATCATCAACAAATGGGTGGAGGGGTATCTGAGGAACTATGTGGAAGGGCAGGAATGCACATGGGTGAGTATTGCTATAGCCTACAACATGACTTAACATATGTCTATCAGGATGTCACCATTCAGAGCATTGTATGGATACAATGCACCCTCTTTTGTGGAGACTGTGTTTGGGGATAAAAAGGTTCCGAGGTCGAAATACTGGATTTAGGAGAGCTAGAGGATTTTGCAGGTAGTGAGGGAAAAATTGCAGATAGCTCAGAACCAACAAAATATCTATGCATATAGGTAGAGGGTCGAGCGCAGTTTTGAGGTAGGAGATTTGGTATTTCTACTATTACAACCAATTAGACAGTCCTCCTTGAAGAGGAGCAGAGAAGATAAGTTGAAGCCGAAAGTTTATGGGACATATAGAGTCATCAGGAGGGTAGGCGAGGTGGAATACGAGCTAGAGCTACCAAAGGGTAGCAAGATTCATAATGTCTTTCATGTTTCTTGCCTTAAAAAGGTAGTGGGACAATAGGTCAACATTTCAGAGGAGTTTCCACCCTTGGATGAGGAGGGATAATTGGAGATAGTGATGGAGGAGGTACTCGAGCAGAGACAACACATGTTGAGGATCAGGGTCATCAGGGAGTGTTTGGTTAGATGGAGGGGTCTTCCACTGGAGGATGCCACATGGGAGAGAGAACATATTTTGCAGCACCCAATATTGATGTTGCTTGAGGACAAGAAATCTTGGGAAGGGAGGATTGTGGTGTCCCGTTCCCAAGAGTAGGCCAATAGGGAGTGACTTTGTATTCTATTTGTACCCGTAGACTATAGTCAGGCACAAACAGGGAACAAGAGAATAAATAAGGGTTATTTGGTGGCTAAACGATGAATTAAGCCAAAAATCATAGGAAAAGTCACTTAAGCCTATGTCAACGAAGAAATAGAATGAAAAGGTGTTAAATGGGGACTTAATTAATTAATTACTCATCTTAGGAGGAAAAACACCTAGCTTAAGTGATGTCAATGGTGAATTAGATCAGGAAGAGTGTAAAGGGAGGAATTTGACCTAATTCCTCATTATGTTATGATTTGATGTTGAGATATTTGTAGAGGAGGAGGAAATCGACCCCCTTGTTGTTTTGTGAATTTCTGGAGGAAACCACCACCATTGATCGGTTTCAGTGTTGAGAGACACACCCTATCCTATCGGAGATACCATCCAGGTATTTCACCATGCATTTCAGGTATCTAGTTCAGTGACTACGCAACTCATCCAGTGAGGGCACAAGGATTAGAGAGAGGGTTTGTGTGGCCGCTCGAGGCAGTTCAATATTTTGTAGATTCCTTTCGACCCATTAGAGAGATAGCTAGGGTGCACCTTTTGAGCTACCATTTGTCATTTTTCAAAGGCGGAATCTCCCAGAATGAAAAAAATAATCATTTAGGGCGCAACTCTTGAGGAAGCACATTTGCGGTTCCAGGGGGTATTCCGGAGTAGATCCGAGGAAACCCTTCCAACCCATTATAGAGGAGGCCAGGATGATCGTTTTGAGTCATACATCATCATATTCCGTCGGTGGGATCACTAGGGCGTAGTCCCATAGCCTAGGAGGTGCACAAACCCCCAAGGGTGTGACCTCCGGAGCTTCAGAGGTTGGATCTTTAGTCCGACAATCACCAAGATTAGCCTAGAGGCCAAGGTGCTTATTTTGAGATAATTTCCAGTCGATTCCGATAGGTATCTCCATCAGGGTGAGTTTTTCAGTATTTACAACAATTACCATGAGCTTCCATAGTACGTTTTGTCGATCTATCCGTGCATGCATAGATCAGCCTTCATTCTTCTGATCACGGGTATTTCTTGTTAGTTGATTTGTATTCTAGTGATGATCCATGAGATCTAATTGATGACTAGTATATCTGCTTCTAGTTTATTATTGTATTTCCTGATTTTTCCTCATTATATATATTAGTGAGTTGGGTTGTCTTTTCTTTTGCATGCATTATCTCTATACTTCTAAAACACTTAATGAATGAAACACTAATGAAAAAATCACCAATCATGTTCGCACATTAACTCAAACACATCCAGAAACCCCCAGAGTATTAGATCTCAGTGAAAAAATAGTAGTTCAATAGTGATATCCGGATCAGTTGGATCAGGGATATTTCAATATATATATACAATGAAATGAACAACCTAAAGATTATACAACTATAAATTAGATAGTGAAATATCTACACAATGGATTAGATAGTTGAAAGAATATTAGCTTTATACAAAAATCTCCAAATAAATAAAGAATGCTTATAACAAAAATAGACGTGCTTTAGTATATGTAAACATCCACAATGAGAGAAAGTGACTTAAAACATGAAATTGCTTGGAAATTAGAATCACATGGGGAATATATTGCTTGAAGTGTAAATTTGCACAACTTGAAGAAATTTAAATGGCTTTGAGAACTTGAAGTGCAATGTTATGAAAGTAGTGTGTAGATTAATTTTAATACGTTTTAAGTCTCTCTTGAATTATGGGGGATTAAAGTGTGATAGATACAAGCCTAGAATATGTGACTACCCCAAATTGTTATCCCCTCAACCAAAAGGAATTGTTGGGTGCTCAAGAATAAGGGAAAACAAGGCCCTTCCCTAACTCCACAAGTCAACCCAGAATGCTTGGACGCTCAAGCAAGGAGGACACATAGTGCCATGAAGTTGTCCCTGACTTACACCCCTTGTAGCCTCCCAAGTCACCCTTTTTGGTGATTGAAGCAATAAAAGTTTGGATGCCTAATTAATAAACTCCAAACCTTTTCTCTTTCTTGTCACCCGGGATCCACAAAGTGGCAAGTAGAGAGAATACAGGGCAGAGATGGAGCACAAATATGATTTCTTTTGCAATAATTGAAATGACTTGGAAATTTAAATTGCAACCCCACAACAATGGCACAAGTGGATAACTAGCCTACCATTTTGTCCAAGGTGGTTGTATTAAAATAATCTAAATGACAAGAAAGCAAATTGCAGCCCCACAACAATGGCACAAGTGGAGGACTAGCCTACCATTTTTGCCAAGGTGGGTATAATGAAAGAAAATTAAAAGACTTAGAAATAAAGAGAAACCCCACAACAATGGAACAAGTGGAGGACTAGCCTACCGTTTTGGCCAAGGTGGTATAATGAAATAAATGCAAGAAAAATAACTCTAACTCTAGCCTTCACGATTTTGCAAGGATGGATTAGGCCAATCTCTTTGCAAGGTGTGGGCAATATCTCCTAAATTATTACAATATCATATTTTTGTCTTTCTTGAGAGAAGGAAAACCCAAGAGACTCTCTTTTGATTTCTTTCAATATTTTAGAAAAGGAAGATAAGAGAGGATTTGATATCCCAACTTTAGAATGCCTTTGGAGTGCCTTGGGGGCTCAAAACAAGTATCCCTTCCTCTTTGTTGTTGAAAATCTGCATAAAAATCAGCAAGGTATTTTTTGCTAGAAAATGCTAAAAACACCAAAGATCTTGTTAAATTTTATCAGCCCAATGAAACATAAATTTAAGTAGAGAAAATTGAAAATAAGAGCGAGTTTTAATGACCACTATAGAGAAAATAAGTGGTTATGAAAGAAAAGATATGGTGGATACAAGAGGAGGAAAACAACGAAAGATTTGGTTGATTGAATGAGTGAGTTTTCTAGTCTAAAAATCACTCCTACAATCCTCTAGTGGCCTACAAACATGTATATATCTTTCTACACAAGACACAAAGAGGTGAGAGAATCTAAAGAAGCATACAAAATACTTTGCAAGCTTGAAAAGAAACTATCACAAAATTAATAGTATTACTACCACTAATTACTCCCAAGCAAAATATTTTGCTTGGGCCTTCAAGTCAAACTAGTGAATACAAGAAAATACAAGAAATAAATTGCACAATATCACCATACAAACACCATGAATAGAATCAAGAAGTCTCTCAATGCACACAATATATCCTCCAAAGCTTCCTTTATTATCCACAAAATGTTGCTACAAATACTTGTAGCAAGATTTACAATGAGAACATGAGAGAGAGAGAGAGAAAAGAATGGGAGAAATTTTAGCATAATAGACTTGCTCTAATAATTGATGATGAAATGAGGAGGAGAGGCTYTCTTTTATAGATGAGGAAGAGGAGAGACCCCACTTTGATGAGCTCCAAGTGTCATCCATCCATGGGTGGAAGGTCTCTTCAAGGGGGGCGCACTTTTAGGGTTAGTGAGGTGAGTGAGGGATGAGGGGTGAGTGGGGAAAGGGAAAAACACCTTTCCCACTCATCAAAAGGGTAGTTAGGGTCAAAGGGGGGTATACCCGAAGTTTTGGGGGCCCTCTTTCTAAATTTTTAATTTTTCATGAGTTTAAGAGCAAGGGGGGCGCCCTTCTTCTTAGGAAATGGTCACTTGTGGTTGTTGGCTTAGCAGGGAGGGGTTTTATAAGTGTAAAATCAATCTCCCAAATTAGGAAAAATATTAGGAATCATTTTTCCACTCTCTCTCATGAATTTAGTGACTTTTACAAAATTTGGCTATTTTAATTTAGCCAATTACATGCTGATTTTTGACCGACTTGGACTCCTCATGGATAATGGCCTAGCAAAACTTGTCCAAATGAGCTGAGACTTGGTACAAGGGTATAGGGGTTCATAAATTTTTTTATTTGAGTACTCATACCCCTATACAAAATTCCCAAGAACCACATTTTTACATTTTACATCAAAAATAATTAAAAATCCCCAATTTGCGAGAATTTTAATTATTTAAAAAATCCTATCAAAACTTAACGAAATTCTGCAAGAATCTAGGAGATGTCTAAAATGGTAATTTAAAACAATTCTAGACCTTATTCACCCCTTTGGATTGATCATTAGAACGCCTTTCACCACTTGGAAAATTATTGTGAGTGAAAAACTCAAGGATAATTAAAATCACAGTTAAGCAAGGTTAATTACATGAGGAAAAAAAACACTCGATGAAAGGACTTCCCTAATGATAAAGTCCTAGGTAACTAGAAACAAATTGACTCATGCTATCATATTACAATATTATTCCATGCAAGGGAGCGGACATGAGTACATAGAAAAGCGTGTCCGGGGCAAAATTTGCCCTGTTGAGCAAAAAGTCTTCAAAATGGTTGTACCAATAGGTACATATCTTCATGGAACATGGAGTTGACCCCTAGTAGAAATAGGTGGTCAATAAGGCCCACACCACCTTCTTCACAATCGAACCATGGGAAGGTAGATCCACAACTCTCTGTCAAGCTCGTTGTAGCACAATTGCAGTTGTAGCTAGGGTTTCTAGTCTTGGAGCAACAACAAACCCTAACCTGATTGTTCGGGTACTTTAAGTGAAGCGTTTGACATAATTCTTGGATATCCTAGTGCACCCTAACCCAACACATATCTTGGTGACCTTAGCCATCAAAAACATCAAATTTGAATTTTTGGTTCAAAGTCAATCTTTGACTGGTCAAAGTAAAGTAAAAAACAGTCATGAAGACCAGTTTCAGAGTAGAAGATGGTCTAGAAGGTGCCACCAACTTCAGAGCATGGAAGACTAAGATACTTCTCATCCTCGAAGAAAATGGCCTTCTGGACCACATAATCCAGGACATTCCTAATCCAGAAGAAGACGAAGAGAAAGTCAAGCATAGGAAGAAAGAAGTAATGACCAGAAGAATCCTTGTAGATTCTGTTAGAAAACATCTGATTCCACACATTGTAGAACTAAAGAATGAAAAGAAAATATACAAATCCTTGGTAAAGTTATTTGAAAGAAAGAACACTAGCAGAAAGTTAGCTTTGATGCATCAAGATGTTGAAGTCAGATTCAATCAACACATATCTAAGAAAGGTCTCTGAAATAACAGTTCAACTTAAATCTATTGGAGATGAAGTTTCAGATGTGAAACTTGTTACTATATCTCTTAATGGATTACAAATATCATGGGAACCATTCATTTAGAGCATCTACAGACACAAGAAGTTACCCAAGTTTGACAATCTATGGTCTGATTGCGTTTAAGAAGAAACATGAATGCAATCCATAAAAATCTTGCAGAAACCTCCAAAAGAAGAAGAAGAAAAAGAGCAAGCATTTGCAGCCCATGCAAGAAAAGGGAAAGGAAAATTCCAGAAGAAAAATACAGGACCATCAATAAAGAGGAGGATCTTTCAGAGATTCAATGATACATTTGTGATGAGTTTGGCCACCTTTGTAAAGATTGTCCTCAAAGGAAAGGAAAAGCAAAGAAACATTCATTGATAGTAGATGCAGACAAAGATCCACAGAAGAAGACTAAACCTGAAGACTACTTCTACTAAATACATCAGGAAGACCTCTACAACTCTCAGAAGAAAAGCAACTCAAGTAGAACAATAGCCAGACTCCAGGTTTTCATATCAGGTTTGATCTTCTTAATGTTTCTTAAGTGAGTATTGCAATCCTTCAAATTTTATTAATACTAGGAACAAATGAATACTTAGTATCATGTACTATTAATATAAATGTTTATTGTACTTAATTGTAATATGAACAAACATCTCCTCTAGGAGATATTTCTTGTTCTTGTTCTCAGGAAGGACGCTTTGGTAATGCTATAATGAATTTCCATGAAATTGATATGTTCTTATATAAAATGCTATTATATTTGAAATACTTTTTCTCATGTTGTTTCTATTTCGAGCAAGTTATACTACGTATTCCATGAAGGTTACCACAAAAAAGTAAGACTTGAAAGGACTCAGAGGGAGTCAAACTTTAGAGGGAGTTAGTGATCAAGAAGAAGAAAGGTTTCGTGACACTTTGCAGGATGCATAGGAACATGCAGAGGATGGAAGCATGCTGCGAGGATTCTCTTAGTTAAAGGGAGTTGATGGAAAAAATCGAAAAGAAGGATCTTGTAGGCCTTCGTGCCGAGTTGTAAGCCTTGTGTCGAGTTGTAGGCTTCATGTTGAGTTGTAGGATTTATGCCGAGCTATAGGCTACTCTAGTGAGATGGTATGGTATGTCGAGTTGTTGTTACACCAGTTTGACAGTTTGGTACGCTAGTGGCATAGTTGAGAACCTGTTTGGCTGTGATGGTGTTGCTCGTAATATGATCTAGATAATCATGAGATAGCATGTGTAGCTTTGGTGATGCTATCGGTCTGGAAGACCATGTAGGTCTTACCCATTCCATGTGATATGGATGGGTAATGATGATAGTAGTGATGATAGTCACGACATGGGTGTAGCCATGGGTGAGCACGTCATGCGGGTGTAGCCCATAACAATGATAGTGACACACTATGAGATGTATCTCTAGTGTTATCTAGCGGGTTGTGGCCCCTAAATGAGATTGACAGGTCCACATGGGTGTAGCCATGTGTGACTTAATGATGCTACCAGTAGCATGGTCTGCATAACCATGATGAGAGGATCATGGCATAGCGAGAAAGGCTATGAAGACCAGAAGGGAACATCATGGTTAAATGCCTCCCTAGCTAAGAGGGAGTGTTGATGTTTTGGTAGATTCGGGAGGTATTAACCTCCATGGATAAACCTTTGACTAGAATAGAATATTTTGGAAGCAAGAGAAAACCTAAACAAATGTGTGAAAACCCTGGAAGACAAGTCATCTTGGTAGAATAAGTAATATTGAAATACTATATGCAAAAAAGGATAGGTTGACCCTGCTTGAAGAGACACCTTCACCTGGCCAGATTAGTATAAATAGAAGGCACTTGAGCTCATTTGGTAACACACTCAAACTCAAGAAAGTGGTGCACAAGTTTAGAGGAAGAGTGCAGCTATAATGACTGCAACTAGGTACTGGTCTTGGTCTATGGTTTGGGACTTTCTACTTGGTTGTAATGTCCCCGCTAGCCTAGGAGTCATAAGGAGTGGTTCCACTAGCTTGACTTGGTTCCCGTAGGCTAAGTCAGAAAAGTTACCTAGGGAACTCAACTTTTTCCTAGGAAATAACTTTATAAAGTGAAAAAGGGATAAAGGGGGACATGGGTCTTAAGCAAATGAAATCACTTAAAAATTATAAAGTGTGCAAGCATAAAGTGACTTTAAAGAGGGGAAATGAGGAGGCACCCCTCATTCTTGCATTCACTCAATTGAGAAATAAAATTTTGAAATCTCTTGAGAAGGGAGTCTAGGTTTTTTTGGAAACCCTCATTCATCTACTGGTTTCGGTGTTGCAATGATACACCCTAGCTAGTCTTGGGTTCAAAATCAAAAAAATTTCAACATTGTGCTCCATTGATAGCGAGTTCCTTGTGGCAGAATTTTCTTACAGGTGTGACTGAGTTACCTAGTGGTGGCGGCCGAGTATTCTTCACTATGAGATGGGTCTCCCATTTGGAAGAAGATTTCTCTTTGAGATTGGTGTGGGACCCTGGGATTGCAGTTGTTGACAGCTTGATAGCCAACATCGATGGGATTGTTGGTTTACATAGATTTGATTATTGGGAGGAGCAGTCTTCCGAGGAGATGATTGAGTTTATGATTGCTTGGTTGATCAGGGGAAGTCAAGCAGAATCTTTTGATAGCACCTCGCAGATTCGTGCTATGAGCAAAGGATGCTTCACATTTTCCAGGATGGTAAGGGACCCAGGTATCACTTTGAGACAGGTTCATTCGACCGAGCATCATATTGCGATAGCATTTCTTGAGGACAATCAATCTTGGGGCAGGAGAATTTGTAATGTCCCATTTTTGGCGAACTTGGAGAAATTAAATATTTAATTAATTATTTGGTTATGTTGTCTAAATTTAATTTGACAACTAATCTTTAATTAATTATTATTTAATTTTAAGTGGCTTAAATAAAAGATAAACATTATAAAGTCACTTTATTAAAAAGTGCTCTTCTAGAAGCTTTGAGGAGGTCAAGTTAGATCTTTCTAGAAAGATCTAATGAGCCTTTAAAAGGAGAGAAGAACAAGTCATTTGGGCATGTCAGATTGGATTTGATCATTTTCTTGTGGAGTGCTCAGTGAGCTAGGGTTTTCATTAGGGTTTTGGAAAAAACCTCTCATGGGAGTTTGGCTTCAATGGTGAAACCATCCATCCTAGTTGAACAAGGAGGAGGATCCATCCAGGATCTTCAACTGCGCTTCATCTATGGTTTGATATCAGTCTGGAGGTGTAGATTCATAGGGTTTTCATGTGGTGACCGTGACATCCTCTAGGTTTTGGCCTATCTTTGTGTGTTTTTGTATTGATGCATTGCAACTTCCATAACAACCATTGGATTATTCATAATAAAATACCCCATGATTCTTTTATGTTCCATGAGTATATATTTTTTCTAGTAATGTGTTTGACGAAATGTCTCTAGTGAAATGAATGCTAAGTGTTTGTGAAAAAAATAATTTAATCGCCTAGAAATCCATGGTATTCCTATCTAGCACTATTGGGGATATTACATCCTTTGGGTCTATTGCTTCTTCCGAAATAATTCTATCTGTCAAAGGTTATGGTGCTCAGGGGTGGCTACATGCCTATGGTTGGGTGACAATATTGTGATATTGTTTATGGTTAAACGAGCACAATATTCTAACAATCCCCTCTCACCGACTCTTTTCAAAATATACATTGATGAGATAGAGTCTTTCCTCCATGACCACATCTAGGATGGATATGGTTGCCTCCTTCATCAGGTGTTGATCTCCCTTCTCCTTTTCGTTGATGACCTAATCTTGTTGGCCTCTACTACTTAGAGCCTATAGAGGTAGATTGATGCCCTAGCTAGTTTTTGTAACCTCCAACAATTGACGATCAACTTGGGTAAAACCAAGGTCATGATCTTCAATGCATCAAAGAGCCCTCTCACAAACTTACACTTCTACTTCAAGGGGGAAGAGATTGAGATCAACACAACTTACATCTACCTAAGGGTCCAGCTCACAGATCCTCGTTTTGGTATGCAGCAAGCCCTCTAGCCCCATATCAACAAAGGGTATGGGTCCCTATCCCTCATTGAGAGATAGTGTTTCCAAGGTCAATTTCAAGACATCTCGTCCAAACTCTACCTCACAGAGGGAATTATTAGACCCACAGTACTCTATGTTTTGGAGATCTGGGGATCGAGCTTGATATAAATAGATTGGGATTGGTTGGAGAGAGTCCAAACCTTTCTTCTCAGGCACATCATAAATTGCAAATGTACAATTCCTTACTCCATTATTCAGGCAAAGTTTGGTGTCCAACCATTCCTCCTCGAGGTTATCTTTTGCTTGATCTCCTTCATTCATAGAGTCAGATCTTTCAAGGACTCCACTATCGGGAGAGAGTGATATCCCTATCTTGCACTTTTCTCCTTAGAGGCCTTCTCCCTGAATCACTCCATAGGCCGAGCATGAGGTTGGAGTTTTCAGAGGCATCCCAACTTCTCCAGTCGATGACCATCTCCCCAAAGTGTCTTGCCCCCTTCAGGTACTCCTTAGATGCATCGACCCATCTCTTGCCGACTAAACAGATTGAGAACCGAGCCATCGGAGAGGAAATATACATATTATATATTCAGGTCACCATGACCTCACCCCCAACGAGCCTGGGCTCGAAGATGTCTTTCTACTTAGAGCACTTTTTGGAGCTGTGGGATGGTATCATTGTCTACCCCCCATAAACGTAAAGACATTGGATGCATTCACTCAAGATCCCTCTAGGATAACTTTGGTTTGGTTCTCATCGACTCCAAGTGGAGACTAATCACCATATCCCACGTTTTGACATGGTCTAGCAGATGTGTCACCTACAGGATCCAAAGAAAAAAAGGCAACTCATTTTCTAGTGCCACATATACTATGAGACCAGAGGACGTTACTATTGCCTCTAAAGAGACTCAAAGGGCTCCCTCTCTACTTTCTTCTAATATCAAGATCAGAGGTGCCTATCTTTTTTCATCAAGGAGATTCTCAGTCACAGATTCCAACTCTTCCATGCACCATCCACTCGAGTCAGACTAGGGGGATCAACTCATACTTCCATGCCCTTCCATCAGATCAGAGAAATGAACAACAGTCTGAGTTTCATAGTACTTCAGACTGTAGAGTGGTGAGACCTCAGACTCAACCTCCCCCCTGGGAGATCGACCGATATGTTTGAGACCAATTCAAAGGTGCAGGACCATACACCCGACCATACATCCTCATAGTAACAAAGGGTTTGGCTCCAAATGGAATCAAAGCAGGGCACCTCTTACTCATCGGACCCCCCCTCCTCACCCCCTGCCCTAGCAGAGTAGTCAAAGATCTATTCATAGCTTCTTTCCTTCAACCTCGGATGGTAGAAGAATTGAGCGTCCTCGCTCCTACATCCTCCCCGAGGTCATACAACTAGATCCCCCTATGGTATTCGAGGAATCCGACAGTGAGCCAACGCGACCTCCATCGCCCCCCTCACCATCAATCATCATATACAGGAGACATTGACCTCACTGGATTCACCTTCAGATATTTCTCTCTTGGATAGTATTGAGTTTTCAAACTCCTACCATGGACACTCTCACTTTGTATCATCTCACTTATGAAATTGTTATATACACTTTTTATTCTTTTTCTTATATCTTTCTTTCATTATATGGGAGCTACTTTTGCACTCCCACATTGTACACACACTAGATGTATCCTTTAGTCCCATTGACCTACTTTTGTGGTCATTTGTTGGACATTAATAAAATTATCTTCTCTTATCTGATCTTATATTCATTAAGTGTAGTGTGGAATTTGAGGAAAGCTCTCCTAGCTCATCCTCTCATCTTCCTTCATCCATGTTATCACACGAACTTGCACTTATTGATCTAAAGTCTGAAAGCTCAAGTGGAATCTTATGTAACTAAGAGCGAAGGCCACTATCACCTCACAAACTCTCTTTCACTTCAGGCCAACTCAAGGGGGTTTCCCTGGATTAAGATTGCTTGGACTTAGGGAAATGAAGCTCAATGTGGAGAGTGAAGTCCATGCAAAATGAGTTTGAGTAGCTTTGAAGTAATAAAGAAAGTAGTTGGAGGCCTGTTATCACACAGTTTGTAGTTGGAGTAAAGGATGGATGAAAGAAAGGAAAACTAGAGAAACTGAGACTATCCTACCACTGTCACCTCAATAGGATAGCTCTTTCTATTTAGGGTGGTATGCCCAGGGGAGACGTCCCCGGTGACCTGGGGTTTTGAGAAGGCAAAGGTTTAAAAGGATAGGTAAAGTTTCCCCCCTCACAAGTCACCACCGATCATAAAGTTTGGCTTAACAACCAATAAAGATAAAAATAACCAGAAGTGTACCTGCCCGAGACAAAGCAACAAGAAAACTATACATGTGGAAGATCACTTGTTGGTTAGTACTTTATATAATCAAGGAATTTCTGAGATAAAGAGATTGACCAATAATATCGATGAAGCAAATCAATAATGTATAATAGAAATGATTACAATATATCACTTCACAATAAATGCTAAATAAGCTTCATAATAAGAAATGGCAATTTATCATCAATGTAACAATACCAACATTAGAAGCAACGCTACAGCCAATCATTCAATTGCTTTAACGATAAAATAAATGCTGCAAAGTATAAGTATAACAAAAGTAGATAACAAAAACAATAGGGTTAGTAAGTGTTAGTCTAAGCTATGGTTAGAAAGAGTTAATAATTTTTGAAAGTATTTGGATGTGTGTGATCAAGGTACTCAACACAGAAAGTCTTAGATCAGTGCATTACTAGGGAAAATGGAGTCAAAATAGTTGCAAATGTTGAAGGGCCGAAATGATAGTGATAGGGCTAAAGACAAGAGGTTTTAATATTGAAGTGTTGCTAAGGCAAGGCCTCAACAATCAAACCCTAGGGGAGACAACTCACTAAGGTGTAGTAAACCTAGGCCTTAGTGCGTCTTCCTCCTTCTCTATCTCAAAAGGTAATTTAAAATGGCTAGCTTGAGTAATAAATGCTAGGGCTAAAGACAAGAGAGTTTAATGATGAAGTGTTTCTAAGGAAAGGCTTCATCAATCAAACCCTAAGGGAAAACAACTCACTAAGGTGTAGAAATCCTAGGCCTTAGTCTATTTTCCTCCTTCTTTAGCTCAATGAAAAGATAAAAAATAGCTAGCTTGAAGGGTAAAAGGCAGAGTGTTGCTATGGCAAGGCTCTAACATCAATCTTGAACAAAATAAATGGCTCTTAGCATAACTTAGTAGGGACATGAAACAAGTACACCAACATGTGCTTGTCCCCTATGGTTTAAACTAGCAAATTATAATGACAAAATGAAAGTAATAAATACCATAACCATTCAATAAAGAAGGATTGCAGAAATTCACTTACATCCACCAAGCATTCATATAGCCAAACCCTAGTTGTAAACCTTCCACCAAGAAAATGCATAAAATAGTCAAGAAAATCTTCCTTCAACAAGTGTGCATCAATATTTCAGCCAAAAATGCTAAAGGAGGGCGCAAATTTAAAACATCACACAAGTGTGAGTGAAAGATGACGGATAAAAAGAGAGTTTTTCTCTCTTACTTATACAATACAAATGACCTTAATTAAATTTTAGGTCACCAAAAGGTCGACCAGGCCAAAATAGAAAATAATATTGTTTTACATTAAAATGTCATAATGAAACCCTAATCAAGCAAAAGTAAAAATTTCATGCCCTTTCTAGGGTGACGTTATCCCTTTTTAGGGCAAATGTGGCCTCCTGGAGCAAAACATTAGCCCTCCTTGGGCCTCTGGAAGCTG
Organism: Picea glauca; assembly: GCA_000966675.3. Classification (NCBI taxonomy): domain Eukaryota; kingdom Viridiplantae; phylum Streptophyta; class Pinopsida; order Pinales; family Pinaceae; genus Picea; species Picea glauca. The sequence goes on along the minus strand of JZKD02S1781007.1, from coordinate 25,297 downwards.
GCACACGTGCCAATCATGCCACAACTACCTCCCAAACCCCCATATCACTGGATGACGTCATAGGAGGTCATAGGTGACATCATGGGCCTTCCAAGGCCAACGTCCCAGTGGAGAGGACACAACCCCCCTAGGTAAGGCTCTACCAAGCTGCCTCTGTGGAACGTCCTCCTCTTATCCAGTCCCCTTTGTCCTGTCTCTACCCGTTGCTGGGGTCTCAACATCCATCTAATTGGCTCTTCAGCCCCATGTGTACCTGTCCAATGTGGTACATGTCCGTCGGGTATGACCCTACACATCAATAGATACGCCCTCCATGGGCTCATAAGTCACAGTGATCATAGCAATGTCAATCACATCCAATCATCAATTTTATTAAACATGTGCATAAAACCCCTTTTACTCAGTCAAATGCTCAAAGACATTACACAAATCTGCAAGCCAAGTTTGGAGAAAGTGACAGGATGTATTATTGGGCTAGTGTTCACTAGATGTGGGATGTTCTCAAGAAAAAATCAAATCCAAGTCATGTAAGTGGATGATGTGAATAAGGGATGTCTGGGCAAGGGGTGGAGTGATAGCAGGGAAATGCAATGGATTACCTGTGGGTGCCTCTGTAGAAGGTGAGCTGCACCTATCCAGGATGCAAATGTTTCCAAGCCCATTCATGCCTTTTATTCTTTATTCTTTATTGCTTTGTCTTTCAAGAAGCTAATCAGGGGACATCACCCTGGCGTGGTGGGCAGTGGTGGAAATTTTAGCCACAAGCACTTTCATGGAAATGAGAAGGCTGGCTCATGATGAGACCCCCTTCCTCTTGGCTATGCCACCAAGAGTGTAATGTCCCATTTTTCCTAGATGGTCAGAATACCGTGGTGGTTTACCCAGTTTCCTGTAAATCATTAAATGGATAAGTTAGGGAAATGATATTGTTAAAGTCACTTTCAAATTATAAAGTGAAAACTTAGGAAAAGTGAGTTTATTAATATTAAACCCCTCTTTGAAGGTATTTCTCTCCAAATATTAATTAAATGAAAATATTAATGGAGAAAAAGAAAGTGGAAGAGTAAAAGGATGGATGAGAGTTGGAAAAGGGAGCATTGACTATTCATTTTAAAAAATTGAGTTTGGAGAAGAGCTCGAAGAGCTAGCGAGGGTTTCAGCTGGAAACCCATTTCGGTGCTCGAATTCGACAGTGAAACTATCTGCCCTAGCCATGAGATTGGAGGAGCCATTCCAGTTTCTCATTTGCAGGGATTGGCATCATGATTCGAAGAAATTCATTGAAGAAGGCATTTCATTTGCAGATTGGGCAAGAAGGGGCATTTTCTCTTTGGCACAAGTTGATGGTTTGGGTGTTTCCTTGAGCTGGGCGCAACCATCATTATTTTTCTACTTGTTGACCACTGGGGGATGAGTCGAGCCTCTTCCTAGGCATGGAAATCTCCGACTGGGCATGACCTTTAGCTGGTAATCTTTGTTGCTCATCATTTGTTGGTTGCGTGTTATATTTTGTTAGCCGAGTTCTCTATTCTAGAGCTGCGTGTTCCTCATTGTGGCTGCGTGGAATTATAAGGAGGATACAACTACTAGTCGACCTCCCCTTGTTGGATGTACCTTGCATTGCAAAGAGGGATATCACTGAGTTGGGGGCTACCATATCACCCAAACCAAACAACGGGACAATAAACACATGAATCACCCTCCTTCCTCAGCTCGTGTGGGCAGTTTGAGGTGTTTTCCTCTTGGCTGTGTATGAAGGGAGGCTCCAAGTTTTTTGTAGTAGACATTCTATCCATCTTTGAGAGGTACTTTGACCTCAATTTTGACTGTCATTAGTGCAACATTAATATTCAATAAATTAATAGCCAGAGCTAGTAATTTTGTCCAATTGAATGTGAATGTTTTTATTATTATTTATGGGTTTTCCTTAAATGTCGAACAACATGTTATGCATCTCATTGGGGAGGTATAAGGGGTTAGAAAACTAGTAAAACAATAATAAAAACCAATAAATATATTGCATTCCATTAGAATTTCATCTTCATCCATCAATTACAGAAGTTTGCCAACTGTTTGACGAAAGTCCCATACCAGATTAAGGAGGTTTTTACCAGTTTTTGCAACCTAGAATATTTCAGTGGTATCATAGTGATCTTCCTCACTAGATGTGGGTGAAATTAATGACTTAGGAAGGGAAAAAAAACATCACTTATAGGTGCAGGAGGTATAGGAGCCTAGAGGGAAGAGGAGAAGAAATGGAGGACACTCCAGGGAAAAATGCAAATCTGACAGAGGAAAAAGAGGATGGTTTGATCAAAGGGCTTATGAAAGCCTTACAGGATATTGTAGAGGGCCAGAGAGAGACCTGAGAGTTCATGGGAAGAGTCACAGGTTATTCTCTAGGGAGTAAGCATAGTGAAGAAAGGGGGCAGAGCAGCAAGAGAGGGAAGATGGAAGAAGGGGGAAACACACACAAACCTCATATTGAGGTGATCACTTCTAGGACCAACCCTCATAATCGCCCTCATGACTACAGTGATATTCCTAGGTCTACCATGCCAAATATATTAGGACCATCAGAGACAGGTACAGGAGGGCAGGTAGAGTAGGATGAGCCATTAGCAGCCTATTTCCAGGAGTATAAGTCCATGGATGCAGAATTGAGAGAAGCTATGACTTTTGCCAAGTTTTGTAGCTTCAAGGGGAGAAACAGGTCGAGGTTCTTCAACAGGGGTCCCATGCATAACTACGAGTTACAGCACATAGTGGGCAAGCTCACTTTACCATACTTCGATGGGACATCGAAGTGCACTACATGATCTTGGGTGCAGAAGCTCGAAACCTACTTCCAGCTGAACCCCATGGCAGAGACTGATTCCATTAAGTTGGAAACATTGCACATGGAGGGTGAGGCACAGGACTGGTGGTACCACAGGATGTCCACTCTGGAACATGCCCATATTGTCACCTATGTTGAGTTTACAGGGATACTGGTGCATAGATTTGATAAGAGAGATCCCGATTTGTCCTATAGAGACTTGGCACAGTTGAAACAAATTGGTTCGGTAGAGGCCTTTATATCAGATTTCTAGAGGATATCAATGATGGTCACCAATATCTCTGAGGCCCAATTGGTGATGCTATTCACAGAGGGGCTAACCAAGCCACTTCGAGGATGGGTGAAGGCTTACAAGCCTACTTCACTACAGGATGCAGTTAGCAGGGCTAGAGACCTACAGGAGTCAGTACCCAAGCCCAAGTTCACCCCAAGACTGAACTTCCCCATGAATTTCAATGACAGAGGACCACCACAGAGGGATGGCGTAGGACAACAGTAGAGAGACTGGGCAGGATATCCATAGAGGGATTGGACAGGCAGGAACAAGATGGATGATGCTACCAGGTAGGATCTAAGGAGGAATAAGTTTTGTTTGAGTTTCCAGGAACCATGGGTACCAGGTCACAGGTGTGCAGGAAGGCCAAGGCACACTACATAGAGGTGTTCTCAGATAGTGGGGAGGATGAGGAGATAGGAGAACAGGGACAGGAGGAGGACCCACCGATGGCATAGGCAGATCAGGCATCGATGGAGAATCAAGGGACTATAGCATCACTCTCAGGGATCCCCAGGTTTCATACCTTCAGGATGAGGGGAGGAGTATATGGACATAGAGTGATGGTGTTGGTGGATGGTGGGGCATCCCATAATTTTATCAATTCTTCATTGGTAGAGAAGAAGGGCATTACCACCGAAGCCTTTGAGGGATTTTCAGTGATCATACCGGGGGAGAACACCCTAAACTGTACCAGATACGTCCCATGGATGACATTGAGCCTAGGGAACTACACCATTACCGATGACTTCTTCGTGGTGAAGGTGCCTGACACCAATGTGGTATTGGGAGTTCAATGGTTATACTCCATAGGGAAGTACTCCAATAACTACCAGACTATGGAGATGGAGTTCCAGGGACAGGATGGAAAGGGAGTGGTTTTGAGAGGCATGAACACTTACCCTCCCAAGGTAGTGACCGCAAAGAACATGGAGGCAATGATGAGGCAGGATGACATTGCATGGGTTGCAAAGTTTCAGATTTCAGTGCAGAAGCCTGAAGGCGGGGATCCCATTTTTTCGAGAGAGATAAAGGCCTTGCTTAAGAAGAACTAGAAGGTCTTGGGTGATATACCTCTAGGTAGGCCTCCAGACAAGGGCTCTGAGCACACCATCGAGTTATAGGAGGGTACGGGAGCAACGATTACCACCCCGCATAGGCACCCCAAGGCCTATAGGGATGAGATCGAAAAGACCATCAAGGAGCTACTGGCGATGGGCCACATCAGACCGAGTTTGAGTCCTTTCACTTCTTTTGTAGTGCTGGTAAAGAAGAAGGATGGGAACCTCAAAATGTGCATTGATTACTGAGCCCTCAATAAGAGGACCATCAAGAACAGGTACCCTATACCCCAGATTGATGAGTTGATGGATGAGTTGAGAGGGGCCAATTACTTTTCAAAGATTGATCTACGGTTGGACTATCATCAGATCAAGATGTAAGAGGGGGATGAGTACAAGATAGCCTTGATGTGCCACTATGGGCACTATGAGTTCTTGGTGATGCCTTTTGGGCTAACCAATGCCCCAACCACATTTCAATCCTGTATGACCACACGTTTAGCAAGCAGCTCAGGAAGTATTTGTTGGTTTTTTTTTATGACATTTTGGTCTACAGCCGCACTTGGGAGGAACACCTCCAACATCTAGATGAGGATATGGGCATATTGGACAAATAGGAGTTGTATGCGAAGTTGTCCAAATGTGAGTTTGGGTTGGCAAAGATTCTCTATTTGGGGCATGTGATTGGAGATAAGGGAGTGCAGGTGCACTGGGAAAAGATCCAAGTGATTCGTGATTGGCCTCCACCGAGGAACACTACAGAGTTAAAAATATTCATGGGCTTATGCACTTAATACCAAAGGTATGTGAAGGGTTTTTCTTTTTTGACAACCCCACTGACATATTTGACCAAGAAGGGGGCCTTTGAGTGGACAGATGAGGCATAGGGGGTCTTCGACAGGATGAAGGACATAATGAGTTCATGCCCGGTCTTAGATTTTCCGAACTTTACCCAACCCTTCGTGTTGGAGTGTGATGCATGAGGAGTGGGTATTGGAGCCATTCTTATGCAAAGGAATCATCCCATAGCTTTCGAGAGTTGAAAGATTAGAGATTATGAAAATCTCTACTCTATTTATGATAAAGAGATGTTGGCCATCATGCATGCATTGGCCAAATTCTGGCACCATCTAGTGGGCAACAAGTTCAAGGTCAAGACAGATCAAAACAACCTCCAATTCTTCTTGGGGCAGAAGGAACTGAATGACAGACAACAGAAGTGGGTGAGTAAGATCTAGGCCTATGATTTTGAGATTGAGTATGTGAAGAGGAAGAACAATGTGGTAGCCGACGCTCTTTCTAGGATGCCCCCTACTCTATCTTTGATGGACATATCAGAATACTGGAAGAGTCTTCTACTGGTAGAGTATTCCAAGAACAAGTTTTCTTGCGAGGTCTTGGATGGGCAGGTTACAGATGACAGGTATAGAGTGGTGGATGATGTCATCTACTACAAAGACCAAATTTATTTGGTTTCAGGTTCTCACATCAGGCAGAAGATCATGCAGGAAGCCCACGACTCACCGTTAGTAGAACACCAGGGGTTCCTTAAGACTTACAGGCAGGTCCGAGAGAGGTTCACTTGGAAGAATCTCAAGGGAGATATACTGAAGCACATTCAGGAGTGCATAGTTTGCCAGCGGAACAAGGTGGAGCACACCCATCCGGGCGGATTATTACAGCCATTGCCCATTCCAGATCAGAAATGGGAAAGCATCTCCATGGATTTCATCACTGGGTTACCCAGGGTGCAGGGGAAGGATTGCATTTATGTTGTGGTGGATAGACTCACCAAGTTTTCCCACTTCTTTGCTATTCCTTTAGACTACTCAGCAGCATAGGTGGCCCAGCTATTTTTCAGAGAGATTTTTCGTTTGCATGGGTTGCCCAAAACCATCGTCAGTGATAGAGACAGCAGGTTCATGGGGGGTTTTTGGAAGGAGATTTTCAGGTTGGTAGGTATCGAGTTGACACCGAGTACTAGTTACCACCCGCAGACTGACAGACAGACAGAGATCGTGAACAAATGGGTGGAAGGTTATTTGTGGAACTACATTTATGGGCAGTAGAGAGCTTGGATGAAGTGGTTACACCTGGGGAAGTACTATTACAAAACCACCCATCACATGTCCATTGGCATGACCCCTTTTCAGGAACTCTATGGCTATGAGGCCATGAATTTTGCAGACGTTGTATTCAGTGATAGGAGTGAACCGAAGGCCAGGGACTAGATACAGGACAACCAAGATATTCTGAGAGCTTTGAAGGAGAACATGAGGGTGGCCCAGAATCAGCAGAAGATGTATGCATACAGGCACATAACCGAGCGCTCGTTCGAGGTGGGAGATTTAGTGTTCCTGTGAATACAGCCATACCAAAAATATTCATTGAAACAAAAGGGGGCCGAGAAGCTCAAACCTCGCTACTATGGGCCTTACAGGATAACTCAGAAGGTAGGGCAGGTTGCATATGAACTAGAGCTACCTGAGGGGAGAAAGATTCACAACGTGTTTCATGTATCATGCCTTAAGCAAGTAATAGGACAACAGGTGGTTGCCTCACATGAGTTACCCCCTTTGGATGATGAAGGGCGGTTGGCCACAAGCCCCGAAGAGATTTTACAGGTACGGGAGAGGAAGCTCTGTAACAGGGTGGTCAGAGAATTTTTGGTGAAATGGAAGGATCTACCTGTGGAGGATGCTACTTGGGAAAATGAGCAGGTGTTACAATTTCCAGGTTTGAAGTTGCTTGAGGACAAGAAAATTTGGGTAGGGAGGACTATAATGTCCCATTTTTCCTAGAGAGTCAGAATACCATGGTCGTTTACCCAGTTTCCCGTAAACCATTAGACGGATGAGTTAGGGAAATGATATTGGTAAAGTCACTTTCGAATTAGAAAGTGAAAACTTAGGAAAAGTGAGTTTATTAATATTAAACCCCTCTTTGAGGGTATTTCTCTCCAAATATTAATTAAATGAAAATATTAATGGAGAAAAATAAAGTGGAAGAGTAAAAGGATAGAGGAGAGTTGGAAACGGGATCATTGACTATTCATTATTAAAAATTGAGTTTGGAGAAGAGCTCGGAGAGCTAGTGAGGCTTTTAGTTGGAAACCCATTTTGGTGCTCGGATTCGGCAGTGAAACTATCTACCCTAGCCGTGAGATTGGAGGAGCCATTTTGGTTTCTCATTTGCAAGGATTGGCATCGTGATTCGAAGAACTTCATTGAAGAAGTCATTTCATTTGTAGATTGGGCAAGAAGGGGCATTTTCTCTTTGGCACGAGTTGATGGTTTGGGCGTTTCCTTGAGTTAGGCGCAACCATCATTATTTTGCTGCATGTTGACCACTAGGGACTGAGTTGAGCCTCTTCCTAGGCATGGAAATCTCCGACTGGGTGTGACCTTCAGCTGGCAATCTTTGTTGCTCATCATTTGTTGGCTACGTGTTATATTTTGCTGGTCGAGTTCTCTATTCCAGAGCTACGTGTTCCTCATTCTGACTACATGGAATGATAAGGAGGAGACAATTGTTTGTCGACCTTCCCTTGCTGGCTATACCTTGCATTTAAAAGAGGGATATCACTGAGTTAGGGGCTGCCATATCGCCCAAACCAAGCAATGGGACAATAAACACATGAATTGCCCTCCTTCCTCAGCTTGTCTGGGCAGTTTGAGTTGTTTTCCTCTTGGCTGTGTATGAAGGGAGGCTCCAATATTTTTGTAGTAGACATTATATCCATCTTTGAGAGGTACTTCAACCTCAATTTTGACTGTCATTAGTGCAACATTAATATTCAATAAAATAACAGCCAGAGCTAGTAATTTTGTCCAATTGAAAGTGAATGTTTTTATTTTTATTTTATGGGCTTTCCTTAAATGTCGAACAACATGTTATGCATCTCACTAGGGAGGTATAAGGGGTTATAAAACCAATAAAACAACAATCAAACTGAAGAAATATATTGCAGTGCATTAGAATTTCATCTTTAGCCATCAATTACAGAAGTTTGCCAAGTGTTTGACGAAAGTCCCATACCAGATTAAGGAGGTTTTTACCACTTTTTGCAACCTAGAATATTTCAAAGAGCCACTACCCTGGCGTGGTAACCATCTTCTAGTAGTTTCATACCGCTATATGCCCATGGACCTAATAGGCTTGGCTCGTGATGAGACCACCTATTCTCTGACTAGGTCTTTTTTTTTCATTATTTTTTATGGGTCCCTCTGTTTCTTGCTAAGAAGCCTTTTAATACTTTCTCGGGGATCCCTGGGCAAAGCATCGTGAGGTTTTATTTTTAGGATTTTATCTTTTTCCAATTTCTTTTACCTTCTGGGCCTTTAGCCCCTTCTTCCCACAAGGTAAGGTGAAACCCTTAAATGATTGGCCAACCCAATGACCAGACTAATGAAATAGGATGGATGAGCAGGGGAGCAAGATGAAAAATGGTAAGTATGATGGGAGCGGATGATGACTTTTCATGAATCCCCCCAGTGACAACCCAAAACCTATGGGCACAAGCTTACTAGGGCATCATGTCATTCCCCCCAGACTTTGGTCAAGTCAATAAGTATAAGATCCAAGCATCCGTTAGAAACAAAAAGAAATAAATGTACATATTCAAAGGTTTTGAGGATCAGAGTGACACATACCATGATACCCATATTAATTACCTCATGGAGCAAGATCCATCTCTGCTACATGACCAAGCCAAGGTGATGTATTTTTTTACTGCTGACAAAGTGGAGGTGCTGAAAGGAAGAAAATATGGGCCCTCCAGTGCCATGCTCAAGTCGATTTGGCTCTCAGTAGTCCATGTCTAGGATCGGTGGGCCTCGAGACATAATCTCCTTAGTTATCAGTAAAGTGGGGGATAACAAGGCTTAGAGGTCAATGTGATTTTATCGGGCATATGGAGTCAATATAAACACCATGAAAATTGCTAGAGGCAAGAGAGAGGTGAAGATCAAACTAGGGAATATACCATCATAAACCCTAATCCAAACTTCTTGAAAACAAAGCCTAGGGCATATACCCTCATAAAACCTAGGTTTTTTTTTCTTTTCTAGCTTCTAGCAGCAAGGTTTTAATTGAACTAGGTCAAACCCTAGGGGGATAAACCATCTTCATCCCTAGGACTTAAACTAGCCAAGAAAAAACCCTAAGGTATAAACAATCTTGAGCCCTAGAAAAAGTCTCAAATGCTTCAACAATTAATGATAAATCAAAGTGGGGAGGGGGATAAACAATCTTAATCCCTCCTAGGATTTCAAGCATACAAGGTAACATGCAAAAATTAACCATGTAAAAGAGCATCCACCAAAACACACCACACACAAGCATAAAGCTTGAAGAAGAACACTTACCTAGGTCAAGCGATATACATGAGGAAACCCTAACTCAACGTCCATCCATCAACAAGAGAAAAGAATCCAACAAAATCTTCCTTCAAAAGGTGTGCACAAGTACAACACAACATGCTCCAAGAAAATTTCAGAAATTTTAGACCTAAGGGAATTCTCCCTCAAGTTGATGATGATCCAAATGAAAGGAAGTGCACCTTTATTTATAGAGGAGGTGCTCAACTTCCCTCAAAATAAAATATTAATTTTTAAGATAAAATTCCCCTAATCTAGCCTATGGAGGGGCAAAGGCCCTCTTCAACAATTAATTAATCAAAACAATACGAAACTTGGGCTTCTAAGCCACATGTACAACAATTATGGGGCAAAATCCCTATTAGGGTGACCCATCTCCCTGAATGAATGAAACAAAATGGGGGCTTTGGTGCAGCATCCAACCTCCGAAGGCCCTTCAATGTTCCCTTTCCTCCTCAAAACCAACATCTACAATCTTCAAGATTTATCCAAAGTGGGCAAGGTGGGACCCTAAGTCTCCTTCAAAGATGAAAACAAGGGCTTTTAGAATGGGCAAAGCCATCCAAGGCTATTCAAAAGGGTCAGCCCTGAATTTCTCCCTTCTTGACATCAAAACTGAAACTCAGGTCGACAAGTATATTTTATTTAGTGAACTGCAATTATTTGTTTTAGCAAGGAAGTCACTAGGAAATAATTTATCTAGGGCTGGGATTAGAAAATTAACACTAGCTCCACTAATTATGACTTTTTAATATGTTTGGTAAGAATGGAACCAGAATTGAAAATTATTGAATCAAAATTGGTAGGTGGTGTAGTTTTAATACAAATAAATGGTGTTTTATATCTATAGATTTTTCACTTGTAGATAACACAAGTATTAATTAGAACTCTGATTAGCAAGCACTAAAATCTAGAAAGTACAACAGTATATACCATGAAATATATTTACTAAAAAATACAACATAAATACCACAAAATAGACTTACTTTGTGGATTTCCTTTGTGGCATGGAAAGCTTCTTTGGAGGAAAGTTAGTGCTCTACAAGAAATATAAAGACTAAATGAGTTTTAATGAGTTACATTCAATAAATATCAAGTAAGAAATGTAACTAATCAAACCTAAACATCCTAATAAATTCAATAGTTTACAATTCTCATTATTAAATAATCTTGTGATATCAATAACATTTATACATCCTAATAGAATCCATATGCTCACATTTATCTCTTAGATGAGAAGAAATATGAATTATAATGGATCTGTAAGGTGTGTACCTTTTATTTGTTCCATTTCCTTCCAAAAAGTTCCCAACCAAGTTCCTATGAATTGGAGAAAGTGTCAAATTAATTGTAGAAAAGTATTGTTCTTAATTAAAGATAGAAGGGAAACTAAAGAACCACATATAAAAAGAAATTGATGAGAAAACAATGCTTCAATCCTTCATTACTCCATTTCTTGAAAATATCATGTAAAAAGTCGACATTTATTTAATTCAGGATGGTGTACCAAGAAAGACTTGTGGAAGTCAACTTCTGACAATATTACTCACACATTTAAATTTTGACCAAAAGCCCATGCTGGAACTTCCCCTGAAAAGTTGTTATAAGACAAATCTCTGCAAGAAACAAGAAAAATGTTAAGTATCTACTAATGTTATCAGAACTAGACTGGTGACCAAACCAGTCGACCACAAAAATGTGAACCAGACTAGAATCGAAAAAAAAACCGGACAAAAAAACCGATCGACCAAAAACTACATAAATATTCAATTTTTGAAAAAAAGACATATATATTCATGTGCATCCATGTGAATCCAAACCATTTATACACAAATATGAAAATTTTATCATTTATATAGCAAGTAAGAGTACGTATAACCAAAATAGCACCGAGTGTAATATATATATGGACAAAAATACATCAACAAAGAGGCTATAAATGGCCTTTAGAGTCCAAAAATAAGCATAGTAGGATACTAGATACTACTATTAATCAAAATCCTGATCAAAATACTCATCCTTCTCATGCTCAATATGAATAGAGCATACACTGGGATTCCAACTTGATTCCCATGGCCCTGAAGGTATTTGTACCTCTGGTTGTGGAAGTGGGTCCAAGTCCATCCAAGCCTTGACATACCTTCACAGGATTCAAAATCTGAAGAAGAAGAGCAGCTCCTAACAACAGAAAAAATAGCTATCTAACAGACCACAAAAATATGGAAATGCACCCTTCAATCACCACAAAACAGCCCCAAAACGAGCCCAAGATATTTAGAAAAATATCCCTTGAAACAGCTCCAAATTTGCAGAAGTATATCACCCCAAAAGATCTCCAACTCAACCCTTCAACTAACTCTCCAAATATGCCCAAGAACTCCTTCAAAACAACCCTGCAAATAGCTCTCCAAAACCACCAAAGAAATTCAACTTAAAAATTCCAATGATCTCAAATGAATAGTGTGATTGAAAGAGAGGGGGGGGACCTCTTTCAATGGGCTTGACTAGGCCCCGTTATCCCCGATTTCTAGGGATAACTAGGAGATCATGTCTCGAGGCCCACAGGTCCTAGACATGGACTACCAAGAGTAGGATTGACCTAAGCATGGCCTTGGAGGACCCATCTTTCTTCTCCTTCATCATACTTGTCTTGTCAGCAGCAACAACATCCATCACCTTCAGCTTGGACTTGTATCGGAGAAGACTCTTGCTCCATGAGGTAATTGGTCCAGGTATCATGGTATGTGTCATTTTTGATCATTATAACCTTTAGATATATGCATCAAATTCCTTTTATTTCTGACGACTACTTGGATCTTACATTAACCCACTTGACCATGGTTTGGGAGATTGACAGGGTATCCTAGAAAGCCTGTACCCATAGGTTTTGATTTGCCACCGGGGGGATTTCTGAAGAGCCATCGTCCGCTCCCATCATATCATCACTTTTTACATCTTATCTCCCACTCATTTGTCCCATTCCCCTAGTTCGGGCATTAGGATGCTCTCTTTGTGGGGTTGCACCTTATCTCGTGGGAAGGAGGGGATAAAGGCCCAGGAGATAAAAGCAGTTGGTAAAAGATAAAAGCCATAAAAAAAATAAAACCTAGAGATGCCTCGCCCAGGGATGCCCAAGAAGGTAATAAAAATCGTCTCAGCAAGAAACGAGAGGGACCCAAAGAAAAATAAAAACAAGACCTAGCCAAGAGGATAGGGGGTCTCATCACGAGCTAGCCTATTATGTTCATGGGTACCTAACAGAATGAAATTGCCACTATCTGGTTACCACGATAGGGCATTGACCTTTGGTTGCATGGCCAACGGAAAGTGGGTCTCATCATGAGCCAGCCTTATCATCTCTGTGAAAGGTCTTGTGGGTAACACTGTCATCTCTGGTCACCACACCAAGGCAGTGTCCTCTAGTTGGACCTTGAAATAAAAAGAAAAAGAAATAAAGAAAAAAAAGAATAAAGTCAATAAAGGGCTTGGAAAGAATTGCATCCATGACAGGTACAGCTCACCTTCTACAAAGGCACCCACAGGTAATATCATGCATCCCTGTCTTTCACTCTACCCGTATGTCTGGACATCCCTTGACCACATCACCTCATTTTACATGGTTTGGATGATACCCCTTGGAGACTTTCCTTTCCTTATGGATACTAGCCCAATAGGGTGTTTTGTCTTTTTCTTCGACTTTGTATTGTAGGTCTTTGTAATATCTTTGAGCTATTGAATGACTTATCAGGGTTTTTATGCATATGTTTGATAACATTAATGATGAAATGTGATTGACATTGCTATGATCCCTGTGACTAATGAGAACATGGAGGGTGAAGTATTTGATGTGCAGGACCATGCCCGACGAACAGGTACCAGTTGGATAGGCACACATGGGGAGACGATTAGTTCGGACCTCCATGGGGCTGAAGAGCCCATAAGATGGTTCTTGAGACCCCATCAGGGGAAGAGACAAGATAGTGATTGGTCGAGCCTTTGAACATGAGAAGAAGAAGGATGTTCCATCCAGGACACTTTGGCTGAACCCAACCCAGGGGGGTTGACCCACTTCAGATGGAACGTTTTCCCTTTGATGGACAGGACGTCACCTAGGGGCCACTGACATCACCTTCAGCATATGGTAGTTTGACAGGGCAGCTGACACGTGTGACAGGGTTTGGAGGCCTAAAAAGGGCCAACGCTTTGTCAGTTGTGCTGCATTTTTCCCTAAAAAGGGACAACGTCTCCCTCAGGAGGGCTTGAGGTCCTGCTTATGCTCATTTAGGGCTTTAATTTAACAGTTTAATGTAAAAACAATATGATTTTGGTTTTTATCCTTGTCGGCTATTTTTAATGACCTAATTTTAATTATAGGTCATGATACACTATATATTGAGGATGTTTTTCCCTCATTTGATCATAACAACACAACTCACTCTCTTGTGAGGTCTTATTTTTGCGCCCTAGTTTGGGTATTTGGTCTTTTGAAAGGAGGCGCACCTGTTGATGGAAGGATTATCTTGGCATTTTTGGCATTTCTCTTGAATGAAGGTTTACAACTAGGGTTTGCATATGCTTTTTCATCATAATATGTAAGTGTTTTCTTGCAAAACTTCTTAATTGAATGGTTGTAGGTTTATATTCTTGCATTTACTTATAAATTTGCTGATTTAAAACCCTAGGTGACAAGCACACAGGTAGGTCCTTGTTTCATGTCCCCTAAAAGAGAAATATTCAGCCATTGAAGAAGGAAAGAAGAGCCTAGCCTTTGCTACACTCTTTTCACTTCTTCTCCTTGTGCTAGCTGTGTTTTTAAAGGTTAAAAAGGAGGTGACGTCCCAAGCCTAGGTTATCTACACCTAGGGTCGTCCATGTTCTATGGTTTGGTGATAGATCCTTGCCATTGCAACACTCTCCCTCACCTCACTCTCTTGTTTTAACTTATCTTTTATGCTAGCCATTTTTCCAAGTTTGACCTAAGGAAGGAGGAAAGAGCACGAGGCCTTGCTTAAACAACACCGTAGTGAGCCTCTTTCCCCTAGGGTTTTGATTCTAGGGCCCTACCATTGCAGCACTCTAGAACCCTTCCCTCTTGTCCTTAGCCTTTATTCCCTCAGCCTTGCATCCTCTCCTTAATTGACTCCATCTACCCCTAGGCACTGATCTTAAATCGACAACGTTGAAGTGATTGTGCTCAAACAACCTCTCAAAACTTTTAAATTTGAAACCCTAACTAACTAGCTAACCCTAACTAGGCTGATGTCACACTTGGTTATTCCATCTTGACGTAGCAAATTTTGATGATAAGAAATTAGATGATGGTTGAAATCATTTATTGAGTAGAAGATTGATTAAATATATTGTTAGCTGCATCATCTCAATAGTTATTGATGAATTGATACTTTTCCATTTCTATATTGATAGAACGTTGACCTCATTGAAATCTACTGCTTCAATTGCTTACATATTGATGTCAGATAGTTATATGAAGTACTAACCAACTGAATTATAGCCTGCATATATATTGTTTTTCTATTGTCTTGTTCCGGGCAGGTGTTATCATTTAGGCATATACTTCTTTATTGGTTGATTAGCCGGACTATCTGACCATGGTGGTAACCTGTGAGGAGGGACTTTAAACTTAACCTTTATATATTTGCCTCTTCAAAACCCCAGGTTATCGGGGATGTCTCCCCTAGGCTACCCTCCCTAAATAGAGAGAACCTCCCCATTGTGGTGACATTGGGTGGGGTAGGTTCCTGTTATGCCAGTTTGGCCTCTATCCTTTATCCTTTTTACCTAGCTACAAACTGTGCGATAACATTTTGGTGCCATTATCGGGGAACACTGATTCAATCTTCCTCAAAGAACAAATCTTTTCGGCAAGCATTTCCTCAAAGACCTTTTCTTACAAGCTTACCTAGCAACTCTACTAGGGTGTTTTTCCCCTTTTCTTTGATAGTTTCAAGTAAACTATCTGGAGACTCCACAAACTAAAAGGAGATTCAACAATCATCCTTTGTCTTTCAGAAGGAAGCCTCCCTTAAATTCTCCTTTTTTCAAAACACTTTTCGGGAAGAGCCTTCCTTTAAGAATCATGTCTACCTCTCAAACCGCTAAAATGAACCCAGTCAACAATCAAAGACAATGGTCATCTACCCTTTTCAGGCCGCTAGACATGTCATCCATACCTGGCTATCCTAGGAAAATGTCACCCAAGTATGAGAAGTGGTTGCTTAAGTGTACCGGTACTGATGCCATCGGTGCTGAAGAGCATATGAGTAACTTTTGGGCATTCTTTTAGCTTCACCCCATCAGTGATGATGCTGAAGATTTGGTCATGAAGTTATTCTCCACTACCCTTTATGATGCCTCAAGGCATTGGTACCTCAGCCTTTCTGATGGAAGCATCAAGACCATGGATAGACTTGAAGAGGCCTTTCTCAAAAGATGGAGTATCAAATAAGACCCTAATATGATTCTCACACGACTGAATAGCCTTGCTAAATATGAAAATGAGTCCATTCAAGAATTTCACAATAGATTCAAGACATTGCTACAAAGAATTCCCGCAAACCATCACCCGAAAGATGACTACCTTGTTCATATTTATACCAGATCTTTCAATGGACAACTAGGCTATCTTCTTAGAGACAAAAACCCCAGTCCATTCAAGAATCCCAAGAGCTCACCACCAAGATAGAAGGGAACCTCCTTTCATCTAAGATTGAGCCCTTTGCTAACCCTAGGGGGAGAATAGACACCAAGCAGAAAATAGTACACAATGCTAAGCCTACTTCAGATCTCTGCACCAGTATCAACAAGTTACAAGCCTCCATGGATGGCATCATAAATGATGCAGGCACCACCTGCCCAAATCTAAGCAGATCCTCAATTCCACAATTTTAGGTACTGGAATCTTCCTTGAATATGGTCTTTCACCATTCTTTGACATAGCTAAATTTAGCTATCTGTCACTATACTTGGCAATTCTATTGCATTTGGCAAGACTCCTCTTAAATTGGCGGATCAAACATTTTTCCTTTGCTAGCACCCAACGAAAATATTTTCATATATGGTGTTAAGCACCTTACGACCACACTATATGACCATGACTCAGCAGAAAACCACTTTGAAACCTTTTTGTACTTACCTTCACATATCTATTTCCATACATCGGCGGACACGTAGCTCCCAACGGAAAATCACAAAAATACAAATTGTACCTTCCTTTGGATTTCCACTTACATCCACTATTCGACATGTGTCCTCCAACGGAAATCACCAAGGTGCCTCGAACTCTGCATTTTCCCTTCTCCGCTGAAATCTGGACCATCTGTTTCTCAGCCTTCAATCTCCGCTATGATCTCATCCATTCGATTCTCAATGAATCTTAACTGTTCATTTCCTCTCTATCCAACCTCCACCCAAATCTATACCATTGAATTCTGGACTGTACATTCTCCTGACTCTTCTCATCGATCCTACTCTGTTCCCAATCGTGGATTCAACTCTACTCAACCACGATGTTAACAGAATACCCATATGGATTTGGGGTTTCTCCACTGTAACGTCCTTTACAGCTTACAGTCATCTGCAATATCTTTCGCCCTCGATGCTCCTCTACTAAAATTGATGGATCTCATCCATTAAATCAATCAGAAAACTATTATCATATCAATCAGAAAAATAAAGGATTGATCATCCTATGCATTCAGATTTCATTCAAACCATGACCGGATATAATCTATAAACAATTCACACATTTAAATTACTGCAATACTGAAATTGAACTCAACAGAGTAATAAAACCTTCTTTACAAACTTGAATTTCCCCAATAGATCTTTTACAAAACAGAGCAATGAGTCTCTGTGCATGCTCCAGGAATTGAATTCTGAGATTTCCCCTCTTGATATACATTCAAGCTTCCTCCTCTTCGAGCTCCTATAACTCTGTGAGCTAAACTTCTAAGAGAACTTAGCTACCTAACACAACACTCAGGACTTGTATTTATTTACAATGGAAAAATCTGTTTTCAGATCCTATGATTAAGGAACAGAGTCCTCAATAAACTCAACTGACCCCTACAAGTCATCAGTGACTCACTAACCATTAACAAACCCTATCTTATATTTTACAAGTGGAAAGGATCTAGAATCCTTGCCCATTATCCAAAATAACAAATTACACAAGTGTGAGACCCTAGGTCTCCTTTGGTTCACTCAACTTTGATGAAGTCATGGGTGACTTCATTTTCATGAGCCTATGCTCTTGCATCAGACTCCCCAGCTTAAAAAAAATCATGGGCTCCTGTCCATGAGCTCCCTTCTCTGCTACTTTTCTGTAAGTTTTCAGCAAATACTCAAATATGAATTTGAGCAGTGTTCTCACTTCAAATAACCCCTTCAACTTATCTTTCCAACACTTTGTCATCAACAAGTCTCTTGACTTCTCCGGTACTGTATCAGCATTATGTCCTGACTGCATGTAACAACCATATTCATCCTTTTCTTAATCCTGCATTCAAAATAGATTAATTTTTGTCATAGAAACAAACACAAGTCAATGTGTCACAAGATAACTTCTGACATTTTAATGAATTCCTTGCATGAATTCTTGTTCAATATCTTCTTTGTTTTCTTCTTCTAACATCACCATCCTTGCTTTTCCTTTTTAAAAGAAAACCACGACCTATGGTCATGTAACTGTGATCTTCAATCCTCCTGGATCCCATACTTTATTTTGTGATTGTTGCTGCCCACTATTTCTGTAGTGAACTTCACAATCTCTTCCAGTCATCCAAATGACTGCTTGAACCTCACTGTCATAATTCCTCCTACACCTCTGCATGAGATGCCATAGCTTATAGATCTCTTCATCCAGTCTGCTTCTTTGCTGAAATACTCTTGCCTGGATGCCCTTTTCCATTTCAACTTTCATCTGTCTAGAAGTATAAAGAACTTCCAAAACTTTTCCTTTCTGTTGTATAACAAATTTACTATTGTTACTTTCCTCATCATCTTCAAACTTCTGGACAATATTCAGTAGCTGTCCTCTGTTATCATTTTCCTGTACAAATGTTGCTCCACACATTGCTGTAGATATTGCTTCCACCTTTACTTCATGTGTACCTCGAATGATATCTTTTTCTGCCATATCATTCTCATGTTTACTACGTGGAAACACTCAAACTGAGTCCTTTATACCTTCATCATTGCCTATATGCTCCTCAAAGTACTTCATCTCTTCATCAAGGTTATTAAAACATAACTCTTCTACTTGAAGTTCCAATTTCCAATTTGAC
>JZKD02S1780996.1:86382-96447 GCA_000966675.3 Picea glauca | reverse complement strand
ATGGAGAAAGTTAGCTTTGTTGGTTCATGAGCTTGTTCTTGATTGGCTTGGAATTATCAGCTTGGTTGGAGTGGCTTTGAGATTTGCTTTGTCAAGATAGATTGTGAGTAGCCATTACATCTATGGTTTTAGAATCCTTGGAGAAAGAAGTGTGTGGGGAACGAAGGACAGTTGGAAGGGACCTTACAATATCAAGGCCATGGTTGTAATCTCTCTTTAACATTTAATATAATACAATAATATGATTCTTTCTCATAAAGCTATTTTCCCTTTATTGTATAACTCCTTGATCATATACATAGATTGACTATTGAATAGATTGTGCTTTCTTCACTCCACTTGGTTTGTGTTGTATTGGTCTTTACTGCACGAGAGCATTGGAGTGAAGTGGGAGAAACAAAGACCAAAGGAAGCGATAATAAGGTATGTTCCTTGTTCTTGCCTCTTATTTAATTCAATGGTTAGAATCTAGGGAAAGAGTCATATTTTGTCTTGCTTTGTTCTAGATCCAGGTGGATCTAGGGAGATCGGTTTGTGTCTGCACTTATAGATTTATCCAATAACAAATTGGTGACTCCATTGGGGATGGATTGTTTCTTAGTTAGTCCAGTTTCCCTTTCTTTGATTGCTTGTTTTCTAGTCTCTGAGTCTGTGGGAGATCCATCAAGACTCTCTGGATTTGAAAGTTCACTCAAAAATTTTGTCCTTTTTCCAAATTTTGTGTTTACAGACATTCTCACACTGTACCCTTTAGTGGCCTACGAGAATCATCTGAGTTCTCACCCTACTGTATAATCCAGTACGAGATGTTCGCACCCTTCCTGTGTCTAGCCTGCGAACTCCACTAATGTTCGCACTGCACCCTATAGCTAGGTTGCGAACCCATTTGAAATTTGTGTTTGGAATTAGGATGTCCTTTTTTTTTATGCCCAGTTTTTCTTTGATCAGATGTGTTGTTCCTGAGTCTGTACTTAAGTCTCAAAAGTACAGTGTCAAGGCATCTGAAAGTGGTTAGGATAAGGAGAAGGGAAAATTTCAACCTTCGGAGAAAGATTCTAAGCGAGATTTCTTCGTTGGGGTTGTCTGGCTTCGAACTGCTCCTAAATAGTTATGTCTCATTCAATGGCTTCCCCTGATTGTTCAAGTTCGGCCCGGTTAGTTGTTGTTTTAAGGATAGTGTTGAAGAGGTTTAAGGCAATGTGCGTTTGTTTCAATAATCCGAGTTCAACATTAGGTTGAGTTGGTGTGGGAACTGTCATGGGGGAACAACACAAGTAAGAGAACTTTAAAGAAAGGTTGAGTGTTGTCTTGAATTGGTTTTATAAAAGAGAATTTTACGGTTTCAGAACCAAATTATGGATGCAAATCTAAGGCTCATTCCCGTAACTGTATTATATTTTAATAAAAAGTGCGTGATGGGAGAAAAACATTAAGCCGCTTATAGTGTAAGGTTCCTATCGGGGGAAAATCTCACGAAGTAAATGGGAGAAGAAAATACGTAAGAAAATAACCGATGTAACAAAAAATGTATGTAGAATTCTGAAACTGCAAATTGGTCTTACACAACTGATAGCTGGTGTAGAGGAAAGGCAATAAAAAATTACATAAAACCCAAATTTATTCGTTATAGTAGTGGTAGTACTAAAGAATAATGAAGCACATCAATTACGAATATGAATTAAAATTGAAAAATGAGGAACAAGAAAGAAAACTTGTAATACAGAAGTGATGGAATTGAGAATCTCGGATCTGCTTGTATTAAATATCAATGCAAAAAATCTATTACAAAATCTCAAAAGGGTCTAGCCTTGTTTATTTCTCTCTGGGGTATATTTATACAATTTCTGCAAAGCAGGTAGAATCTCAATAGTCACAAAAATTTCAGTTATGATAGAGGAGAGAGAAATCGCACCATCTCCCTTATTCTGTCTTCACTTAGTGCCAGTGCTCGTCTTCGCGCGGACTCGGTGTAGGTGATACATCTTTCCACAAGCTGAGATATGAGACGTGAAGGCTCCGCTTGATAGCTGGCCTCGGCGAAGTGACATTCTCGGGCCAACTGCTGTAGCCTGTCCCCCATTTGTGCATCGACGATGTCGAGAGAACTTAGTTGCGCACTGGGCTGGATCATGTGCTTATCAATTCGGGCCATGTCCACCATGTCTATCCGAGAGATATCGGTCGAATCTCTCTCATCCTTCTCTTAGAGATCAAGCGAGATCTATTCCACATTCATTTGTATCAATGTTTCTGCGTTGCCTCCACTGTCCATACCCAACAACTCACCATCTATAGAATTGAAGTCTTCTTCTAATGAATTGGTTACGTTTTGGGCTTGCTCCTTGCCCAGGGCAATGTTGTGCTCCCAATCTTTCAACAGAATATTACCTCTGGTTTGTTCTGGGATGGTGAGCCCGAGAGAATCTGCCGAAACTCTGTTATTTGTGGCTATCACCGCCTCCTAGTAGGTGACCCAAGCCGCTTCTGCATCTCTCTCTCTGACAGTCAGGTTCTCGAAAACCTGATTCATCAACAGACAATTTTCTCGGATCGCTCCCACTTTGGCGAGCAAATTCTGTTGTGCAGAAGAGATTCTGTTCCAAATCCCGATCGCTCGGGATTTAAAACTCTCGACGTTGATCATCCTGCTTTCAGTGGTCTTTACCTGAGCGTGTAGCACTGCAATCATGGTCCTCTGTTGACCCGCCTGTATCCGACCGTCTCGGATCACTAGATGTGCTTGCTCGAGCTTGGTTTTAAGCACCTCTATCTCATTTTTATCAGCCAGTTGGGCCAGTTCTATCTCTACACTCACCTAGCCTTGAGCATTTTCCATGGCCAAGGCCAATTTGGCCTCAAGAGTCCTGATCAGGCTATTTTTCCTATTGAGTTGATTCTTTAAAATCTCAACCGAAACTTGATTCGCCAATGCATACGCTCCTAGCGTCCCTGCGATATTAGTGGCGAATTGCTCATTCTTTTTATTCTTTCCATCGATCATGACTTTGTATTTCTTAGTGATCGACTCTCCCTCCTAGTAGAATTCCCTCTTTACTACCGCTTTTCTCTTTTTATCAAAGAAAAACTCGTTCAGAGGAAGTTCCTCTGCTCTTATGGGCCTCAGTTCCTCATTGAAAATTCATCCTTCTTCTATATTTCCTTGCGTCGACTGCAAGGGGGTGACAGAAGCGATGGGTTCCTCGATTTGTTTCGCTGCTTTTCCTGGGGTTTCGACCGGGTCCTGCTTCTTCGGAGGTTCAGGGGTCTTTGTCTCAGTTTCCAGATTCTGTTTCTTTGGCGGGTCCAGAGTCTGTGCCTCTACTTTGGGCTTCTCTGTTTGTTTCCCCTTATCTTGGCATTTTCCCGAGTCAGGAGCTGCATCTTTAGGGCCTTCAGTATCCTTCGGTTCCATCTCGGCAATGCCCAGACTCCCTCCTCACAACATAGCGGGAAGACAACTTCGTCTGTGTTCCTGAAATTTCAATACAGAGGCTGTGTCTTCAGGTGCTAAGGATCGGATCCGAGATAACACTTCCTCATAAGACCTCGCCCCTCGGAAAATGTCATCCGGGGGTGAAATATCATGTTCAAACCTCTTTAGCCCACAATTAGCTAAATGGTTTCTCACAACTCTATGAGGATCATGTTTTTTATACTCGATGGAGACCAAATTCAGGTCTTCTAGGGCTGCAGCCTCAGCTTTGGTATGCCCGAAATCCAATAAAGAATAAGAATTTAGCCGAATGGGAAAATACGGCCACACCTTCTTTGAAGATCCTTTGAGTTCTTTACTCACCCCGCCAATCACTATTTTTTGGGCGACCTCGTGACAAGCCAACTTGTCGGGGATGAACAATGGTAGTGCAAGTGGGGGAACAACAGCCCCGAACACTCTGAAGTAGGAGAACTCTGCCTCCACGTACCAGTCCGCTATACCACTCAGATTTGCAGCAATGCTTTCCAAGATACGAGGTGGTGGGTGACCAAAAATGGCGATATGCAGGGGCACCATCACTTAGTTGAAAATTTCGTATATGAAATTGTCCATTTTATTTTCCCATAGCTTCTCATGATATACATGTATAGGTTTGTTTTTAGCCGGATTCCAAGCCCATCTCATCAAAGGGAATGGTGTCATGGAACATATCACATCCATAATATATGCAGACATGAAAAATGAGGACGGCCTCCCACTTGCCTTCTGCTCTCGATACTTTGTGACCCAGTTGGCCAAACTGTCCAAGAGTATCTTTGCCCAATTAAACGAGCAACCTTCTGCGACCCGAAACATGAGAGACACCTACGCAATGAAGAAATGTGATGTGTCCTCCCTCCCAAATAGTCAGCATGTCATCATTGCCACATACTTATACTGTGGCTCCAATGAAGCGATTGAATAAATGCCCTGGTCATTTTCTCTAAATTTCGTGGTGCGCGAAACCCAATCCTTTATCAAACCGGGCATGGTTTTATCATATTGTGTGCCATCCTTTTCTTTGAATTCCTCCAAGAATTTAGCATCATATGTATATTCAGATGTCATCGAAAGCTTATACATGGTTTGGACATGTTCCGGTCTAAAAGTCTCGACCGTGACCCATTGCTGGTTCATGATATTTTTGGTGGGTAGGTCTATGTGATCCAACGCCCATTGGATCATATCATAATATGGGAGAAACCGTGGTCTGGTTGCTACCCTGTGCATTTCGGATTGAACAACTATCTTGTATTTGGTGTTCAGGTCATCCTTTTCATTATAATCACCAACTCCGATTGCAGAATGTCTGAAACAAATGACCAGCTAGGGACTGAGTCGACAGTCCGGGGTGAAGTGTTGGAGACATTATCTAAGCCTTGTCCTGCGACCTCGACATTCTCCTTTGCTGCTTTCCGTGGAGCCATAGCCGAATCTTGCATTTTCACCCTTCTGTGATAGAACTGCGTATACATGCAGAAATCAGTTCACTCAGAAATGACGAGCTCTGCGTGCTTCTGAAAATGATTTCGTTATAATAAAATGAAACTCTTATATATATTTGAAAATTTGGTACTTTTCGAAATAAGCCTGTCAAATCGTAATTAGAAACAAATTTATTGTGTAAAATCCGATCTTATATGCATGGATTTACCCTACTTCTCCATTAACATCATCAATTTCTGGCGGTTTGACAGTCAGTCAATGTGTGGAGAGCGAATGGCTTCCTCGGGAAACGTGCAAGCCTCGAGGCACGGGATATATCTTGCTTTATCTTAAATTATCAAATCTTACCAACGTTAATCAATTTCTCGTTGTTCGCTACATCGTGGAATTTCTTTTAACATTTTGAGTCTCAAACTCGCGAGATTGCGAGGGCCGATTTTGGCTTAATTAACGGTAACCATGATTTGGGGCGTAATTAATTTTATCATCATTTTGTTCGCCACATCGCAACTCGGAACTTCGAAGACAATTTTCTGGGAAATTAGTATGCTGAGTCGTGAAATCGCGAGATGGAGATAATTAAAACTTAATTAAGGGGAAGGAAATCTTGGATTAGGCGATTAATTAATCATGTGATAATTTCCTCGTGACTTCAGGAGTCCGGGTTTAGAAGCTGGAAACTTCGAAAAAGATAACACCGAGTAGGGAAAGGCCGAGAACAACTTTTACCATGGTTAGGTTTTTTCTTTTGACCTTTGAAATGGGTTATCCAAAAAGGACTCCGCGTTCTCGGCTCTCGTGGCTGTAAAAGTAAAATTTCGGACTTGGCGAATGTCGAGGTGCGAAACCCCGACGACGTCTAATCATGAGTTAAAGGTTTTACCTTGGTTATTGTCTTGAGTGAAAATATAAAACGACTTCGTCGTTTTGCGACTCGGGACGTGTGAAGTTATGGATTATAATATCTGACTTGCGAGGTCCCGAAGTACAACATAAAGGAGCAAACATTCTTATGAAAGCAGACTTGTTTTAAAGAGTAGAAAAGCATCCCTTTTTTCGTGACAAGGTTTTAGAGGTCTCATCATCTCGACAGGAAAAGAAAATCAACTTTAGATTTCAAGTATCAAATTGAAAATTGTGATAGGCCAAAAGAAAACAAAGGTGACTCCAACATAGGCTCCAACTAGGGATCCCGTCTCCCTGTGAGGGGGGAAGAATAGTAGACCACATGCCAAATATTAGGTAAATGGAGTCAAAGGCTCAATCATGCGGAAAAATTCCAAGGAAAAAGGATCGAAGGGGGGAAAAGACTTTGTTTTTACCTCGAGAAGTTTTCAAAATTAGATATTATTTCCAAACACAACTGTAGTCTCTTTCACAATTTTCCCTTTCCCACTACTAACTTTGGGTATGTTTTAAGACAGTCGAAACGACCCTGAGAGACTCAATAGGTCTTGTGGCTCTCGGCTTGCATCAAAGAATGAAATTACATATTTTTTAACCGAGAAGTCCCATCTGAATTCGAGACGTGGATCTGGTTTTCAAAAAGAATTGGTTACTAGAGCAGAGTGATATTCATGTATAACAACCTTACAGATATCTCAGACATTGCTTCACTACCAGCGAGCCTGTTCAGTACCCTGGTGAAGTTATCTGGCCCCTTTTACTGAATTTCCTTTCACCACTTCAGAAATTATTTATGCATTTAAATGCTAAGACGAGGGCAATCATTTCTGAATTTCCTTTCATCATCTTCCTGGACTAAGTGGGGGCAATCATTTCTGAATTTCCTTTCACCACCCATCTTATAATTTATTTTTTGAGCGCAAAGATGGGGGCAATCAGTTTGTAATATTTTGCATCAGAGGTCTGACAACTTACTTTGATTACTCGGTACCAATATTCCCTTGACCTTCACCACACCTTCGTTCTTAGGGAGACAGGGGAAATAAATTTTTTAAGGGTCATCCTATTTGAGCAAGCTTTGATTCTTCCGATGCTGTTGAAAAACCTAGGGAGGTTAGGATTGCTCTAAATGTTCCTTCACTTAGCAGGGGATCAAGTAGTCATGGAGACCCACTTTCTTTCCACAATCTGTTTTGAGACTCAGGAGGCTAAAACGAAAACTTTTATTCCTTCATAACGAAATGAAAGATGACCGTTTGTCAAAAGTTAGACCCGAAAGCACGAATGATACAAGGCAACGATTCATTGATTGAAAATACAGAAGGTCAAAACAGTTTGAGACTGGCTCTTGTAGATCTCTTGGGGACAGTTACTTTTGACAGACTGCTTTTAGATTTAGTGTATCATTCAAATTATTTTAACTCAAAGGTTATCAAGTCAAGCAATAATCCTGTTATCTAACAATTTAGCCGATATTGCAATTTGAATGATGTTACCTTGGTTTAACTTTGACAGTCTTTCATAACCTACGTATTGAGAAAGCCTACCTTTACCTTTTCTTTTCAATTTCCTTGTGCACTATGAAACTACTTTTAGGTATCACCTGTTTCATGCCGATTTATTTCTGACACTGCTTTGCGAATTACTTCTCCTGCTAGCTTTGCAAGCAGCGAGAATCCTGTAAAAAAGCAAATACAAACTTTATTCGAAATATGTCTAAAAATTATGAATAGAAGAAAACAGAAAGCCAAAAGGGTAATGTTTTGAATAAAAATGCATGTATGTAAACAAATTTTATTTTATTGTTATTGAATGTATATATATGTATATATTATTATTATTATCATTATATATATATATATATATATATTTAAAATAATGGCGACTGTTATGTCATGTAATGTTTCAGATATCGCCCGTTGACAGGGGCGTTGAGGACTTATCCGTCGATGTTCTCCAACAGGAAGGAATTTTTCTCTTCTGGAGATGAGACCCTGAATGGTCCATACCAGAGGTGGTCAAATTTACCATGCTTCACGGCTTCCTCTTTTCTCGCATCCCATCTTAGTACTAAGTCACCTAGAAGGAATTCCCTATCTTTTACCTTGAGATCGAAAAATGCTTTCATCTCATCCTGGTACTTCTGCATTTTTTCATCGACTTCAACTCTATGTTGTTGAACCTCGATCAGCTGGTTAATTCTCTTGGTTACATGATTGGGTTCTTCGTTTTGATCCTGCCATAGCTTCATCACTGGCAGCACCAGGTTTATAGGTAGTACCGCCTCTGTCCCATAGACCATTTGAAAAGGCAAAATGTCGATAGACCTCTTAGTGCTGATGTAGTTTGCCCATAATGCGTATTTCAAGTGCACATGCCAAGACCTTTTATTTTCATCCAGTACTTTCTTGATTATGTTCACCAGGCTCTTGTTAGATGATTCGGCCAATCCGTTTCCCTGGGGTAATAAGCAGTGGAATGGCCGAGAACGATAATGTACTTCTGACAGAAGCTGATCATAGCCATGGACTTGAAGGCCTAGGCGTTATCGGTAACAATATTTTGGGGACACCCGAATCTTGACAAGATATTATCTTCCAAGAAGTCGATCACCACCGAGTTTGTTTCCCTTCTGGTTGGAATGGCTTCCACCCACTTAGTAAAATAATCCGTGGCTATTAAGATCCACTTATGTTGAGCACTGGAATGGGGATTAATTTCCCCTATGAATTCTAGTCCCCATTATTGAAATGGAGCTTCAGTTTTGACTGGAACAAGTGGTAGTGTAGGGAGTTTCTATTTACCAGCAAATATTTGACAAGGGTTGCATGCACGTACTTTGGCATTTACGTCTGAAAATAGTTTCGGCCAATAGTATCCAGTCCTTAAAATCTTATAGGCTGTGGCTCTCCATGCATTGTGTCCTCCATAGACTCCTTCATCAAATTCCTCTATAACTCGTGGATTTTCTGATTCAACCAAGAAGACTAGCAGGAACCCGAGTGGATCTTTCCAGTACAGCTTGTTTTTGGCGATGCAATATTTTACAGCATGGAGTTTTAAAGTTCTACACTTGGCTGGTGATAGTTCATTTGGGCACTTCAGGTTTAACAAGTAGAACACTATCTCTTTATACCAGCCTGACGATATGAACTTTTCCTCGACCTTGCTTGGATCTGTCTAGACATCCGTCTCATGCAGGTGTGTGTCTACGTCTTCTTCTTGGAGGCAATTAATATCAAGAGCTCTAAGATTTGACTCAGCCAAGAGTTTGGCTAGACCCTGCCCCTTTATTAATTTAGCCGGCTTGACCTCCAGATCGAATTCTTGTATTTTAGCGAGCCATCGCCCTCTTTTTCCGTCACTGTCCGGTTGTACCAATATGTCTTTTAAAGAACTGGTGGGTACATATGCGATTATTTTTGAATGTAGCACATAGGTTCTAAATGCTTTCAATGATTTTACCATTGCGTATGCTTGTTTTTCCATTATGTCATATTTCAGTTCTGCATCTCGGAGGCTTTTTCTAAAAAACGCTATCGGCTGTTCGAATCCTTCTTCATTTTTCTGCAAGAGTACTGCGGCGATGGTATGTTCAGAAGCAAAAGAGAAGATGAGAAAATCTTTCAAATAATCTGGACTTGCTAGTACAGGGGCCTCGCTTATAAATGTTTTGATATGCGCGAACGATGCCCTGGACTTGGTGGTCCAATGATCTGAAAATGAAAGGTACTTGTTTAAGGGTGCAAGGTATCCATTTTCCATAATTCCAAATGTGAGTTATACACTCCAATGTGACCTCTGAAAATGTGAAAACTTACTATTTCTTATATAGAGATAGACTGTAGGAGCATTTACCGGACATGTCACCTCTAAAGAGAGGATGAGTTCCAGAGGCTACCTGGCCCTTTACAGGCTCTGCCTAAAGAAATAATAAGTAAACACTTAGAAGTCTTTGACATACACTTGCTTCATGTGTTAAAAATGTGCAACTTGTTTATGTGTAATGTTCTTAGTTATTCTTGTCATAGTGCATGTGTGAGGAATGTTCTTTTACAAGATTAAATATGTGTTATAAGCTAATACACAACAGTATCAAATGCAGCAAGAACACATCAAAATAACAGCAACCAAGATGATAAAGCAGTTCACCCACTTTAGGCTACATCTGCTGGACCAAACCTCCCAAACTAGGCTTGTCCTCTTGTATTAAAAATGCTCCAAATGCTAATACAAGA
>JZKD02S1780996.1:71427-82714 GCA_000966675.3 Picea glauca | reverse complement strand
AATATCAGACCTAGGCTTTTGAATCACCAAAAATGGCTGAACATAGCCTCCAAACAGCTCCAGCACTGAAATGGCCCTGGTGGCCCTGAAAGCTTCCCTGAAGCAAAATCACCTGAAAATCACCTCCACTGGCTCTGAAACCTGCTCCATTGGCTCCAGAAGGTCGAAGAGACCCAAAATCGACCAAAAAAACCTCAAGAATGGTTTCCTGTAGCCAAAGTTATGGCAATAACTGATTCCTCCTCCTTTTTCCCAACAAAACTCCACCAAAAATGGCATAGCTGGAGTTAGTTTAGCTAATAATAGCAAAAGACCAAACTTGGCGGACTCCGCCCCAAAAAACGCGCCATTTTAAATATTGGTTACATATGAAACAATGGAGTAATTGTGGGTTAACAATTGTAAACCCAAACCGCGCGCATAGTTTTAAATAATGGTCACATGTAAAGTTTTAAAACCGTGGCATATAATAAATGGAACCATTGGTTAGTCGGAATACTCCACGCCCTTTTTATATATTCATTGGTCATATACTATTGCCACGAAACCATGGGTCGGGGCTTAAGCCCCGGCCCGCCCCCCTTTTCAATGAGAACAACAACCAACTTTAAATATAAGCCTGTGGGAATATCAAACAAGTAACACGGTTGCCATGTTGGCTAGCGGAGGTTTGTTAAAGCATTGTATAGTGTGGGAGGTCACCGGTTCAAACCTGGTCGGCTCCACAAACTTTTAATCAAACCCAAAAAAACCAATAGCCAATAAACTAGGGACACGTGGCGCCCATGGATTGGGCCACGTGTCCTCACATTATTCGTCAACTATAGGACACGTGTCAGATCTTGATTCGTCGATATCAACCAATGAATAACTGCCACATCACCAGCTGCCCTGTCAGTGTACTTCATGCCATGTCACCTGTACGGACATGCCACATCATCATCCGTACGGACTGTACGGACTGCCCAGTACGCGTTCATTTTTTTTACTATTTGGCGATTCAGACAGATCGCGATAACTTGCTCTCCCGACGTCAGTTTGAGACGAAACGAATTGCTTTGGGTTCGTGACGACGAGGGATACAAACCCATTTGTTTTGAGGAAATTCTGAGAACTTTGATTTTTGAGGTAAAATTTGACCCCTGGTCCAGATTCTGATCATCCAATTTACCCCGCTATCCTTCTTCAACATTCATGTAATCAATTTGACAATCTCAGCGAAATTGGGAATGAACCTTCATAGAAAATTTATCTTTCCTAAGAATGATTGAATTTCTTTTATATTTCTCCAGATAGTGATAGTATCTATCGCTTCAATCCTCTTAGGATCAATCCTGATTCCTTCTTTAGATACTACATGTCCCAGAAGCTTACCTTCCCGCATAGTGAAATGAGATTTCTTGGGGTTCAGGGATAGGCCAAACCTGCGGCACTTTTCGAAAGTCTGTTTTAGATGCATCAAATGTTCTTCGTCAGTTTTAGAGAAAACCGTCAGATCGTCTAGGTAAATAACTACGAACTTGTCCCTCTCTCCCACGAAAGCGATGTCCATAGCTCGCTGGAAAGTGGCCCCTGCATTCATCAAACCAAAAGGCATTTTGTCATACATGAAAGTACCCCAGGGCGTGGTGAAAGCAGTCTTTTCCCTATCTTGTTCATTCATAGCGATCTAATTATAACTAGAGAAACCATCTATCATTAACATTCGATTAGCTCCGACAACCTTTTCTAAAATATGGTCCATCTTGGGCAGTGGGTAATTATCTTTGAGAGACGACTTGTTTAGGTTTCGGAAATCTACACACAGTTTGATTTCCCCGTTCTTTTTCCTGACTGGAACTAGGTTAGCTACCCAGTCCGAGTATCTCAAAGGTATGATTATTTTTGCTTCCAAGAGTTTTTTAACTTCCTTTTCTATCACGGGTAACAGAATGGGGTTAATTTGCCTAAGCTTTTGCCTAAATGGTTTGACCCCAGTCTTCAAGGGTATCTTGTGATCAATAATGGAAGTGTCATATGTTTTCATTTCATCATAGGACCAGGCGAAAACATCTTTATATTGTCTGAGTAATTCTTTATACTTAACTTTCTCTTTGGGAGGGAGGAACTTCGATATTTTTACCATCTGAGGTTCTTTTTTGGTTCCTATATCGCAGTCCTCCACTTCTTTTGGTTGAGGCTGCAAAGTGGACTTTACATGTACATCGTTTTGATCAAAGAGTTTCTCCAAAGGAATCAATCCTTTGGGAATTTGATTGATTTTAAGGACCAGCATACGATGATCCACAATTTTTTCTCAGAAGGTTTCAGGTTCCTCTCCTTCTTGCATGATCCACCTAGAATCATTCTGATTTTCTTGGTCAGTGTGAGTATCAAAGAATTCGCCTACTGCTGTAAGGAATTTCTTAATTTGTTCATCATCTTCGAAGACTTTCCAGTGTCAGATATTGTCTGGTATGGAAGGTTTGTATCTGATTTCGATGTGATACTTTAGTTTGAAGGTCGTGGGAGGAGAAAAGGTTGAAGCTGCCTTTGCCAACGCATCAGCATGTAGGTTCTCTATGCGAGGGATAAAATGGATATTCACAGATGAGAAAAAAATTTCCATGAGATCCGAAGCACAATTTCTATACACTCTTAGTCTAGGATGCCTGGCTAGGTACTGTCAGTTTACCTGTTTTACTATTAATTCCGCATCACCATATACCTCCAAGTTTTTGATATTTAGCCTTTTGGCAGCCTCTAAACCTAAGATCAATGCTTCATACTTACATACGTTATTAGTGTAATCTATGTCCCACTGCAAACGATAGGAGAAAGGAACAATGAACTTACCTTCAGGAGCCACCAAAAGTACTCCAGCACCTGCCCCTTCAGAAGACGAAGCGCCGTCAAAATACATTTTCCAGATACCAATATTGCACAGCTCTTCTGTCATGGGGTTTGACTCTTCTTTCTTTGTATCGATTTCCTCCAGGCAACCGTCCAGACCATCATCAAAAGACAAGATGCAATTTCCCAGGTCTTGGTCTGCAATGTAAATAGGGAAGTTGTGCGGGTTTTGAGGGTCACTGACCGTATACGCTAATCTTGTTTCTCTGTATAAACGAGTGAATTGGCCACCGAACACAGGGATAGTGGCATAAGTCATGTCTAACTGAAGAGAACCCCCCAACTTGGCCCCCCATGATCTGGATAACAACATGCCATATTTAGGGGGAATATCGACGATAACCACATCCATCAGGATACTCTTAACCAGGACCTGTGCCAGGGTAACTACTAGATCCTTTATCATTACCATGCTTTTAACCTTCCTCGAATCAAAAGAGTACAAATTTCCATAAGGTCTTGTGATCTAGATACCCAACTTCTCCATTATAATCTTGGGCATAACATTATGGGAAGCTCCGGAGTCTAACATACAATTATGCAACAACTGATCATGTATATTCAGAGTGATATAGAAGGGAGCGATGTTGTCTTTGGACCCTACAAAGTGGGGACCAAAAGTGATGTTAGGTCTATCATCTTCCAAGTTTATAAAATCAGACTAGCTTTCTAGTTCAGAGAGACCTATCATTTTGGAAATTTGCTTGCGATAAACGGGTTTGTTCACTAATTCCACCAATGGGATTGGTATCTTGATTTTGTTTAACTCATTTTCAAAACTGAAAGCTCCACTCACCTTGTTTGTTACCCTGGTAGAGACTTCTGAATTCTTCTTTTCCAACTTACTTGTCTGGATAGCTTTATCATCCACGGTCCTAGTTGAATATGTAGCTTTACTTACAGGTTCAATTGGCTGTGTTTGAGTTTCAACATTTTCTACCTTGGACTCTTGAGTGCTTACTCTTCTAGTTTTATTGTTGGGTAGTTGGGTCTCATCCAAAGGAGGCTCATAAGCTTGGCCTCTTTGAAGGATTTTCTTGGGTTGAATCGTGGAGGTGGGTTTATTCTTAGATCTCAGGTTGTACCTTGGTTGAAGCTTAGCCATCATTATCTCAACTTCCGGTTGGGATTCACAGATCTCAGTGGGATCACCCTCTTCGCTCTCGTTTGGCATCTCTGACACATTCAGAGACTTTTCGTAGTCTTCGCGAGTCAGATATGGTTGACTACAATCATCACCGAAGTTTGTGACGCCATTATCTGAATCCTCGAAGTCTTGAAAATCGTTAGTTCCTATAAAATTTTCATTCTTCAAGGGAGCTTGTATCTTTTGATCTTCCTTTTTTATTTGTCTTTGTTGATTAGGAGGGTTTTGATTTTTCCTGAAATCTTTCTTGGGGTAAGAGTCAGCCTTGGCCTGTTCAAGTTCCATTCGGGCTATTTTATTTGACAATTCTTTAATCACTCTAGCCATATCGTCCACCCTATTGTCTGAGGATCTATTGGACCCTGAAGGGCCAGCTTGTTCTCTAAAGTGCTTGGTCTCTCGGTTTCCAGTCTCTATTCTAGCCTTAATTTTACCCAAAGCCATCATATTAGATTCTATTTCCATTGCATCATCCTGCATATGGTTTAAGGTGGCTCCCCTCCACTCTCGCAGAAGTGGTGTGAAATCTGGCTCGAAAGATTCGACGAAGGTCACTTTGGTCGCAGGTTGAGATGGTTTGACTTCAGCTAGGATTTTATTGTACAGTTTGTTGAATCTCAAAATGAATTCCATGACTGTTTCTGAGTTCTTTTTCTTCAAAGACCCGAATTCGATTAGATAATAGAGATGGTCTTTTCGCTCGCCCCATTGTCTGAGGAAAGCATCTTCCAAAGCATCATATGACGAGATGGAATCTGCGGGTAGGCTCTGAAACCAAGTTCGGACCTGACCTTCAAAAGTTTGGACAAGGAGTCTCGAATATACATCGTCGTGCTCGGCACCGCAGAGATCTGCGAATTGGTCGAAAAAATTAGTATGTTCAGCAGTGGTCAGATCTCCCTCCCCATTGAATTTCGGTAAGTTCTTTATATAGTTTTTTGGAAGATCATGTAGGGAGACGAGACATACTAAAGGGGCGTATCTGGCTGCAACTTTCACGAAAACTCTGGGAGGGGGGGCAAGCCCTTGACCTCCACCTCCTTCTAGAGGGACTCCTCCTCCACCTCCTCCTAGAGGGACACCTCCCCCACCTCCTCCAAACCCTCCTCCTCCTCCTATAAACCCTCCACCTCCTCCTCCGGTAATAGCCATCATTTTCTATGGAAAGTTATAAAGGGGGTTTTCAAAAATTAAAAGGGAATTTTTATTTTCTTCGCTAAGAGGAGACTCTGATGAGGAAGGATAAGGAACGCGAGGGGTTGGTTCCTCAGACTTGCAGGAAACAGAATCGGAAAAACTGACGGGTGCGGGAAACGAGTGTGTAACGCACTCTTCAGGATTTGGAGAAGTCGGGAAATTCCACTGAAGATAAGAAGGTATTTTAAAAGCCGACGAACCTTCAAGAGGGCCCTCTCCCCTCTGTACTAAAGGGACTGTTGGATGAATCTCACTCCTAATTTTGGAGCAGATTGACGTTGAATGTTTAGCGTCAAAGAAAGGACTGAACGAGGTCGAGGGTTTGGAAGGTCTCTCAGCCTTCATTGATGGGATTGTAAGTTGGTAAACAACAGCGGTAGGCTTGAAAGAGCCTCTCACCTTTAAAAAAATTTCAGGATCGGTAACGGGCGTAATCTGCTCACCATCCGGGTTTTGTCTGGTATTCCTTCGAACGAATGCCAGTTTATTTTTTAGTGGAGTTGCCAAGTGAAAGATAAAAATCCTTAAAAGGTGTGTACTCTTTGTTCACCATCAAAGGGTAACACTTTCAACGAAAAACAATTTGTTGTTTTCCCAGGGAAAAATATTTCGTAACTTCGATCCCCGCCAATGGCACCAGAAAGATGTTGTTTCTGAGTCTGTACTTAAGGCTAAAAAGTAAAGTGTCAAGGCATCCGAAAGTGGTTAGGATAAGCAGAAGGGAAAATGTCAACCTTCGGAGAAAGAGTCTAAGGGAGATTTCTTCATTGGGGTTGTCTGGCTTCGAACTGCTCCTAAATAGTTATGTCTCGTTCAATGGCTGCCCATGATTGTTCAAGTTCGGCCTAGTTAGTTGATGTTTTAAGGATAGTGTTGAAGAGGTTTAAGGTGATGTGCGTTTGGTTCAATAATCTAGGTTCAACGTTAGGTTGAGTTGGTGTGGGAACTATCATGGGGGAACAACACAGGTAAGAGAACTTTAAAGAAAGGTTGAGTGTTGTCTCAAATTGGTTTTATAAAAGAGAATTTTACGGTTTCAGAACCAAATTATGGATGAAAATATAAGGCTTGTTCCTGTAACTGTATTATATTTTAATAAAAAGTGCATGATGTGAGAAAAACATTAAGCCGCTTACAGTGTAAGGTTCCTATCGGGGGAAAATCTCATGAAGTAAATGGGAGAAGAAAATACGTAAGAAAATAACCGATGTAACAAAAAATGTATGTAGAATTCTGAAACTGCAAATTGGTCTTACACAACTGATAACTGGTGTAGAGGAAAGGCAATAAACAATTACATAAAACCCAAATTTATTCATTATAGTAGTGGTAGTACTAAAGTATAAAAAAGCACATCAATTACGAATATGAATTAAAATTGAAAAATGAGGAACAAGAAAGCAAACTTGTAATACAGAAGTGACAGAATTGAGAATATCGGATCTGCTTGTATTAAATATCAATGCAAAAACTCTATTACAAAATCTCAAAAGGGTCCAGCCTTGTTTATTTCTCTCTGGGGTATATTTATACAATTTCTACAAAGCAGGTAGAATCTCAATAGTCACAAAAATTTCAGTTATGATAGAGGAGAGAGAAATCGCTCCATCTCCCCTATTCTGTCTTCACTTAGTGCCAGGTGCTCGTCTTCGCGCGGACTCAGTGCAGGCGATACATATTTCCACAAGCTGAGATATGAGCCGTGAAGGCTCCGCTTGACAGCTGGCCTTGGCGAAGTAACATTCTCGGGCCAACTACTGTAGCTTGTCCCCCATTTGTGCATCAATGATGTCGAGAGCACTTAGTTGCACGCTGGGCTGGATCATGTGATTATCAACTCGGCCCATGTCCACCATGTCTATCCGAGAGATATCAGCTGAATCTCTCTCATCCTTCTCTTTCAGATCAAGCGAGATCTGTTCCACATTCATTTGTATCAATGTTTCTGCGTCACCTCCACTGTCCATACCCAACAACTCACCGTCTATAGAATTGAAGGCTTATACTAATGAATTGGTTACCTTTTGGGCTTGCTCCTTGCCTAGGGAAATGTTGTGCTCCCAATCTTTCAACAGAATATTACCTCTGGTTTGTTCTAGGATGGCAAGCCCGGTATAATCTACCGAAACTCTATTATTCGTGGTTATCACCGCCTCCTGGAAGGTGACCCGAGATGCTTCTGCATCTCTCTCTCTGACAATCAGGTTCTCGGAAACCTGATTCATCAACAAACAATTTTCTCAGATCGCTCCCACTTTGGTGAGCAAATTCTGTTGTGCAGAAGAGATTCTGTTCCGAATCTCGATTGCTCGGGATTTAAAACTCTCGACGTTGATCATCCTACTTTCGATGATCTCTACCTGAGCCTGCAACACTGCAATCATGGTCCTCTGTTGGCCCGCCTGTATCCGACCGTCTCGGATCACTAGATGTGCTTGCTCGAGCTTGGTTTTAAGAACCTCTGTCTCATTTTTATCAGCCAGTCGGGCCAGTTCTATCTCTGCGCTCACCTGGCCTTGAGCATTTTCTATGGCCGAGGCCAATCTGGTCTCGAGAGTCTTGATCAGGCGATTTTTCCTATTGAATTGGTTCTTTAAAAGCCCAACTGAAACTTGATTCGCCGATGCATACACTCCTAGTGTCCCTGCGATCTTAGTGGTGAATTGCTCATTCTTTTTATTCTTTCTGTCGATCATGACTTTATATTTCTTAGCAGTCGACTCTCCCTCCTGGTAGAATTCCCTCTTTACTATCGCTTTTCTCTTTTTATCAAAGAAAAACTCGTTCGAAGGAAGTTCCTCTGCTCTTATGGGCCTCAGTTCCTCATTGAAAATCCATCCTTCTTCTATATTTCCTTGCGTCGACTGCAAGGGGGTGACAGAAGTGATGGGTTCCCCGATTTGTTTCGCTTCTTTTCTTGGGGTGTCGACTGGGTCCTGCTTCTTCGAAGGTTCAGGGGTCTTTGTCTCAGTTTCCGGATTCTGTTTCTTTGGAGGGTTCGGAGTCTGTGCTTCTGCTTCGGGCTTCTCTGTTTGTTTCCCCTCATCCTGGAATTTTCCCGAGTCAGGAGCTGCATCTTTTGGGCCTTCAGTATCCTTCAGTTCCATCTCAGCAATGCCCGGACTCCCTCCTCACAACACAGCGGGAAGACAACTTCGTTTGTGTTCCTGAAATTTCAATACAGAGGCTGTGTCTTCAAGTGCTAAGGATCAGATCCGAGCTAGAACTTCCTCATAAGACCTCACCCCTCGGAAAATGTCATCCAGGGGTGAAATCTCATGTTTAAACCTCTTTAGCCCACAATTAGCTAAATGGTTTCTCACAACTCTCTAAGGATCATGTTTTTTATACTTGATGGAGACCAAATTCAGGTCTTCCAGGGTTGCAGCCTC
Source organism: Picea glauca (assembly GCA_000966675.3). Taxonomy (NCBI): domain Eukaryota; kingdom Viridiplantae; phylum Streptophyta; class Pinopsida; order Pinales; family Pinaceae; genus Picea; species Picea glauca. The sequence continues at coordinate 74,086 of JZKD02S1780996.1, read as the reverse complement.
GGCTTTGGCATGCCCAATATCCAATAAAGAATAATAATTTAGCCAAATGGGAAAAGATGACCACACCTTCTTTGAAGATCCTTTGAGTTCTTTACTCACCCCACCAATCACTGTTTGTCGGGCGACCTCGCGACAAGCCAGCTTGTCGGGGATGAACAATGGTAGTGCAAGTGGGGGAACAACAACCCTGAACACTCTGAAGTAGGAGAACTCTTCCTCCATGTACCAGTCCGCTATACCACTCAAATTTGCAGCAATGCTGTCTGAGATATGAGGTGGTGGGTGACCAAAAATGGCGATATGCAGGGGCACCATCACCCAGTTGAAAATTTCGTATATGAAATTGTCCGCTTTATTTTCCCATAGTTTCTTGTGATATACATGTATGGGCCTGTCTTCGACTGGATTCCAAGCTCACCTCATCAAGGGGAATGGTGTCATGGAACATATCACATCCATAATATATGCAAACATGAAAAATGAGGACGGCCTCCCACTTGCCTTCTACTCTCGATACTCTGTGACTCGGTTGGCCAAACTGTCCGAGAGTATCTTTGCCCAATTAAATGAGCAACCTTCTGCAACCCGAAACATGAGAGGCACCCACGCAATGAAGAAATGCAATGTGTCCTCCCTCCCAAATAGTCAGCATGTCATCATTGCCACATACTTATACTGTGGCTCCAACGAAGCGATTGAATAAATGTCCTGGTCATTTTCTCTGAATTTCGCGGTGCGTGAAACCCAATCCTTTATCAAACCGGGCATGGTTTTATCATATTGTGTGCACTCCTTTTCTTTGAATTCCTCCAGGAATTCAGCATCATATGTATATTCAAATGTCATTGGAAGCTTATACATGGTTTGGATATGTTCCGGTCTAAAAGTCCCGACCGTGACCCGTTGTTGGTTCATGATAGTTCTGGTGGGTAGGTCTATGTGATCCAACGCCCATAGGATCATATCATAATATGGGAGCAACCGTGGTCTAGTTTCTACCCTGTGCATTCCAAATTCAACAACTATCTTGTATTTGGTGTTCAGGTCATCCTTTTCATTGTCGTCTGAGTCTGAATAATTCACCAACTCCGATTGCAGAATGTCTGAAACAAATGACCAGCTAGGGACTGAGTCGACACTCCGGGGCAAAGTGTCGTAAACATTATCTGAGCCCTGGCCTACGACCTCGACATTCTCCTTTGCTACTTTCCATGGAGCCATAGCTGAATCTTGTGTTTTCTCGCTTCTGCGATAGAACTACGTATACATGCAGAAATCAGTTCACTCATAAATGACGAGATTTGCGTGCTTCTGAAAATGATTTCGTTATAATAAAATGAAACTCTTATATATATTTGAAACTTTGGTACTTTTCTAAATAATCCTGTCAAATCGTAATTAGAAACAAATTTATTGCGTAAAATCCGATCTTATATGCGTGGATTTACCCTACTTCTCCATTAATGTCATCAATTTTTGGCAGTTTGATAGTCAGTCGAAGTGTGGAGAGCGAATGGCTTCCTCGGGAAATGTGCAAGCCTCGAGGCGCAGGATATATCTTTCTTTATCTTAAATTATCAAATATTACCAACGTTAATCAATTTCTCGCTGTTCGCTACATCGTGGAATTTCTTTTAACATTTTGAGTCTCCAACTCGTGAGATTGCGAGGGTCGATTTTGGCTTAATTAATGGTAACTGCGATTTGGGGCGTAATTAATTTTATCATCATTTTGTTTGCCACATCGCAACTCAGAACTTCGAAGACAATTTTCTGGGAAATTAGTATGCCGAGTCGCGAAATCGTGAGATGGTGATAATTAAAACTTAATTAAGGGGAAGGAAATCTTGGATTAAGCGATTAATTAATCATGTGATAATTTCCTCGCGACTTCGGAAGTCAGGGTTTAGAAGCTGGAAACTTCGAAAAAGATAACGCCAAGTGGCGAAAGGCCGAGAACAACTTTTACCATGGTTAGCTTTTTGCTTTGACCTTTGACATGGGTTATCCAAAAATGACTTCGCGTTCTCGGCTCTCGTGGCTGTAAAAGTAAAATTTCGGACTTGACGAACACCGAGGCACGAAAGCCCAACGACGTCTAATCATGAGTTAAAGGTTTTACCCTGGTTACTATCTTGAGTGAAAATATAAAACGACTTCGCCATTTCGCGACTCGGGACGTGTGAACTTATGGATTATAATATCCGACTTGCAAGGTCCTGAAGTACAACAAAAAGGAGCAAACATTCTCACGAAAGCAGACTTGTTTTAAAGAGTAGAAAAGCATCTCTTTTTTCGTGACAAGGTTTTAGAGGTCTCATCATCTTGGCAGGAAAAGAAAATCAACTTTAGATTTCAAGTATCAAATTGAAAATTGTGACAGGCCAAAAGAAAAAAAAGGCGGCTCCAACAAGCTGGATTGAACTTTTGGAGCCTATATTGATCTTTTTACAATTTGTTTGACATTCTTTGAGTTGCTTATAGCCATCTTTGCTTTGTTTGGTTTTGAAGGATTAGTCTCTTGCTTTGAGTGTCTTTCAATTACAAAGCATGTATTTTCTTTAGAATTGTTTAGGGAAAGATCAGATTTCTTCTGAATAGTTCGCTTTAAAAGAGAACTTTTAGTTTGGGTTTCTTTGTTTTAAGAAAGTTCATTATT
>JZKD02S1780996.1:30656-43101 GCA_000966675.3 Picea glauca | reverse complement strand
GGTCCGGAATCCAATGTGAACCGTAGATGTAAGTGCTCTGTTCTGGGCCATCCAGATGTGCGCCCAAGTTATAACCAATTCTGGACCCCAACCCCTCCGTTAAAGGTAGAATGGGTGGGGGGGTTTGGAATCCATGGTGGGCCGATGATCTAAGCGCTCCTTGCTGAGCCGTCCAGATGAGCATCCATGTTATTATCGATTCCAGACCCCCCCCGGTTAAAAGAAGAATGGTCGGGGGGGTCCGTAATGCGTTGTGAGCCGTAGATCTTAGTGTCGTGATCGAGACCATTGATAAGTGCAAGAAACATATATCAGGGAGTGGAGACATATGTACTTTGGGAAAAATTTAGGATATAAAGCAATTTATGGGTTTTTCCCAAATTTTCACATAAACCCCACCAAGGAGATTTCGTCTAAGCTATTCTGAGGCCATGGGACATGGGGTAGCAATTTCATCAATATGGTTTCATGGGTGGTCAAGCATATCAAGAAACTAACCTACATGCTAACCTATCTTCCTAGGACTATTAACCCAGGTTAAACTGTTGGGTTAAGAAATTACTCTACCTAAGGGCTATCTGACCAGGATTAGACAGTCTGGTCAGTTTTATTCACTAAGCTAACCTAAGGGCTATCTGACCAGGATTAGACAGTCTGGTCAGATTTATTCAATAACCTATCGACATTGAGAATTTAAAAGAACTTGGTCATGATTTAAAGGTATGATCAAGTTACTATTATTGCTTGGGGCTTTTTGTTTCAATTCTTTTATGCCCTCTTTTCTTTTCTTTTCTTTTTTCTTTTTCCTTTTTCTTTTTTTTTCTTTTTCTTTTTCTTTTCTCTTTTCTTTTCTCTTTTAAAATGAAAAATCAATTGCCAATAAAAACACTAGATACAGATAATATCCATAATATCCAAGTCATAAGTTGATTCCCATAATTTATGGGGTGATAACAGCGGCTCCACCTGGGGATGGTGCTTGCCCTGTTAAGTGCCAAGAATCCAGTTTCCTGTCATTCCGACCATATCTGTCTAGTAGCCTTCGTTGGTCTTATTCTCAGGAAAATTTTGAGAAACAATGATCAACAACTTAGGGCCTTCTCTTCGGGCTTCAACAACTAACCAATGTTCTTTACTCAGAAAGTGCAAGTAAAGATTGAAAATTAAAACCAATATGTACAATGGAGAGTGAGTTCTTCAAATCTTTTACTAAGGTGGGAAGTAATGTTTCATCATTCTGCCATTCACAGGTGCTCCTGGCAGATCTGACCCATCAGCATTGTTTAGCAAAGATGCATTGTTTCCTCTAAAAGCTTGGATCATGTGTAGCCCTGTCCACAGATGATCAAATTTCCCATGCTTTCCCTTGTCCTCGTTCCTGGCATCCCATCTCAACACCAGGTCTCCCAGCTCAAAATCATCCTCCTTGGTTCGTTTGTCAAAGATCTTCTTGATGTTCTCTTGGATGACCTGTGTTTTGTTAAAAACATCTTCTCTATTCTGTTTCAAATGAATCATCTGATTGATTCGTCTCTGGGAGTCATTTGGCTCAGCTTGCATTTCTTGAAGTAACTTCAAGACAGGGACTCCCAAAGAAGTTGGGAAGATAGCCTCGGTACCGTAGACCAGCTGGTATGGTGACATACCAATTGACCTTTTGGTTGTCAGTCTATCTGCCCATAAAGAAAATACCAGCTTATCATGCCATGATTTTTTATTCTCCTGCAATGTTTTCTTGATGATATTTACCAAAGTCTTGTTTGAGTATTCCGCCAACCCATTCCCCTGAGGGTAGTAGGCTATGGAATTCCCCAAGCCAATGTGGTAACGATTGCAGAAATCAATGAGTTTCTTCGACCGAAAGGCAACTGCATTGTCAGTAATGATCTTTCTAGGACAACCAAAACGAGACAAAATATTATTTTCAAGAAATTTGATAATAATAGAGTCAGTGGCTTTCCTGCTTGGTACAACCTCTATCCATTTCGTAAAATAATCAGTGGCAGTAAGAATCCACCTATGTTGGCCTGAAGATGGAGGGTGTATTTCTCCAATGAAATCGAGTCCCCATTGCTAGAAAGGAGCCTCAACTGAAATTGGTTTAAGAGGTAGAGGAAGGAGTTTCCTTTTACCCTCAAACAGTTGACACTGGTGATATGCTGTTACTTTCTGATGTACATCTGCAAACAGGGTGGGCCAGTAAAATCCAGCTCTGAGTATTTTGTTGGCTGTAACCTTCCAGTTGAAATGGCCAACACATTCTCCTGCGTGAAACTCCTACAACACTTTATCAACTTCATCTTTTAGTAAACAATTTAAAAGAATACCTGCAGGGTCTTTCCAATACAAATTTCCTTCTAGAATACAAAATTTCAGAGCTTTCAACTTTAAAAATCTAGCTTTAGTTTTAGTTAAACCAGGGGGAGCTTGTAAATTTTGTAGCACAAATATAAGGTCTGCATACCATGGAGAGTTTAGAAATACCTCTCTAATGTTTGGAGTCGCCATCTCTCCCTGTTCATCTGCCACATCTAGAAAATTAATGTCAAGAGCCTGAAAGTTAGATTCGACCATCAATTTGGCAAGGCCTTGGCCTTTGATTAGTTTTGTGGGCTTAATTTCTATGTCATATTCTAGAATAACTGCAATCCATTTTTCCCTTCTCCCATCAGGGTTGTCTTATGTCAAGATATGTTTTACTACCGCATTTAGAACATAAGCTATGATGTGGGAATGGAGAATATAGACCCTGAAGTCCTTGATAGCCTTTACCAAAGCAAAAGCTTGTTTCTCCATGATATTGTAGTTCAATGCAACATCTCTTAGAGCTTTGCTGAAGAAAGCTATGGGCTGTTCATACCCTTCACTGTTCTTCTACAGTAGTACTGTTGCTATAGTATGTTCAGAGGTGAAAGAAAAGAGATATAAATCTTTAGTGAAATTGGGACTAATCAAAACTGGGGCTTCTGCGAGTGCTCGTTTGACCTGTTCGAAGGATTGTCTGGACTCGGAGTCCCATTTTATTTTTGCATTCTCTTTAAGTATGTTTGTAATGTTTCGGAGGAGCTCAGCCAAATTAGGAATGAATCTTCGAAGAAATTTAATTTTCCCTATAAAATACTGTAGTTCCTTGAGGTTTCTTGGGTGTTCTAGCTTTAGTATGGCCTCGATTCTGCTGGGGTCAATTCTGATTCCCTCTTTAGAGATGATGTGTCCCAGCAGTTTGCCTTCTTCGAACCCAAAAAGACACTTCTTGGGATTTAAAGAAATCTCGAACCTTCTACACTTTTCGAAAAATCGTCTAAGGTGCCGCAGATGTTCATCATCAGATTGGGAAAATACATTCACATCATCTAAATAAACAACAATAAACTTACCTGATTCTTCAACGAAGGCGATATCCATTGCCCTCTAAAATGTGGCTCCTGCGTTCATCAAACCAAAAGGCATCTTCACATACATGAAAGTGCCCCATGGTGTGGTGAAAGCAGTTTTTTCCTGATCGTCTGGGTGAACTAGGACTTGGTTGTAGCCTGAGAAACTGTCTAACGGAGAAATTCGACTGGACCTGACCACTCTTTGCAGGAGGTTATCCATTTTAGGCAAGGGGTAATTATCCTTCAAGGATGCTTTGTTCAAATTCCAGAAATCTATGCAGAGTCTGATTTCCCCTGTTTTCTTACGTGTAGGGACTAAATTAGAGACCCATTTAGAAAAACGTAGTGGGACTATGATCTTGGCATTGTACATTTTCTTAATCTTTTTTTCTATCAGGGGAAGCAACTTGGGATTTATCCTCCTAAGTTTCTGCCTAAATGGTTTATGGTTTTCCTTGATGGGAATCTGGTGTTGTATGATGCTGGTGTCATAGGCTTTCAAATCTTCATAGCCCAGGCAAAAACGTCTGAATATTCTTTGAATAGCTCAATGTACTTAAGATTTTGTTTTGGGGGTAAAGATTTGGACAGTGTAACCATCCTAGGCTTCTCTTCAGTTCCTATATTGCAGTCTTCTACCTCTTGCCCATGAGCTTCTATTTTTGGTTTCTTAGCTACATCGTCATTGTCAAACAGATCTTCTAAAGGGACAAGCCCTCTAGGTAAAATATTGCTTTTCAATTGTAAAACTTCGGCATCCATTTCATCATCCCCTAACTCTCCTGAATCTACTGTATCTTCTGTACCTACTGTATTTACAGTATTAACACTATCTATTTCAAACTCAAAATTATTTACATTCTCGTTTTCATTTTCTAGATCTATGTGTGTACATTCAAAATCATTCTTGCATTGCAGAAAATCCTCTATCTGATCGTCATTTCCAAACACTTTCCAGTACCTGATATTATCAGGCACTGTCGATCTGCATTTCACCTCAACAGTGTATGGGCGAGTTTGGCGGAAAGGAATCTTGCAGGAAGCAGTTGACGTAGCTAATCCATTGGCCAGAATATTCTGTCCTCTCGGTATTACCTGCAAGTCAACCTCATTAAAACACTTCAAAGCATCAAGAATAGCATTCCTCTAGGCTCTAAGGCACGGGTGTTTAGCAGCGTACTCACCTTTAATTTGCTTGATTATTAATTCAGAGTCACCCCTTACCATTATTTGCTTAGCACCAACTTTTTTCAATAGCTTCAGACCGAGCATTAAAGCTTCATACTCAGCAATGTTGTTAGTGCATTGGAAATTTAATTTATAGGAATGATTTTCTGAATACCTGTTTCGATGGTTATGTAGCCAGACTCAAGCTCCTGCTCCTTCTTTACTCACAGCTCCATCGAAATCCATACTCTAGAAATCAGCAGGGAACTCGTCAGTGATTACATTTTTCATCTTTGTTGCCTCACCGTTTTCTGGACCTTCATCTAGACTAGCTACATCTTCCACCAGCTGAATACCTGGCTCTTCAGTATCACCATCATTGTACAAGATGAACGAATCTAAATCGGAATGAGCAGAGTAAAGGGGGTAATTGTGAGGTTTCTCTTGACTGCTGACCATATACTTCATCAGTGTTTCTCTGTATAACCTCCTTTGTTGTCTGAACACTGGTATAGTGGCGTAATACATATCCAGCTGTAGGGTTCCTTTCAACTTAGCTCCCCAAGACCGAGATAGCAACATACCATACTTTGGCAGGATGTCTGCAACCACCACATCCATTACCATACTTTTCAAAGGGATCTGAACCAGGGTGATGCAGAGGTCCTTGATCAGACCAATACATTTGACTTTGCTAGAGTCAAACAAGTGTAGGTCTTTGTAAGGCCTGGTAACCTCCAATCCCAGTTTTTCCATTACTGCTTTAGGCATCATATTGTGTGATGCACCTGAATCCAGCATGGCATTATGCAATATCAAATCATGTATGTTCAAACTGATGTAAAAGGGAGCTACATCACCGGTATCATCTCGACCATCTACTTCAGGTCCGAAAAGGAGTTCGGGATGATCGTCAGTGAGGTTCATAGTGTCTGAATGTGTCACTGATCCAATAGTCAAGGCCTTGGTGCCTATGTTAGGTTCAATGGCTAATGCTTTTAGTACTTGTGAACGATAACCGCTTCTTCTCATCAACTCTGTAAGTGGGATAGGAATTTTAATTTTGGCCAATTCTCCCTCCAGGCTAAAAGGAGCAGGAGTTCGGGTTTGACTCATAGATTCTGGTTGGTCCACCATATTCTTCTGCTCAGAAGTACTGGGTGGATTAACAGGTGAAACTTTGGGCTATGCTGGTCTTTTCAGTATGGTGATGTTTTTCTTCACTGGAGCGTCAGTTTTACCCTTCTCAGAAGACTTTTCAGTAGTGGTATTCTCAGGAGTTTTTTCAGAAGTAGTTGGCTTGAGGGTTTTCTCAGTTTCAGCTACCTTCTGCGTTTCAGTCGTCTTTTTCGAGGAATTTCCTTCTGTCTTCTTACTTCGCAGATTGTATTGATGGTGCACCTCCAAAATAGCATTTTCAAAAGCTTGTTGTTTTGCATCATCGACCTCCTCACTTACATTTGTTTGATTTAGCAGAAAGAGTTCATGCTCTTCTTGAGTAAGGAAAATGGCCTCGTTGTCATGAATGCCCATGAGGTTGATATGAGTGTCCTCCAATTCCTCAATTACTTCCCCTCCTTCATCAGCATAGTTTTCTTGCAAGGGAGGTCTGATAGGCTGATCAGGACCTCTCTGATCCCTTTGATCTCTTTGATCTCTTTGATCTCTTCGCCTGATTTGAGGAGGGTTTCTCCTAAAATTGGGGTTTCAAATATGAGGGGCAGGTGTGTTGTCTCTCAGAGGATTTTATGTCTGACACAGTGATCCTTTCCATCATTAGTTCCACTGCCCTGGTCAAAGAATCTAATCTGGAATATGTGGCTAACGTGGAAGGTTCTTCTTTGACCCTGACTCTCCTTTCTGTCCTTTGACGTGCCCTTTTCACCAACAGATTAGCTTCCACACTAATAGCACTTTTCTGCATGTCTTCAAGGGTAGCAACATTTCTTTCTCTTAATTGGTAAGACATGTCAGCATCAAATTCATCAGGGAATTTAATCAATGCCAAACCCTGGGGAGGTTTGATTTTAGTTGGGATTGCATTATACAAGTTGTTAAAACGGGTGCAATAATCTTGGACAGTTTCACCTTGATTTCCTTTTATATTTTCTTATTCTGACAGTATTTGGAGAGGGTTTTTCTTTACCTCCCATCTGTCGAGAAAACTTATCTGGAATGCAACAAGGTCAGGAATTGAGGCGGCAGGTAAATCTTTGAACCATTTCTTGACGTCTCCTCTCAGACTCTGGGTGAAAAGACTCATTTGAACGTCAACTTCGTCAACTTCTTGCAAATCGAAATAATCGTTCATTTTATCCACATGTTGTTGTGCGTTTAATGTTTCGGTTGCATCGAACTGTGGGAGTCTAGTCTGGTAGTCTTGGGGCATGGCATGTAGTGGTGCAGCCAGCACCAAAGGAGCATACCGAGCTGCCATGACGGGCGAAGGAGGTGGGACGATGACCTGGGTGGTTGGAGAGGTAGCGACGGAAGATGAGGACGATGAAGGACTGGGCGGTGCCGAGGTAGTGATTTGTAGTTTAGTCATAGGAGACAAGACTTCAGGGGTTCAGGGTTGCAACACGGTTGGGTCAAAGACGAGCTTAGACACAAAAGTTTCAGACCATGTTCTAACAAGGTTTCGTGGCGGAAAAAGATCAAGATCAAGGTTTTGAAAGATATCTGGTTCTCTGGAAAAGGAAGGAGACTTATGAAGGGGAGTATAACTCACTGAACTGGTGGGTAAGGTCTTTCGCCTCAACAACTGCTCGGGATTATCTATCGCTGTAGAGGGTTCTGGGTCTGGATGAGATCGAGTGTGAACCTTCTTGGGAGCCAGAACTCTTTTTGTTTTATATATATATATTTTTTAATTTTATGAGTCTGAAAATAATATATACAGAGTTAATCAACCTCTAAACCTTACTTTCTTCTCAGAATCAAAGTTCTTTAGGGGAAAGAAAATGTGATATTATCAGTTTTGGTTCGTTCCCCAATGGAGTCGCCAATTATGTTAGCACTTGGTAAATTTCCTAGAGGTTGAAAGAGAAGAAATCTACTAAGGTAACCTTATCCAACCACTTTTAAAGCTGGGATCTAGCCCTTCCAGCTTCAGAGAGGGATCTCTCTATATGATTTAGCTTTGTTTGAATTTCATATATTAGGCTAGGTAAAGAAACTGTTGGTTTTGTTGTAAAAGAGTTTTTGAAGTTGGTTGAGACAGTCTACACATTCATTGGGCTATGGGGTCTGTATTTAAGCAAATATTTGATGCAACCAGAAATGCCAAAGAAAACCTTCACAGGGAGAGATAATACATTCATTGGATCTTTAGAAATTAAAATGATGGAGAGAAGAAAAAATTAGGAAAATAACTTCAACTAACAAGTAGTTAAGAATTTCTTAATTGAAGATATTGGAAGAAAAACATTAAAATCTTTATAATCGGAAACAGGGTATCAAATATAAATCCTGCAACATTACGCTATTCATAAAGATTAGTTCCAAAAAACAAAATGATTATAGAGAAAGGAATACATTCAACTTAGAAAATCAACATCACCAGTGAACATACGCAAGAATCCTGCAAATGCCTCTTCTTTATTAATGGTCGATCTTTCTCAAAAATAATACAGTTTGATATCTATAGGGTGTGCGAATCAACAACCCTCAATACTTCGGAAAATGAAGTATTTATAATTCAAAATAAAAATGTTCCTGTCATAACTGATCAGGACGTGCTCATACTATTTTTAGTCTAACTAACTTAACTAATCAAAACTGCTTGATGACTCGATACAACTGTTTGCGGAACTTCTTGGGTAGGCCGTTGGCGAGGTGCCTTCGCAACCTCTTCTGACTGGACAGGTGACTGGATTGTGATAGCTCATCTGCTAATCTAGTAGATCACACCGTTCTTCCCATCTGAGATGACCTGGCACTGTGACTTTAAACAATCTCCGATACACTTCATCCATGTCTGTATATTTAGCAAATGTAGGCTTGATGATGAATATGTGTTTAATCTCATGTTGGATACTAATATCCAACTGCAGGGCATCCATGAATGCTTTTCCTGTGATGCTTCCCTGTATCCCTGCAAACTTGGAACTATCCTTAGACACTTCAGTCAACATTTTCTTGTAATCAGGGAGTGTCATTAATTTGTCATTAATGACCTTCAGACCAGGTAGGCCCTTCTTTTGGAGAGCATCTATCTTATTGAAAAACTTTTGTACTCCTTGATCCATGACTTGAATCTTCTCCTCAAGCTGAAGCATGAGACCTCTTTTGGTCAGAACCCTTTTTACCTCAAGTATAGTTTCCATCCTGTCCTTGATATTTAGTTCTTCAAGTTCCTCTCTAGTCTTGGAATTCAGGAACCTGATGATTTCATTTGCTTGTGCTGGCATGTCTCCCAACTCCATTCTGATTTTCTCAACAACCTGTTTTCTCCTCTCGAGCAACTCATTTTGTTCAAACATGATTTGAACCATTGGCTAGATTTAATTTATGGACTTGGAAATATCTGTCCACACAATCTCTTTGACCTCAGCCAAAGTCTTTCCTGCCATTGTCTATTTTTGGAGCTGCTGTAACTCCTTCCTGATTTGCTCATTAACCTATTTTTATTTGGATAGGCTTGTCTGGAAAGAAGTCTTGAGCTCTTGGAGGTTCTCCACTTATTTCTTAAGCCTGCTGATTTCTTACTCTTGTAGGTTCATCCTCTCCATGGACTTGGCAAGGTCTATTGTTCCTTTTGGTAGTGGCACTGATGTTGCAGATGGAATGGTTGTCATTGTCGTTTTGCTCAAACCTGCAATTGGGATAGCACTCAATGGAATGCCTTCCATTGGCTTTACCTTCTCTTTCTCCTTTAGCAGTCTCTCCGTCTCAGCCTCCATCTCTTTTAGCTGAGAATTCTGCTCCATGAGTAACTTTAACATCTCATCCTTTTCACCTTCCTTTTCTGCTATCTCCTTGGCCTGTGAGTCCTCTATTGGCGGGAGATTTAGCTGTTTTCTTAAGGATGCGATGTCAGCAATTTTCTTTTTAATCATCTCATCGACAGCCTTGACGTTCGCAGGGTCGTAACCGATCTTGAGGACCAGCTCCTCCAACGTCTTGATTCTGTTGTCCTTCGCAAAAGATGATATTTTCTCCAACTTAAGTTGGGTCTGAGGATTGTTCAAAGATACCCGAAATTTTGATGCAGAAGCTGAAGCGTGGGCCTTTGTGTGAAAAACCATCTCCCCTGTTTGCTTGTGCAGATCCATTTGATCTGCTGGATGCACGTCCTTCGCTTGGAACTCAAAGGTATCCCTTTTGTAGTCTGATATCACCTTGGGATCCGACACTTTTGCTTGGAGGTAAGCCATATGCATCCTACCGTTTTCTGTGTCAAATGCCGAAAGAAGCCTATGCTGAGCTGTGGACGACTGCTTCTGAAACTGGGCATAAGTGCTGCTAGTGAGTGTCTGGTTCTTCTTCTTGATCAAGACATACTTTTCGAAAATGCCCAACTTGGGACCAGTTTTACTCGGCTGAGTATCTAGGGGAGAATCTGTGGATTTTATTGTTGTTGTTATTTCCTTATGCTGACTCGAGCCGAAAGGTAGAGTGACTGCCTTGACCCTCGTGGTAGTTACTGTGGTAGTTGGGACTTCTTGTTCTACTGTCGTGCCAGGTGTTGAAACTGTCTTTGGCCTTTTGGTGTGTGTCTTAATCTCCTTTGATGACACCTCTGTTACAGGAGGAGATGACTCTTGTCGGGGCCTCTTCTCCTTGGGGACATAAGGTGTGGTAGTGGGTAACACACTAGTCGAGGGCACCTGCTTTTCTACGTTAACTTGTTGTTCCACGTCCATAAAAGTGTCAGGCACCCATACAGTTTGATTTGCAAATTTCTCGATCTCTGGCTTGGACTCATGAGCATAAGGGACATTCTTATTTTTCATCCTTATCTCTGAAATGATCGCGCATGGATCATAGTTCCAGGTGAAACTCATAGGGAATTTCATCTCCTTCAACATTCTATCTGCTTCTTCCCCTGCTCCTCGACTATTGCAGATGAAAGAACCAATCTGCCCCTTGATTCTCAATTGTAGTTTTTTATTCAGGGAAACAAAATGAATGTCATCTGAATTCATTATCTGCCTAATATATTCTAATGCAAAAATCCTTACTGGAACATATTGAGGTAGTTTGTAAGGCGCCAATTCTCACCCGAAAAATCTGATTTCGGTGTGGTTCTGATATAAGTACCAGTCTCCTATCTTTGCGTTGTCCGAGAGATGGAGAATTCTCTGGACTTCATCATTTATTCGTGGCTCAGGACTGCCACTCAACATACTTACCACAGGTTGGTAAAACTGATCAATGAACGCTTTGAAGTCGTATTCAATAGAGTTATGTTTCAAAAGAGAAGTCCACGCTGTGACTGGCTGGGGCCTCCCGTCTGCGTCCATATTCTGCATGGAGAAACTGAACCTGTCGGCTTGAAAGTAGACGAACATGTAAGCCAGAATGGAGGAATATCTGAACATGCCCTCTGTGGTGAAATTCAGAAATTGTTCATGAATATTATTGGCTAAGAAGGTGCTGTAGTCGAACTGTGTGGTAGGTTGTTCATCGTTTGAGAAAATGGATAGAAAACCCAGGATGGGCTCATCTACCCATTGATCAGAATAGTAACCAAGCAGGGCACACAAGGAAGAAATGATTTGATTTCCTTTGGTGGAGAACATGGAAGAAGGGTAAGGGGGGTTGGTGGAAGGGAGTGGAGTAGAAGTGGGGAGAAAAAGCTCAAATATCTGAGCTCTCTGCGGGAAAGTCATTTTTTGATATAGTTCAGTGAGGATTTCGAAGTTGAATGGGGATGCAGATTCAGCATGGGTAATTTGCATCATCTGGTCAATATCTTCAGGGGTGATGAAGAAGAGGACATCTCCAGATGAGGCAACAATGGCTTTCTGATCGGGGATGTAATGGGCTTGGAATTTGAGGGAAAATTTGGAGAAATGATGAATCTGGGGAAAGAGATACAGGGGCAAATTGGACTCCCAGAGTCCAATTTCGTCACTCTGGTCCAGGAACACCTCCCGGAGCCATGACTACAGATCAGAAAATTCAAAACTGTAGATAGTATCCACTATCAATCGATCTTTATCGACCAAGGGAATTTTATCCAAGTCAACAGGAGGAGGAAGGATTTTCTTCTTCTTCTGCTTGTCTTGGCTTTGACACCATTTCAGCCACTGTACCTGCAAATAAACAATACGTTAGTGGGGTCGACTAACTGTGGGTGAAGGTGATGTTGAGGTAATGGAGGAATAAGAGGTTTCTGGTGCGATGGATGAATAACGAATGGAAAGGGAAACAATAGTTTTATTCAAAAATGGGTCGGTTTGGTGCGGGAGATAGGTCAGCAGGATAACGGGTATATTATCCTGTAATAAATGGACAACGGGCCACTAGGGATGAGGTGGCAGATGCAGTGGCCCAAGCATATGGATGAGTGACGTGGAGGCAGGTGATTGGAGGTAAAAGTCGTCGAAGGGGGCTGGACATGAATGGAAAGGGTAAAGGCCTGGCAACAGGGACTGACAACAATTATGGGATGGGACTCAACCCCAGGAACAAGTGGGACAAGTGGACTTAGTGGAGTATGGTGTCCATGAGTGACGGGATGTCAGATAACATGTGAGGGATGGGACTTGAGAACCAATAGGCCGACGCCATGTAATACTAGGGGCCCGCCGAAGGGGAAATATCTATTCCAGACCCCCCCGCCCTTGGTTAAAACCAGAACACCAAGGGGGGTCCAAAATTCATTGTGATCCATTGATCTACGTGCTTGTTTCCTGGCCACAAATCTGAGCGTGTTATTTAATACCCATTTC
>JZKD02S1780996.1:0-10120 GCA_000966675.3 Picea glauca | reverse complement strand
TTGTTTTGTTCCTTTACCCATTTCTTGACCTTGTCCATACTATTTTGATTCTTAGATCTATTTGATTGCCTCTTTGTTTCATCATTTTTACCCTGATTTACTGAGCTTGCTTGGAATTTTGGTTTTCTAAGTTTTGAGAGCAGAGCGCTCCCCCTCTATTGTTGTTAGAGCGCTAGCGCTCTCCATTTGCCTTACATAGAGCACTGGAATGCTTTGGTTCCCCTTACACCAGAGCGCTACCCCTTTCTGTGAGAAATTCTCCAGAATTTTCATCTTCTGAAGTTGTTTCTTCATTTTGGCTTTGGCTCAGAAGTTTCATCCTCTCAGTTCATCTTGGTATTGGCTTTCAACCACCCTATTTTCTAAGGATTGATCTCTTCTTGTTTGAGATTTTGACATTTTCTTTCCTTGCTTTGAAGTCACTCTTCGTCTTTATTGATTTAGAGGTGTCTTGTTTCTTTCTTCTCATCTTTCTGATTTAGTGGAAACCTTTGTGAGGAATTTCAAAGATCTGTGTATCATCCCATTTGATCTTTAATGTCTTTTTGCCTAAGCCTTTTTCAAACTTTTGAGTTTTTGGTTTCTTTTTGTAAATTTTGTAATCTTTGTCTTGCTTGTTAATCATAACAAGAGTGTGTCTTTGTTTGTGAAAAGTTTGCTTCTGATTGTCTGAAGCTTTTTTATCTTGAAATCTGAATGACATTAGAAGTTTTGCATCAAAATTGATAATCATTCATGTACAAAGTAGAAGGATATTTTTATGATTGTTTTTTTTTTATGTTAGAAAGGAACTCTTATGAGATTTTTCTCTTTACACTGAGTTTGACTGAGAAACAAATTGATTGAGGACATTGCATCTTAGTGTTTGATAGTGAAAACAACTTTCCTCCTTCCCTTAGATAGACATTCATTGAAAGAAAATACCTCTTATCATTTCTTATGCATGTTTTGGGAATCGAGTCATGATATCATCAATTTTCACACTCATACACCTCTGAGTAAACAACAACCCTAAAATCAAGCGCTAAACTAAAAATTGATTAGACATTTTTATATTTTCCAGTAGCAAACCTACATTAGATTAGGTGTAGGGCTTTGGAATAGGTGTGAAAGATAACTTTCCAAAGCCGCAAACAAACATAGGATTTTGTGTTAGGGAGCGGTGAAATCCAGTTGCTACATTTTGTCCTGGGAAGCCCTTCTCACACAAGGGTCAATCACGAGGTCGCATTAAGACTGATAGAGTTACTCACCCTGCTCTGTTGGTATTGGTGTAGATATTGTGCGTATTATGGGGGTCTCTTGAAGGTATACCCACAATGATGAGTGGAATCCTCTCAAGTTGATTTCGAGTTAGATACCCTGCCTTGCACATGGATCAGACTATCGACTGTTTCCCCAGGCATCATTGTTATAGTTGGTAACCTTAGTGAACTATATCTTTAGGGTCTTTACACAAGGTGATTGTGGAGGGGAAAGTCTTCACGGTACCTGGAATCGATGTTGGCCAGACTCACTCAGGCTCTTTGGAGGGTATACCCACAATTATGTGTGGGAGATTGCACCAGGGTGTAAGTCCGTTAAGCAGATCGTCAACATAACTTTTCCACCCACTCTATATCATCCCCTTTTTACTTTGGTCCCGCGACATTGGATTTCATCACCCACTGGTGTGCTCATCGTGAGAAGGTTTTGTTTGCTTGCTTGCTTACTAGATTTTTAGCGCGTGTTGTTTTTTTTACTTAGTAGACCTTAGATTGAGTTAGTGTTAATGGAATCAACTCCTTGGAGTACCAATGGAGGAACCTTTCACATTTCCTTCTTTTGGAAACTTTGGTCCTCCATACATTGCCACATTGACTCTTCTAGGACTCACCATCGGATTACCGATTTGGTTATCCCCCACTCCGGTGATCTCGAATCCTCCCAGTCCTTCAACTGCACCTAACACTTTGAGTATCAGCAGACCACCAACACATCAACCTCATGTTGACCTTTCTCCTTCTTCACCCACCAGGTATCATTCCATTTCTCCTTCTTCGCCTAGTGAAAGCTCTCAAGCGAGTAGCCATATTGATAAGAAGAAGAAGAAATGGAAAGGGAAGAAGAAGAACCAAAAAGGGACCAAGTCTCCAACCACATCAAATGTTGGATCTAAGCAACCAGCTACCGTTAATAGTACTGGGAGTGTTGATGAGGTAGATAAGATTCAAATGAAGAATCCTAAACCCAAATTCCCTTGCAGTCTTTGTAAGGGTGACCATGTTCTGAGGGTTTTCCTTGGTATTCCCATGGTCTTAGAAATGTGGCCTTCCACGTCATCGGCCCTGTCGGTTATGTTGGTGATACCCCATTGACTAGTGACGTTAAGGTTGGTAAGAATAAGACAACTGTCAAATTCCCTTGCATGTTATGCAAAGGTGATCATTATTCTCACCTTTGTCCTCGTATGAATGAGGCTTCTTCTCTTTTGGAAAATATTCAACTTTCGAAAGGTTATCATAAGCTTTCTCCCAACCCATCATTAGTTGATGGACTAGTCAATCTGGTTCCATCCCCACTCAATCCGGTTGATCAGGTGGTCAATCTAGTTTCATCCTCAGTTGAACCACTCACCAAAGTGGCTGATCCAGTTCTGTCATCGATCAGCCCCACTTTTCATCTGGGAAGTGAAACCCAAGTGACTGATCCAATCCCGTCATTGGTCAGTCCCACCCTTCATCCGAAGAGTGTCAAAGTGGTCAACCTGACTCCGCCATCGGTCAATCCCACTCCTCCTTTGAGAAGTGTCAAAGTGGTTGCTCCAGTTACTTCATCGGTCAATACCACTCCTCCTCTGATGAGTGCTAAAGTGACTGATCCAATCCCTTCATTAGTTAGTCCCAGCCTTCATCCGAAGAATGCCAAAGTGGTTTCTCCGGTTAGATCATCAGTCAATCCCCCTCTTCCTTCGAAGAGTGCCAAGGTGGTTGATCTGATCTCATCATTGATCGATCCTACTCTCCCGTTAGAGAGTAAACCCAATTATGCCCATGTTTTTCTCATTGAAACAAGATCTACCGTGTCGGAGGGCATTCCTCCTTCTCCTGCAAAAACCCTTCCAAGTAATGAGGCCATACATTTTGATTGGGGTGTGCTAACTAGACCTCGTCTTCCCTCTCACATTCCTTTCAAGATTCTGGTAAAATTTTATGGTCGGGATATTCCTCATATGCTGATAGATGAAGGTTCATCCATTAGCATTTTGTCCTCTATTGCTTGGCAATCTTTGGGTTATCCTAAGCTTGTGTCGATTACCCAGACTTTGTTTGCTTTTAACAGAAGAACCAGTCACCCTTTAGGGATCCTTCCTCAGTTTCCCATAACTTTGGGAGGGAAAACAGTCTTTATTGATGTTATCATAGTACATGACCCCTTGGATTTCGATATACTCCTTGGGAAAGCTATTATTTCCACTCTTTTTTCATGTGATATCTTTTTCACACGATGGAAGAATGGTGACTATTGATCAACTTTCGTTTGTTGGCCCTGACTTGACCATCAATGCCGTGACCTACCTAAATGGGCCTTATATGCAGTCGGTATCACCCCCACCATAGGTCAATTATGTGGCATTGTCTCCCATTCCTTCAATTGTTGATGAAGATGACTTGGATCCGGTAGTTGACATGGTCATCTCTTCGGTAGGGCTTTCGGAACCTAATCTCCTTACCCCTATCATGGACCTCGACATGTGTTCCTTCTAGAGAATTCTTCTTCCATCTAGTGAAGATCTCTTGGAAGCCATGATTGAGTTTTGTCCCTTGACATGGTGTCCTTATAGAGCCTTATCCTCTTGGAAGCCTTGATCAAGAAGAGGCTACAAGCATAGTTTTGCTTCTCTTTACCAAGCTCATGAAAAAATGAAACATAAGTTACGAGCATAGTTTCTCCTCTCTGTAGAAAGCTCATTAAAAAATGAAACAAAGGTTATGAGCATAGTTTCTCCTCTCTGTAGAAAGCTCGTTAAAAAATGAAGCATAAGTTATGAGCATAGTTTCTCCTCTCTGTAGCAATCTCATTAAAAAATGAAACAGATATTACGAGCAGAGTTTCTCCTCTCTGTAGCAAGCTCGTTAAAAAATGAAACAGAAGTCACGAGCATAGTTTTCTCCTCCCTGTGGCAAGCTCGTTTAAAAATGAAATATAATTTATGAGCATAGTTTTCCTCTCTGTGGAAATCTCATTAAAAAATGAATCAAAGGCCATGAGCATAGTTGTTCTCTCTATAGCAAGCTCATTAAAAAATGAAATAGAGATCTGGGGATTAAACCCAGAGCCTTGAGCATAGTTTTCCTCTCTGTAGCAAGCTCATTAAAAAATGAAACAGAAATCTCGGGATTGAACCCGGAGCCTTGAGCATAGTTCTTTTCTTGTGTCAAGCTCGTTAAAAAATGAAACAATCACCTCTCCTGTCAGGTCGAGTCTTTCGCTGGATCTTGTAGATGTTGAGTCAAGTCTTTCGTTAGATCTCATATTTGAAACTTATTTTCATCCACCTATATCCTTTTTCTCCATATAGTACATAAATTGGTGACAACCTCAAAGTCAATGAATGAATTTAATCTTGGGGGGCATGTCTCCAACCTTTGATGATCATTCTAGAGTTAAGCCACTAACTTTCAAGCTGGGGGCAAAGTACCGAGCTTAGTCTTTGTTCTTTCTCGTGCTTGAAAAAACATGGCAATGTAACTGAGTAGACTTTTATCACTTTTTCAGACTCGTAAAGGTTATATGAAAAAGGAACCCCCTGGAGTATTCTTTAAACTCTTTTCAGACTCTCTAAAAGTGAAAAGATTGTCGAGTGACCTTGCTTCCTTTCCCACTCGTTAAAAGGTTTTAAAGGCTATCTTTTGAGTGATAATTTATCTCTTTTTCAGCCTCGCGAGACTAACATTACGAAAAAGGAAAACATTGGAGTCATCTTTAAGTTGTTTTCAGACTCTCTAAATATGAAAAACCATCGATTTTACCTTCTTTGGACTCGTTAAACAATCATACATTGAAGGGCCCATACGGGACCGAACCCTTACTTCTTCCGGTTCATTAAACAAAGGAAGAGGGAATTACCGAAGTTGAGTTATATCGAGCATGTGTTACCCTCCTCGAGATCGTTAAACCAAAAAGAGGTACTCATCTATCTAGATGGGGAAAAAATTGAAAGAAGCAAGCCGAGCAGTTTCTGAGAACTTCACTAGTATCCTTACAGTCACCCTTGAACACAAAATTTTATCTTTGCATGCATTTCAATCCATTGAACCTCTGCATTGAACTAATCCTTTGAGTTTCCTCACTCCTTTGGGTCACCCAACGTAAATTCACAACATCCATTGCATTATCAAGTGTTGGTCCATGTCAAGTTTATGTCGTTATGCCTCAGTGTTCAAGGGAAGTATCTGCCTCGAGAGTCAGCCATCACAAATATATTGTTTCAATACCTATGTTATTCCATGTTCATTTAATCCACCAATTACATCTCCGTGTCTGTTTCGTGTCATTGATGGGGGATACATCAAGGCCCTTCTTCGATGAGTCTATTCCTGTCGACTTGAACACATTATCTAAGAGCTAGACTTAGGAACCAGTTAGTACTTTGGGACCTGCATGCCTCAATGGAAGGCTTCCTCACGTCCAAAAATAGGTTTACATCATTGACCTCTAATCGGATGATTCCACAGATGTTCAAATTAATCTCATCTATTCACATTCACTGGAATGTACTAGGGTACCTTGGGAATCATTGACATCAATGGTGATTTCCCTCGCACTTGTTAACCATTTACATCATTGACCGATAATCAAGTGGTTTCTGCCATGTTAAACATTAGGACATCAATTCACATGGTTAGAATTGTATTTCATCAATATCGGTAAGAAGACCCTGGGTTGAGTGATCACTCTGATATATACTTTGCCCAGGTTGCGACAGATTTTCTTTTGCAGATTGACACATATACTATTACATAGATCCACTTTGTATTGGTCTGTGGCTATGTCTTATCATCTCATAAATCCGTTGTGTATTGCTTGTGGCTACGATCAGTTCATGTCATGGAAGTATGGATCCACATTGTATCTTTGGTGGATATACTCTTCAGTCAATATAATTATGGATCCCCAGTGTATTCTATGGTGGCCATATCTAAAAAGTCTTTATCACTCAAGCATAGGTATGCCTACCTTGGGTTTGAAACATGTCATAATATTTGTTTGATGTTTGTGTGTAGCTTCTACCGGGTTCTCCGCGTCCATACCCTTCCTCGAAAAAGTCTACAAAGTACTTCATTCATCATCGTCTTCTGACTTCGCACTTTGGGGGGAAATCTATTACACATCAAAATTACTCATTGGAATGATGGCTAGTGTCGTCATTATAAATATTACAAGTGTCGCAAACATCATACTACCTATGTTGTCTCTCTAACGACATCGTAAGGACACTAAGACACCTCAAATACTAGTTTTGAAGAAAGAAAATCAAATGACAGAGAAGTACAAACCTTGTTCCACTGAAAAAGCCACTAAAATATCAATTTTGGGAGGGAGTGCTCCCCTACCTACTGACAGGGAATGTTGGTGCTCTGTACTCCCTTTTAGGGGAGCGTTCCAGTGCTCTGTGCCCCTTTTGAGGGAGCACTGGCCTTTTTTGGGCGAGATTTGGTTTGTTGGAGGAAATCAGGGGATAATCCCCTCAATATCTGAAGGTAGTTGGGTTCGAATCTTGGGTCAAGGAATGATCTTGGGGGAGATCTACAACTGAAGGAGAGGAATCCTCAACTTATCCCAAAGATCTCTCAAGTGCTTGGGCCTCTCAAAGCTTATATAAGGAGGCCTTCTCATGGTGAAAAAATGGGACATGATAGAGATTGATACCAAACTTATGATCTCATGAGTGGTATTGACAGGGAGAATGAAGATTGAGAATTACACCAAACTTATGATCCCATAAGTAAGATGCCATCAAAGAAATCAGTGTAGATTATGTTGAAAATGTTTAACAGGCAACATATGCTTGTCATTGATGGAAAGTACAACAATGAAGATGGCACGACTATAGGAAGAATGTAACAGACAGGCACCAAAAGTATTTTGGGAAGACACTGCAGAGCAACCTCAATAAGATCAGAAGAATGTACAAAGGATTGTTGGCATGTTTTACAGGCAACGTAGACTTGTCATTGATGGCAAGTACAGTAGTGATGATGTCTTATGTACAATAGTAAAGATGGCAGGATTAGAGTGTGTATGTGAAGACTCTGCAGAGGCACAAAAGTCCAAGAATCCCTTGGGGATTCAGAAGTGAAAGCTCAGGAGGAAAAACATCGAGGAGCACGAGCGCAACAAAGCTCAAGATACAGGAGTTTGCAAAAGAGAAGGAAGATAGAGATCCACAGCCATTGGATCTCATTCAGAAATCTCGTTAGCCATCAGATCGGACAGGAGCTGCACGAGGTTTACCATTGGGAAAAGCCAAGGTGAAATATCGACAGAACGAGGGCCGTCAGATCTGAATATAGACAAGAAGAGCACTAAACATGAGGACAAATCTCAGTCGTCAGATCCGAGCATAGGGTCTGACCATCGTTGGATCGAAGAGAACCTACACGGTCTTTAAAGTGCAAGGAGAAGTGGGTGTAATCACAATATACAAAATCATGATGAAATCTGAGCTGTCAGATCAAGCTTTGATCTGGACCATTAATTCTAGTCAGATCGGGGATCAGGACTTTGAAGTGACAATAACACTTGACATAAAGAATCCCGATTTCGTGATATGTGAAATCACGATGCAATCTGAGCCGTCAGATCAAGATTTGATCTGGACCATTGATTCTAGCCAATGGAGAGGCATCGGGGATCGAGAGTTGGACATGACAAAGAATTTTGACATCAAGAATCCTGATTTCGTGATATGTGAAATCACGATGCAATCTGAGCCATTGGATCAAGATTTGATTTGGACCGTTGATTCCAGCCAATGGAGAGGCATCGGGGATCGAGAGTTGGACATGAAAAAGATTATTGACATCAGGAACCCCGATTTCGCGATATGCGATATCGCGATTCAATCACAGCCATTGAATCGAGAATGAGATCTGGACCGTTGATCCTCTGCATGGAGAATCGGGGATCGGGACTTTGAAATGACAAAATCACTTGACCTCAAGAACCCCGATTTCGCAATGTGTGAAATCTCGACTGAACCTGAATCGTCAGATCAAGATGTGATCTAGAACGTTGACCCAACTCATGACAATAGACCACGTCATCTAGGGGCATGTGGCACAATAAGGTAATGACAAGTGTCATACTGATTCAACATTTCAGGCACATGTAAGTCATGAATCAGAGTGACACGTGGTAGTACTCAACACGTGTCAATCCACTTGTGATGTCAGCAGATGGACACCATATCGGAGTTTTGCGGATCACGACTTGGTGTGACAAGAACCCCTATCGAAGGAATCGCGAGATGGGAATTCACGATGAGATCTGGACCGTAGAATCATCGAGATCGTGGACCGTTGATCTCAGCTCCATCTCAAAGTTTCACAGATCACGACTTGGAGAGTCGAGTTGATTCATCTCCAGATTCATGAGATACGAGATCGCGATTTAATCGTGGTCCGTTGGATCAAGGGGACACGTGGCGAAAGATCGTCATGTCACTGACTGGAAAGTCAAAGGAATAGCGAGATGTGAGATCGCGATTTAATCGTGGACCGTTGGATCAAGAGGACGCATGGCGAAAGATTAGAGAACCATAAAGATCCATCTCAGAGTTTCGCCTATCGCAACTTGGAGTTACTAGCACCTCCATCGAAGGATTAGCAAGATGCGAGATCACGAAAAGATCCTGACCGTCAATACACCAAAATATGTGGACCATTGATCTGAGCTCCATCTCTGAGTCTCGCCTATCGCAACTCGGAGTGACGCGAATCTCCAATGAAGGAATAGTGAGATGTGAGATCACGATGAGATCAGGACCGTTGATTCATCAAGATCATGAACCGTCGATCAGGGTTGATGAATATCAAAATTTCGCAGCGCCTGTTACCACAACCTATGGTCACCGTGTGTGATCGCCAGAGGAGATGAAGAGTCTCCAAGCTTCGTCTAGTGAAGGAAGACTATTCTTAGAAGGGATTGACAGATGTATGAGTGTGGAAGCCTATAACTGAAACAAAGAAGGTGAGCTTGACTGTCACAGAGAAGATGAAGAGTCTCAACTTCTAGAGAGGCTGAGGAATCTCAGCATAACATCCAGTAATGTTGAACACGCGAGGTGAACCACCGGAGAAGCTGAAGAGTCACGATGATGATCAGATAGAGTGCTCGAGAGGTGGAGGATAACGACGTAGAGTCTGCATGCAGAGGCATGGAAAACATTGCATGCACAAGGTGCACAGAAGCTATATATACACGGTACAAAGAAGAGAAGGGTTGTTGTTGTTGTTCGAGTGGTGGTGGTTGTTGATGTGGAAATTGATTCATGTGTGAAGAAGGAAGATAGTGCAGCAGCTGAATTGAACTGAAGAGGAACTGTGTAGTGAATGGACATGGCACACAGAAGATAAAACGCAGAAGAACAGATAGCGCAAGTGAAATGTGCAGAAAGGCAGTGTGGTAGAAAGAGCAACGAGATGCAGCAGAACAGTGATAAGTCGGCTAAGCCATTGTTGAACATTATATCACTGTAATAATTTTCAGAAGCAAAGATTTATATTTCAGGGTGGTTGGGAGGTGCTTGGGAGGACTGTTGTCCTCAGAATTTCAAGTGGGTTATTGAACACAGGGAGTTGTAGCCTCCATCTGGTTGCAGCTAGAGAAACCAGGTTGGCAGGGTGGTGCAAGGGAGAGCTCTTGTTCTCTATTTTACAGGTTGGTGCCTGTATGATTGGAAGTTGGTGCTTCCATCTAGTTGGTGCTGAAAAACTCAGGGAGTTGGTGCTTCCTTCTATTTGGTGCTATAGAAACCAGGGAGTTGGTGCTTCCTTCTAGTTGGTGCTAGAGAAACCAGGGAGTTGGTGCTTCCTTCTAGTGGGTGCTAGAGAAAACAGAGAGTTGGTGCTCTCAG
>JZKD02S1780985.1:78729-97413 GCA_000966675.3 Picea glauca | reverse complement strand
AACACTGGTGTACTGTGTATGTGTGTGATTGTTTATTTCTTACTGCTCATTATTGGATAATAATTCTACATTGATATAACATTTGAAGAAAAAGGATTATAATCACGCTATTACTGATTCACCCCCCCTCTTTGTAATCCAACACAAAATACCAAAGGGTGCGATTCCAAGTTAAAATTTGCTTTGTGGGCTGACAGAGTTACAAATAAAAAGTCAATTGGCACATCCCCCTTCCAGTTAGTATATGGTACTGAAGCCATATTTCCTATTCAACTTGCACTACTAGTTGCAAAATTTTTACAGGAAGATGACTCTGACCCAAATGATCTAACTAGGAGGATCCACAATTTGGTAGAGCTACAACAAGATAGAGAGCAACTTCTGGAAAAGACAGAGTTACACCAACGAAAGATGAAAGAATTTTTTAACAGAAAAGTTAAGGCAGATATTTTCAAGGCATGGGATCTGGTTCTGAAATGGGATGTAGCAAGGTAGGAAAAGGGAAAACATGGCAAGTTTGATGCACTCTAGACAGGTCTATTTGTCATAGCATCAGATCAACAGAACAATACTTTTGTCCTCCAAGATCTTGCAGGTGAAGAAGTATCATGTGAC
Source organism: Picea glauca (assembly GCA_000966675.3). Taxonomy (NCBI): domain Eukaryota; kingdom Viridiplantae; phylum Streptophyta; class Pinopsida; order Pinales; family Pinaceae; genus Picea; species Picea glauca. Next base: position 96,798 of record JZKD02S1780985.1, on the reverse strand, counting down.
CCATTCAATGGGCAGTTTCTGAAACTCTACTTTTCACGAGGCTTTCGTCAAAGCCTACTTATTTGTACATATTCTTTTCAGTTTTCATTTTTGTTTTATTTCGTCAATAACTCCATGCCTAATGGAATATTGAGTAAAATCAGTTTTGAATTTAAGTTGTAATAAGGCTACTAAGTCAAACTAGGTTCTTGGAAACCTCATAGGGAGGTCTCCATCCCAGCTAGAGCCAAATGTTATCTCCCAAAATGAATCAGTCAGTTTGTTCCATTTTGTAGGTGATAACATGGTTATAAATAGGGTTCTATATAAATTTTTAGAATTTAGAAGTGTCAAAACATAGGATTTATGATGTTATTCTAGAAATAAATCGATCCTGAAAAGGTCTTTTAAAAAAAATCAAGAAAAATCCTTTAAACAACTAACATCTGTTTTGAAGTTGAATTTAGCGGGTGAAAGCCTCAGGTTTCAACAGCTAAAGTGTACTCCCAGCAGCAAGCGAGCCAGTGAAAGTGTTAAAACAGGTTTTTCTCCAACAATTCCAGAAACCCAAAAAGGATATGCCGGACACACGTCATACGATCATCATGGCAATATAATGGAATCAAATGAGTGGTGACACATTTTCATCACGTTCTAGTAGGACATCATGATATATTGTGATCACAAATTTCGTGTGGCAGATAGATAAGGGTTTGAAGACGTGACGAACTCTTAATCATCATTTCAACCAAAGGATAAAGTACCAGATTTCTGTTGACATCAAATCAAATCATCATTTCTTATTTCAAACTCACGGTGTTTAAAAATTCTATTATGGGGTTTCATATTTCAATTGATAACACAGGGTCATTTTCACCAGTGCCAACCCTTTCCTTATTAAGAATATTACTGTGTCAACCGTGTACACATTAACTAGTGATTAAATTACAGATGGCAAGGAAGCAATGAGGACTACTTCTGAGGAAAGAATTAGACAATTTATCTTTTTTGCAGTCTCATCCAGAGGTGCATAAGCATTTCTTAGGCGCAGGATGTATGACATATGTGGAAAAGTTGCAGGAGGGCTATCACCAGGTGATAACAGAGACTTTTGCAAAGTCATACGATGGAAACAAAGCTACAATAGGTTCTCTGGAACTGATAGTTGATGAAGCTGCCATTGCTTCAACAATTAGCTTACCCAGAACATGCCAAAGTTGGCTTAAAACATCAGTGACCAAGAATTTGGATTTTAGATCATACCTCAAGACATAATTCCAAAGTATAACCTAGAAGAAAAGTATCCCTGTTTCTTACCTTGAAGAGGAATGACAAGTTCTGTTCAAGGGCATTCGGCTATATGTAACCTCAGAGGGAAAGTATGACAAGTTGATGTTATATCACTTTAGACTCCTAGATCACTTCAGAGGGAAGGTCCTTCTAAATTTTTTTTTCTTTATTCATAAAATCCTAACAAAGGTGTGTAATAGGATTATAGACGAACCATTCCACATCAAGAATTCCCTTTGTCATTATGGCCTGATTAAAATGATCATCTTGGAAGAATTGAGACAGAGAAAAAGAACTTGGCAACACTTTCTCTTTTGGGAAGGTTTTGAGACCCAAAATTAACCTATGAATGAAAAGAGAAAGTAGGAAATAAGCAACCAACTCCTCAGAGGAGCTCGAAGAGAAGGAGAGCTCTCCCAAAGTCACTAGAAGAGAAAACATTCAACGTAAAGCCCAAGAATGCTAAAAATAAACTAGATTTTGAAACAAACTTAGAGAAATCCATAGTAAAGAAGGAAAATGTTCTAAATTTTCCATACACAGATTTAGACACAGAACCAGAAAAAGATGATGAAACTCCAGCCATCAAAAGTCCAGAGCACTCCATGGAACCTGCACAGGATTTTGAATTTTTTACTTCCAAAGATGAAGGTGAAACTTCAAGAAATAAGAAATCAAAGAAATCACAGAAGATTAAGGAGCTGGAAGAGATAATAACACAACAAGAGATTCTAGAAAGGGTGATAAAGACAAGATATAAAGCTTTATCAGATAATTTTGCAAAGATCAATGCAGCTTTTGAGAAGCTGGCACGTGAAAGTATAAGGATAAGAAGAAGAAGAAAAAGATCACAAAGGATTATAATAGCTTATGGTGGTTAGCTAAGCGTCTGAAGAGTAAAATAAAAAAGTTGAAAGCAAGAATTACCACACATCCAGATTTACAGGTGCTGGCACATGTTGCTATAAATTTGCAGGGAGATTAATCAAATAAACAATGATTTTTGATTTTGAACACGAAAGGTTTTCCTTTTGATTAAAACAGAGTTTTTACTAGCACAGAAGGCACAATTATAACCAATTAGCTGTTGAAAAGTAGAGCTTTCATCGGCTAATTAGAAAATTCTAAGGCAAAATAGTTGGTGAAACCGTAGAGAAAGAATTTTGAAGATTTGAGCTCGAACATAGCGTTTTTTGGGTGATTTAAAAGATAAGAGGGCATTAAAAAGATCAATCACCAAATCATGAAATATTCGGTTTCAAAGATTCGTGGAGATATATAAGGTGAATACTCATATGATTAGCGATCACCTTACTTACAGCTGTGAAAGTTTTCCAACCACTGAAGACATGTGTCCTTTCATCCATGACACATAAGAGACATAGCAATGATGAAGACCAGATGTCGAAGACAAACTTTGAAGACAATTCGATTCATAGGAACTAGTTCTTAGTTATCCTATTGTATTTAGTTTTGTTTTCTGTTTTCTATATTTAGAAATCCAAATCGAGTTTTCCTGGATCCAAGACTTGTTGTAAAGGCTATAAATCCCTATCTTTTTCAGATGCCAGGGTTCGATTTTGGATACAGAAAATACTATATTGTAAACAAACTTTTCCATATGATAATACAAATCACAGTTTTCTCTCTCTATTGATGTCAGATTTTCATCTTTCCTTCTGTACTCTTATTCAAGTTGTTTTAGCTGTAGAATGATTGCCATCTCATTGATCAGCTCATAACTTGATTAATAGTTGCTTATCATTGTCTTTTAAACCCTACATTTGTATTTGGTTTATAATCATTGTTTTCTCACCCACTTAAAAGCTATCATCTGATTATTGATCCTTGAGAGCACTGGTTCATTTGATTCTCATTTTGACTATCTGAATACCATACTGTAATTGAGTTATCCCATTGATCCACACATATAAAATACAAAAACAAGTTTACCTTAAGTTACCAAGCATCTTTGTCTTACAATCTCAAAGAGTTTCTTGGAGCGATAACAAATGGTCTCCAATGTTGGTATGATTTTCTCCTGGATTGGCTCTAGAGTGGATTTCACTCTTTCTCACCCTAACCCATTTCTTACATCCAATGATGCTTCTTTAGTTTGGATATTTTCTGTGGTTTGGCTTGATACCTCAAAGGAGTTGTTGGTAGACAAAGCTTTATCCTGATTGGTGACTGGGTTTTTCAGACCTTGCTTGCGTTTACCCTAGACCTGAGTGAAGCCATCCTTGGATTTCTCAGCTACTGCATTTTCAGGTCTTGGAGGGGAATTGAGTGAACAATACCTAAATAAGTGGCCATGCACATGACATTTGCAAAATCTGAATGGGATATGCTCATAGTCGATTATATGAATCCATTCCTCACCTTGTTATTCCAAGTAGACAGATCCCAGTAAGGGTTTGGAAATGTTTAGATATACATAGATCCGAGCATATGAAGTGTAGTGACACTGTCTTGTTGAATCGATAGTGTTGTTCCAGAGTCTACACTTAAGGCTTTAAAAATAACAGTGTCTAGGCATCCGAAAGTTAGTAAGATGTAAAAGGAGGAGGGTATACCTTCGGGAAAGGAAGCTAGGGTTGATTTCTAGGCTATCGCTGCCTGGCTTCCAACTGTTCCTGGATGTTTATATCCCTTTCAATTGAATCCCATGAACGTTCAAGTTATACCCAGGTGTTAGCCGTTTTAAGTATGGTATCAAAGAGATTTAAAGAAATATGGGTTTGATCTGTCAATCCGGGTTCAATATTGGGTTGTCTTACAACAGGGACAGTCATAGAGGAACATAAAATTTAAAGAAATCCAAAAAGTTTGATGCTGTATCAATTTGATTTTATAAAAGAGAATTTTAGAAATCAATATTAAAAGAAAATTGCAAACCAAAATCCTTTTTCCGTAACTGTGTTATATTTGAAATAAATGGTGTATGAATTATGAGAAAAACATTAAGCTGTCTATAGAATAAGGCTCCTATCGAGAGAGAATCTCACTCTGTAAACATAAGAAGAAAATAAGATAATAAATGGTCCAATGAATCATAAAATATGACAACCTAAATATTTACAGGTCTTGTACCTGCTAGTAGCCGATATAGAGGAAAAACTGTAAACAATAGATATCTAAATATTAATCACTGCAGTAGAAGTTTTACTAAATTGCAATGCAACATTCATAAGATATATATAAGTGAAATAAGAATGAATATGAAACAACAAAGAGAACAAACTCAAAACACAGTAGTGACGAAATTAGGAATCTCCAGATTGCTTTGTATTAAGTCTTGAAAAGAGACAGTCTCTATTACAATTAATCAAAAAGGTCCAGCCCTTTTTTCTTTCTTCAAAATGTATATTTATACAAAATTCTTTTGCGTTGGAATCTCAATAGTTCCAGAGGTTTTCGGTTACAATCAAGGAGTCAAAACATTTTGTTTCTTTATCTCTGTTCTCATTTGGTACCCAAAACCTGCCTCTTCGCATGCTCCGTGCAAATAATGTACTTCTCCACCAGCTGTGATATCAACTTAGATGGCTCTGCTTGATTATTGGCCTAAAAAATATAACAGTCTTTCATCAATAGCGACAACTTTCCCTCCACATGTTGATCTTTGGCATTGATAGAGCATAACAACATACTCGGTTTAATTAGCCATTTGTCTATTTGCACTATGTCTGTTTGAGTTATTTGTGATATTTCGGCTAATTCTCTTTCTTCATTTTCCTTGATATTTAGCATATATTTAACTGCATTGATCTGACCTAGTATCTCCATGCCACTTTCACCATTAGAACCCAAACAAATCTCACTTAACAAACTGAAAATTTCTTTGCAATATTTCCTCAGCTTCGAAGCTTGTTGTTTGCCTTCGGATATATTTTGCTCCCATTCTTTCAACAAGATATTGCCCCTGGTGTGCTCTGCGATGGGAAAACTAGAAGTACTGCTTGCTTCCCTTCTCGTTGTGGCTATAATAGCTTCCTAGAATGCCACCCGAGCTGCTCCGACATCCCTTTCTTTAAGAGAGAGGTTTTCCAACACCTGATCGATGAGTTGGAAGCTGCTTTGAATTGTTTCCACTTTTGCAAGAAAACCTTGCTGCACCGCCAATAACATTTTTCTTATCTCTATTGCTTGGGATTGAAATATCTCGATATCGATTACCTCGCTTTCGGTGAATTCTAGTTTGGCCCAAAGCTGGTCTATCAATTCTCCTTGCTAGCTTATCTGAGTTTGACTCGTCTGAACCTTCAACTATGTCTGTTCGAGATCGACCTGAAGCCTCTCGATTTCTTTTTGATCTTTTATTCTTGCTTTCTCTAAAGTCGCACTTGCCTGATCTTTAGCAGCAACCTATGCTGTAGATAGTTTAGCCTCTAGTGTCTTGATCAAACGATTCTTTCATTTTAGCTGATCCTTTAGGGTCTTGACTGAATATTGATTCGCCGTGGCGAAAGCACCCAATGTTCCTGCTATTTGCGTCATGAATTCTAATTTCTTCATATCTTTCCCATCAGTTAAAATTTTAAATTTCTTAGAGACAGTACCTGCCTCTTGGTAGAGTTCTTGTCTCACAACCACTTTCCTCTTCTTATCGAAGAAGAATTCATTCGGAGGTAGCTCTTCAACTGATATAAGTGTTATTTTTTCACCCAAAATCCAACCTGCGTCCGGGATTTCCTTTGTAGACTGTAGGGGGGTAATGGAGGCGATGGGATTGCCGACCTGTTTAGAAGATTTCCCGAGAGTAATGACCAAAGTTGACTTTCTTGGAGGACCGAAAGCCTCAGATTCCTGTTTCGGGCCCCCAACTTTCTCTTCTTTATTCTGTTGTTCTTCTTGGTCAGGCACTGAACCTTTAGAGCCTTCAACCTTTTTTTTTTGCACCTCTACGGTCGTCGGATTTTCTCCCCATAATACCGGAGGGAGGAAACTCCGCCTATGCTCTTGGAATCTGATAACATCGACCTTCTCTTCGGGCGACACGGCTTCTATTCGAGCCAAAACCTCGTCATAAGATTTTGTGCCTCAGAAAATATCATCGTGAGGTGAATTCTCATGCTCAAATATTTTGAGGCCATAGCTGTCCAAATGATTACTCACAACCTTGTGTGGATTGTGTTTCTTGAATTCGATATGAACCAAATTTATATCTTCTAGGGCTGTTGCCTCGGCCTTTGCATGCCCGAAGTATAATAATGAATAGGTGTTTAAATGAATAGGAAAAGGTGGCCATTCTTTTTTTGAATACCCTTTCAGTTCTTTACTTATACTACCAATTACAGTTTGCCTGACTATCTCACGACAAGCCAGCCTGTTGGGTATAAGTAAGGGTAAATCATGCAGAGGGATGGAAGCACCAAAAACCCTGATGTATGAGAATTCTTTCTCCACATACTAATCGGCCACTCTGCTTAAATTTTCCGTGATGCTATCCAATATCCTGGGTGGTGGATTACTGAAGATGGCAACATGCATCGGTACCATCACCTAGTTGAAGATTTCGTATATAAAATCTGAGGCCTTATCCTCCCAAATCTTAGAATGGTATACATGGATTGGCTCAGCATCCGATGGAGCCCAAATCCAATTCATCAAGGGAAAAGGCGTCATGGAACATATTGCATCCATGAGATATGCGGACATAAAAAATGAAGCATCTTTCCCGCTCTCTTTCTGCATTCGATATTCTGTAATCTGACTGGTCAGGCTATCTGATAACATTTTAGCCCAATCGAAAGAAGAGCCTTCTGCTACTGAGTATATCAAGGGCACCCATTGGAGGAAAAAATGCGTGGTGTCTTCCCTCCCGTACAATATACAGGTCATCATCGCTACGTACTTGAACTATGGTTCTAAAGAAGATATGGAATAAATTCCATTGCTGTCTGCCCTGAACTTCGCTGGGTGTGAGACCCAATCCTTAATCAAATCAGATAAAATTTTCGCGTATTGCTCGCATTCCTTCTGTTTAAAACCATCTAGAAACTTTGCATTGTATGAGAAGTTTGACGTGGGTGGTAATTTGTACATAACCTATAAGCTTTCTGGTCTGAAGGTCCCAACAATGACCCCTTTCTCACTGATGATGGTTCTGGTAGGGATGTCTACATGATCTAGCACCCATCGGATCATGTCATAGTAAGGTAGAAGACGTGGCCGGGCCGCTACTTTGTGCATATCTACCTGGATGACGATCTTGTATTTGGTAGTCATGTCGTCTGTTTCGTTGTCACTGGAATCGTCCGAGTAGTTCACCAACTGTGATTGCAACACCTCTGAGACGTATGAACAGGTTCGTATGGAATCAACGCTTCGAGGTGAAGTATCTGAAATATTATCAGAACCTTGTCCTAAAACCTCTGTGCTTGCCTTGGATGCTTTTTGCGGGGCCATGACAGGGGATTGTAACTTATCTCTTATGCAATAAAAATGCGTATACATATAGAAGTTAGCTTACTGAGAAAAACTTCTCTGTGTGGGATAGAAATGAACTTTACGAATAAAATAGGAAGCAAAAGATATATATATTTGAACATTTAACACATCGATGTCCTTATGAACAGAATAGTCCAATCATAATTAGATAGAGATTTTGGCAAATAAAACCATATCCTTACGTTGCCGTTTTGCCTTATTTCCAATTGATGCCATAAAATTCGATGGTTCGTGGCACAAGATGACACAAGGAACATTTGAAATTACCTCGTAAACTGTGCATTATTATTATTTGCATTAAACATTGATTAGGTTGGCTTGGCTTCCTTAATTAGGATTTAAAACAACATTTCGGTGTTCGCCGTATCGGGACTATTAACTCTGACCTTTTGAACCTCCAAAACTCGAGATTGCGATGATTAGATTTAGTTAAGTGAGGATGTTTTTAGATTAAGTGTTTTATTAATCATGTTTTAATTTATATCGCAACTTCGCGGCTCAGGGCTTCGAGGGTATAGTTTCTGGGAGGAACGTATGTCGAATCGAAAAATCTTGAGAGGCTTTAACCATGATCAAAACTACACACTTTAGACATTAACCCGGGTTACTTATGTGAGGATCTCGCGGCTTCATCTTTCGGGGTTATGACGGTAATGTTTTAGGAGGGAGTGAACGCTGAGACGGGAAATCCCGACAACACTTGAATAGGGTTTAAAGAATTTTACTCCCGGCTTTCCCCTGAGGTAAACTTTTGAAACTTTTCGTGACCTTGCACATCAGGGTTTGTAAATCTCGTGACTTGTGACCCCCGAAGAGCGATATTCCGAGGTACCAAAAGTAAAGACTTTTGTTTAATGATATAAAGTGGTAAGTTGTGAAACATAACATCGCTCACTATTTCACATGTCGAGACTACTGAGATTTTCAGTAGGTGTATATCACGAAGTGATGCAGGAGCATCGCCCACGTCAAGCGAGCCAGCGCGGAGCGGAGAACAACTGGACAGCGCCAGCACAAATTTTGAAAACATTCCGATGTTTGTTGCGCCAAACATTAATGTGTAGAATTAATGAAGCACACTTTGTGTATTGTAAGTGGACCTTGAGCGGATAAGTTCACGTCCTTAGGTAGATGAGACATTTAATAGATTTAATTTAAAATAGATAGAACATTTAATTCTAGATTTGATAGTTTGGAGCTCGAGAGGGAAATATAATATAGACACCCTCCTTTGTACATTGTATTGTTGTCAAGCATTCTGAAGAGAAGAGCAGCATAGAAGTGTATGAAGAACTTCAATGTATAGATATTGAATTAATAGAAGAAAGCTTTGATTCAATTCCATGGTTGTGTTATTCTCTGTGTCTTGATGATATTATGCTCATGAATGTTTGCTTCTTGTTATACATTTTCTTTTATATGCTGTGTATGTGATTTCATGGTTGAAGTGAAGTCTGGGAGGACAAGGAGTTAATTTCAATTGTTTCTCTATCTTGAACCAGAGAATTCCTGCAAGGAGTGCGGTTGACTTTGTCCGCAAGGAGTGCGTGACTGCAGGGTTCAAGTAGGGATAACTTTTGTTCTAAGCTCAGAAGTGAATATTTGGCACCAGAGCCGTGCAAGGCATGCGCAGGCTGGACAAAGACTCAGAGTTGTGATTCTGAGAAAAGGATTGAAGGATTTCTGCTGCAGGTGTGCACAGGATTGAAGACTTCAACACTTAGCGTGTTTTGAAGATCTTCCGCAAGGAGTGCATGCAAGAACTCCTTCCTGAGAAACTCGAAGTCGTCGAAGCTCAGGAGGGATAGGCCTTCAAGGTTGCTGAAAAGTAGCGGAGAGAAGTTGCGTGAGCAATTTGAACGGAAGCGTCGCAGGTTAGTGAGCCGACAACAAGTCTCGTGGGGAGACATTTCTTCCTCTTCGTGTATTCTCACAAGGAAGACGGACAGACAGAATTCATCTGAGGAGATTTCACGAGGTAACGCGGGTCGTTGGATCTTGCGGAAGTGCCAGAAAGGAATTGCAGAAGCATGGAGAAGCTCTAAGTTCAGGAGGGGTAGAGCGTCGATAAAAGTCGGCTGGGCCGTCAGAGTGTTGGAGAGATCGCCTATCAGGATCTCGGGAGAATATCGTCGGAGAGTTGATAGCGGAAGTCGCGAGATTTGCGAGGTGCGACATCCCGACGGTGACGTAAGTCGTGTGGGACCACGAAAGTAAGTGCAAGACAGGTGGCGGAGATCGGGGATCTCGCGAGTTCGGGTCTCGTGAGTTGGGGCTCCAATATTTGGAAAGATCAAGTCGCGAGGCGCGAGGGTCCGAAGTCGCGAGAGGGTAATATCGACATCTCGGAACATCGGAACTCAGGAGTTGGAGGACGAGTGCCGGGAGTCGCGAACAACGAAGTCACGATAGTGCGAGGCTGCGATAAAGCGAAAGTCCCGAGGAAGCGGGTGAAGATTGGGACATCGGATCTCGGGGATCCTAAGGCTTGGTGTTCAACTGTTGAACTTGTGAGGATGCGAGTGCCGATCTGCTGATAAGTAAGTAGGGAGAATCACGAGATAAGAACTGTGGGTGCAGATCTTCCGATCGGGAGATAGAAGAGTATTGTCACTCTTCGGGCCGAGGGAAGAGAAGGTCCTGGTGATCGCGGACGTGCGCGTCGGGTGGCATCTGCGTCATAGTGGTATCAGAGCTGGAAATTCTTTGCTTTTTGTAGCAGAGAAGAGAAGACATCATGCCGCCTAGAAGAGAAAGACAATCACCAGATCCCGACGACAGGGAGGTGAGAACAAGGGGTAGGCCAGCAGGAAATCCAGAAATGGAGCAACAGATGAGAGATCTTTGAGCAAGGCTTGAGGAGATGGAAACAACACAAAGACGCAGAGTTGGTGCTGGGGATCTTAGCGATTCTGAGGTTGAAGAGGAAGCTGGACACGAAGAAGAGGTCACATCAGAAGATGCATCAACTGCTCGATTGATCAAAGCCATCGCCAGAATGGGTGCGAAGGCGAAAATGGATATTCCAGTCTACGAGGGGAATCTGGATGCAAAAGAGCTATTGGACTGGATCTGAGCTCTTGACACAAACTTCGATTATGAAGATGTGGAGGAAGATAAAAAAGTCAAGCATGCTGTTACGTGCTTGAAAGGACATGCAACATTGTGTTGGGATGAGCTACAAGCTGACAGACACTGCAAGGGCAAGCAGAAGATCAAGAGCTGGGACAGGATGATCGCAAAGATGAAGGAAAAATTCATCCCCAGGGATTATCAGATCACACTGTTCAGGTGAATGCAGAACCTAAGGCAGAAGTTAATGACGGTGAAGGAGTACACTGAAGAATTCTACAAGCTCAACATCAGAGCAGGTCATCGGAAGAGCGATGATGAGAAGGTAGCTAGATACCTGAATGGTTTAGATATGACATTCAGGATGAGTTAAGCATGGTAACCATCCGAACAGTTGAGGATTCTTACCAGATGGCTCTGAAAGCCGAAGAAAAGCTGAGCCGTAATCAAGGTCAGTGAGGGCAAGGCATAAGTCAGCCCAAAGGCAAGACAGTTTCCCAGGACAAATACCAGAAGCCCAAGGAGGAATGGCAGAAACCTTAGGGTAAGATTGAAAGAGGCGGAACCTCACAGCGAGGACAGCCACAGGTTGAACAGAGAAGACAACAAAATGATCAGCGCGGAGATTATGCTGATGCAAACACTCTTCCTCGCACTAGAGGTCGAGGTAGGGGAAGAGGAGGAGTAATTAATTGTTTTACATGTGGGAAGAATGGACACAAGTCATTCGAGTGTCCAGAGAAGAAGAAGGAATCAGGAGAAGCTCACATCGCAGAAGCGCAGGGGCGTGATGCTGAGAACGAAGATGCAGACAGCGGAAGATCGCTTGGGATGCATAAAGTTCTCTTAACACTCGAGAAGGAGGTGGAGAACACAGCTCAGAGGAGCCGACTGTTCATGACAACTTGCAAAGCCAAATACCGGAAATGTTAGGTCATTGTGGACAACGGAAGCACCGATAATCTCGTTTCAACCGAGATGGTGGAGAAATTAGAGCTGGAGACAACTGATCACCCGAGCCCATATAAAGTATCATGGCTACAAAAAGGACATCAGGTGAGTGTTACTAAACAATGCTTGGTTGAATTCAAAATAGGTGGGTATAATGATAAAATTCTGTGTGATGTTATTCCCATGGATGTATGTCATCTATTGCTGGGTAGACCATGGCAGTATGACAGAAATGTGGTTCATGACGAAAGGATGAACACATATACTTTGGAGAAGGATGAGAGGACACACAGATTGCTTCCAATAAACGATAAAGAAGTGAAACTGGAAGTAAGCAATACCATACTTCTCATGAGTGGGAAGGAACTTCTCATAGAGATGGAGAAGAAGGAAGATCCACAATTCTTTGTGGTCAGGAAACCAAGAATTGTCCTGACTAGCACAAGAGTGGACGACTTGCCAGAAAAGATTCAGGAACTGCTGGGAGAGTTCGTTGATATCATCGTGGACGAATGACCTCGTTCGTTGCCACCAATGAGGAGTGTGAGTCATCACATCGACCTCATACCTAGAGCTAGTTTTCCAAACAAATATGTGTACAGGTTGACACCGCAGGAGAATGAGGAGGTCAAGAGGCAGGTGCAGGACTTGCTGAACAAAGGATTGGTCAGAGAGAGCTTGAGTCCGTGTGCTGTTCCAACAGTGCTTAGTCCGAAGAAAGACGGAGGCTAGAGGATGTGTACTGACTCAAGAGCGATATATAAAATTACCATCAGGTACAGATTTCCACTGCCTAGAATGGATGATCTGATGGATTGCCTGAGTGGGGCAAATTATTTTTCAAAGATTGATCTGAAGAGCGGATATCATCAAATTTCCATGAGAGAAGGTGATGAGTGGAAGACAACATTCAAGACAAACGAAGGTTTGTACGAATGGATGGTCATGCCGTTTGACTTGACAAACGTGCCGAGTACATTTATGAGGCTGATGAATGAAGTCCTGAGGGAGTTCATCGAGAAGTTTGTCGTCGTATATCTGGATGATATACTGATCTTCAGTAAGACGAAGGCTGAACATTTGAAGAATTTGGCCATTGTGATGAGAAAGCTACAGCAAGAGAGGCTGTTGGTCAACATGAAGAAGTGCTCATTTATGAAGACAAAGCTCATTTATTTGGGTTTTGTTATTTCGGCTAATGAGTTGAGGATGGATCCAGATAAGGTGGAAGTTATTAAGAATTGGCCATCACCCAAAAATGTTTTTGAGGTGAGGATTTTCCATGGTTTGGCTAGTTTTTACAGAAAATTCATTAGAAATTTCAGTGGAATTAGTGCAGCGATGATGGACACAGTCAAGAAGCGACATAAGACTTTTCACTGGACAATCGAGGCTGAAAAGAGCTTCAATCTGTTGAAGCAGAAGATCACAGAGCAACCAGTGTTGGTGTTGCCAGATTTTCAGAAGACATTTCAGGTGAAGTGTGATGCAAGCGGATATGCCATAGGAGCGGTCTTGAGTCAGGAGGACAGGCCGGTTGCATATTTCAGTGAGAAGTTGGATGAAGCGAAATTGAAGTACTCCACGTATGACAAAGAGTTCTATGCTATCATACAGGCGGTGAAGAAGTGGAGTCATTACTTGATCCCGAAAGATTTTGTATTGTACAGTGATAATCATGCATTGCAGTTTATAAGTCAGCAAGAGAAGTTGAATCAGAAACATGCAAAATGGGTAAAGTACATGCAGAATTTCACATTTGTAATTAAACACATTTCAAGGACTGCTAACAAAGTGGCTGATGCTTTGAGCAGGAAATGTTTGTTGTTGCAGGAGTTCCGAGTGAATACATTAGGTTTTGAGAACCTGAGGGAGATGTATGCAGGTGATGCAGATTTCAGAGAAGCATATGAAGCAACTGAGAATCCAGTTCTCAGAGATCGGAGCCCATGGATAGACTACATGATCCAAGAAGAATTGTTGTTAAGAGGCAATCAACTGTGTATTCCCAATTGTTCCATGAGGGAGAACTTGGTGAAGGAAAAACACAATGGTGGATTAGCAGGGCACTTTGGTCATGACAAAACATTCGCCAAGTTGAGCGAATCGTATTTTTGGCTGGGCATGCAAGCATATGTCAAAAGATTTGTTGACAAATGCAGAATTTGTCAACATTCGAAGGGCCGGAAGCATAATGCCGGTTTTTATCAGCCATTGCCCATACCTGAGAGGCCATGGGAGGCGATAAGCATGGAATTTGTATTAGGATTTCCGAGGACACAAAGAGGGGTTGATTCCATCTTTGTGGTGGTGGACAGGTTTTCGAAGATGGCACATTTTATTCCATGCCAGAAGACTAGCGATGCGACCCACATCACAAACTTGTTTTTCAAAGAGGTTGTTAGACTTCATGGATTGTCGAGAAGCATAGTCTCGGACAGGGATACAAAATTCATAGGTCATTTTTGGAGGACGCTATGGAAGAATCTAGGGACTAATTTGGCTTTTAGTTCAGCTTACCATCCACAGACAGACAGACAAACGAAAGTGGTCAATAGAAGTCTGGGGGATTTGTTGAGAAGCCTGGTGACAGAGCACCACAGTAGCGGGGACAATGTGTTACCACATGTAGAGTTTGCGTACAATGATTTTGTGAATCGAAGTACATGCAAAATTCCATTTCAGATTGTGTATGGGATGTAATCGAGGGGAGTTTCTGAACTCAGGGAGTCAGAGCAGACTGAAACTAGCAGCGCTAGTGCAAAAGAGTTTGCTGAATCAATGAAGGAACTTCATGGTAAGGTGAAGCAACGACTAATGGATTCAAATCAGGAGTACAAACGCATAGCTGATCAATGGAAGAGACCACTTCACTTTGAAGTTGGTGATCTTGTTCTAGCACACTTAAGGAAGGAAAGGTTCCGAAGGGGAACATACAATAAATTGAAAATGAAGAAAATTGGACCATGCAGAGTCCTGAAGAAATTTGGAGAGAACGCTTATGAGATTGAGTTGCCGGATGGCATCGAAATATCTCCTATATTTAATGTTTTGGACTTATATCCATACAAGGCCGAAGAAGCAGGAGCTGGAAGCGATGAGCAGCTAGAATTCTAGTGGCGGAAGCAGATGCCGATTGTAGAAAAGACATAGATGGAGTGCATACTAGACAAGCGAGTGGGAAGGAAGACCAGGCGAAAGCAGTATTTTGAGTATCTGGTCAAATGGAAGAACCATCCAATGGAATATGCCAGCTGGGAAAGTGAAGAAGTGATACAGAAGCATGGACAGACCGTGCAGGAGCTTATGGACAGGATCCCATGAAAGTTTTCAAGCGAGGGAGTATGATGCAGGAGCATCGCCCATGTCAAGCGAGCCAACGCGAAGCGGAGAACAACTGGACAATGCCAGCACAAATTTTGAAAACATCCTGATGTTTGTTGCGCCAAACATTAATGTGTAGAATTAATGAAGCACACTTTGTGTATTGTAAGTGGACCTTGAGCGGATAAGTTCACGTCCTTAGGTAGATGAGGCATTTAATAGATTTAATGTAAAATAGATAGAACATTTAATTCTAGATTTGATAGTTTGGAGCTCGAGAGGGAAACAGAATATAGACACCCTCCTTTGTACATTGTATTGTTGTCAAGCATTCTGAAGAGAAGAGAAGCAGAGAAGTGTATGAAGAACTTCCATGTACAGATATTGAATTAATAGAAGAAAGCTTTGATTCAATTCCATGGTTGTGTTATTCTCTGTGTCTTGATGATATTATGCTCATGAATGTTTGCTTCTTGTTATACATTTTCTTTTATATGATGTGTATGTGATTTCATGGTTGAAGTGAAGTCTGGGAGGACAAGGAGTTAGTTTCAATTGTTTCTCTATCTTGAACCAGATAATTCCTACAAGGAGTGCGGTTGAATTTGTCCGCAAGGAGTGCGTGACTGCAGGGTTCAAGTAGGGATAACTTTTGTTCTAAGCTCAGAAGTGCAGATTTGGCACCGGAGCCGTGCAAGGCATGCGTAGGCTGGATAGAGACTCAGAGTTGCTATTCTGAGAAAAGGATTGAAGGATTTATGCTGCAGGTGTGCACAGGATTGAAGACTTCAACACTTAGCGTGTTTTGAATATCTGCCGCAAGGAGTGCGTGCAAGAACTCCTTCTTGAGAAACTCGAATTCGTCGAAGCTCAGGAGGGATAGGCCTTCAAGGTTGCTGAAAAGCAGCGGAGAGAAGTTGCGTGAGCAAGTTGAACGGAAGTGTCGCAGGTTAGTGAGCCAACAACAAGTCTCGTGGGGAGACATTTCTTCCTCTTCGTGGATTCTCACAAGGAAGACGGATGGACATAATTCATCCGACGAGATTTCACGAGGCAACGTAGGTCGTTGGATCTTGCGGAAGTGCCAGAAAGGAATTGCAGAAGCGTGGAGAAGCTCTAATTTCAGAAGGGGTAGAGCGTCGATAAAAGTCGGCTGGGCCTTTAGAGTATTGGAGAGATCGCCTATCGGGATCTCAGAAGAATAGTGTCGGAGAGTTGATAGCAGAAGTCACGAGAGTTGCGAGGTACGACATCCCGACGGTGACGTAAGCTGTGTGGGACCGCGAAAGTAAGTGCAAGACAGGTGGCAGAGATCGGGGATCTCACGAGTTCGGGTCTCGTGAGTTGGGGCTCCAATATTTGGAAAGATCAAGTCACGAGGCGCGAGGGTCCGAAGTCACGAGAGGGTAATATCGACATCTCGAAACATCGAAACTCGGGAGTTGGAGGACGAGTGCCGGGAGTCGCGAACAACGAAGTTGCGATAGTCCGAGGCTGCGATAAAGCAGAAGTCCCGAGGAAGCGGGAGAATATCGGGACATCGGATCTCAGGGATCCTAAGGCTTGGTGTTCAACTATTGAACTCGTGAGGACGCAAGTGCCGATCCGTCGATAAGTAAGTAGGGAGAATCGTGAGATAAGAACTGTGGGTGCAGATCTTCCGATCGGGAGATAGAAGAGTATTGTCACTCTTCGGGCCGAGGGAAGAGAAGGTCCTGGTGATCACGGATGTGCGTGTTGGGTGGCGTCTGTGTCACGAAGCGAAAAAGAACTTAAAACCCGACATTTGACATTTTAAAATAGATTTGAACAAAATAAAAAGGCGGCTCCAATAGATAGTATTGACATAGATTCCCAAAATCTTCCCTATTACTACCAAAATTTCTTCCAGCCAAAATTCATGTGGGAGTGAATAGAGATGACTCTAGATAGGGGCATATGTAAAATTATCCTTCTCCAAGATGAACCATTCTATCCAGTATCTCAGATAGAGCCCAACTGAATTGAAGAAGTATGGGGCATTTTCAAAGATTCATTCTCTGTCTTCTAGATTGTGAAAAATGGTTGTAAAATATCCCTTGGAGCCCAAATGAATGTCAAAGTGGCCCTTTGTCTTCCACCAAGTGTTGGTCCATTTGATAAGGTCCCTCTCTGAAGGCCATAGTCTTAGAAATTTTCCTATGAATGCATGATCCCACATATATTGGGTGTTATCTCCAAGCCGAACTGAACTAATAATGTATCTTGGAACCACTGGTGCATGTGGAAGGAATTTTTTCGGCTCCCATGCTCGAGCCACCTTTGGATGGGATGAATAGGGTTCGATTTCCATCACTTCCCCATATTAGAATCTACTTGGGATGCTATAGTTTGAAGATGCAGTGAAAGCTAAAAAGACGATCATGATACTCCCCCACCACCTGTTTCAGCTGTCACTATATTTCCTGGAAGGGGGATCTCGCCCCTCACCTGAAGACTCCATGGCATGGCTCAGATTTGCACACTCTAAGAGGAAACATAGAGAATCAAGTTGGAAATTTGTAGTTTTCATAAACCCTAGCAGTGAGAGCACATCCAAAACCCTAGCCGCAGATCTCCCTATAATCTTCTAAGGTATCTCCACCATTCCTTTTGACCTGATACTAATTGCCAGAAATGTTTTGTTCGCATTGCTCGATTCATAAGCTGGGGATATTTAATTGCAAGATCACCATTAGTTAAAGGAGAGGTAAATGTTCTCCAATTTACTCAAATGGAATTTTTTGGTGTTTGACTTGTCTCTTTTCCACAAAAACTTTCTCAACAATGGCCCTATTTTCTCCATGATTCTCGTAGGCAGTAACATAGAAAACTATTGATATATAGGCAAGGACGAGAGAACAAACTTTATTAAAAAAACTCTCCTAGATAGATTTAACCATCATGATCCTCATTGACTCATTTTCATCTTGAATTTCTAAGGAATACTTTGCCAGTCAATTTCTTTAGGATTGTCAAAAA
>JZKD02S1780985.1:57229-76193 GCA_000966675.3 Picea glauca | reverse complement strand
AAAAACCCCTAAAAACCATGCTACCCCTTTAAATCACTGATTTTGTTTGTTTCTTAGCCCCCATTGATGCACCCGAATTATCATGATGGGATGTTAGTTACATGTGGACCATATCAATCCCTAATTGTTATTTTTAACTTTAATCCAATCATATTAAACCGCTATGAGGAGGGCCATGTCAAGGTGGTTATCCACTACACAACTATAAATAAAGCACTTGAGATCACTCTCCACATCCATCCATCAAATTAATGCTATGATATTGAAATGTCATTAAGATATTGAGGAAATATTCCTTTTTATTTCATATTCCAACCTCTTTTCCTTATTCATCAACTAATTTTGGAGTTACAAGTACACCAAGGAAGAAAAGGACCCATCCCAAAGAGAGGCTTTGGAGCCCATCTGACTTCAACAAGCTCATCCACCAAGTGTTGATTCTTTGTCTTTTCATTATGGTAATGGAAATCTTACATTGTTTCAATTCCTTTGTTCATATTAAGTAAGTTTTTATTCATTCTTTGTATTTTATCTCTTATATGATCTATGGTTTGATACATGTGAGTAGATATATGGTTTTAGTTATATGAACTATAACCATTTTTATATGGCTCAATTTACAACCATTGAATTTAAGGGGATTTTTCTCACCTTTGGGACAAATACCCACCAACAGATTGATGACTCCACTGGGGAATTGACTTATATCTTCTTCATTATTTTTGGGTGTCATGGTTATCCCCCCATATATTTCATTCATAGACTTTGAGTTTGAAGTTTCTTTCTCTTCCTATATTTTTCTACTTTAGACAGGTTATTTGGTTGAAAATCCTTGTTTCAACCTTGACTACAACCCGATAACTTCATATTCCTATATCTAGTACAATGTAGTTTTCTGTCTTGTTTTCTACACCGGTCCATCATCACAACTTTTTGCCCAGATTTATACACTTGTTTAGTGCATTTTTTTTCCATTTTTCTACACTAGTCTAGCATTAATTTTGGGCCAGTTTTATGCACTGTCCTCATCGTTGAAGAAAATTTAGTTTCCTAGTTTTGTCATAGTTTAAACAATATCCCTGTAGGGTCCTCCTGGGATGATAGGTGGGTAGTGTTGTATTGTAATGTATTTTTAGGGAAACATTGTTGATAGAGAGGAGACCCCTTAGGGTTCTTAGTACCTTTCACTTTTAGGGTTTTTTTGTTGTTGCATTACATCTCTTTGAGTCAACATACTAATTACAAAACCTCTGCATGCTTGGATAGTTTCTTGAAGTTGCTTCAAATCATAGAAATTTTGGATGAAGATAAGCTTCCTCTTTGCATTAGTATTTGTTCTTAGTTTTTTCTTTCTATTTGAGACATTTTTCTTTATGTTTTTCAACTTGCTTTCTACTTGTTTTTCAGCTTTCAAGTCTTGTGTGCTTGTTGTCATAAAAAAACATTTTATTTCAAAATAAAAGTTAGTTGAGTTGAAGAAATTGCTCAATTCTTCGTATTTGACTCACTTACTTTAACTTTGGAAATTGCATAGTCATCCAAGTCCTAGTCCTTAGCTAGGTTGAAATATAAGTTTTTCTTGTTGATTTAAATTGATTAATGCTTATTTCTAATTAGAAGGTTCATTTGGATAAAGAACAAGTATCTTTCACTTCAATATTTGTCTTCTTTTGAGCTAGTGTTTCAATTTTAAGTCTCTTTGATTGCAAGTATTTATGTTTCAAGAATATTTTTGGTTTTTTAAGTTGGTTACACCACAAGTACACACACTTCACTCCCTAATTATATGCTTGGTTCATGACCCAAAGCTCAACCTAAAATTAACCACTTAATTTAACTCATTAAAACCCACTTGGAACCAAAAGAAATTTGCAGATGAGTTAGGGTTGTGAATATTGGAATCCAAATAACTCACCACAACCATTCACATTTGAAACATAGTGGTTGACTGACTAGGGAACATAAAATACTTTCTATTGGATATAGTCAAGTCACATTCAACAACATGCCTTCTCTTTGGAGTGGATAATGCCAAACTTAGGACCAAGGGTTTTATTGTGATTTCCGACTCTTTCAATATTGAATATACCATTACTGTTTGATTTTATCTTGAAGGAAAGGTAACCTATTGCATGTATCCATGAAGAGGTATCTTAATGGTAATTCTACTAGGTTCCTACCTAGGCGACTCTCACGTAAGGGAGGGAACCCGAGACAAATTTCTATGGGCCATTGAAATTTTATCACCCTTTGTCTCCTATTTATAACTATCTCATTCATACCTTCACTCATTTCTACACTGGATTTCATCATATCTCATGGTAGGTGTTTGGAAGGCCCTCTTTTTACTATTTGTACTCTTTCTTCGATGGTCCCTATAACCATTCAAAAGAAAGGGTTTGGAAGGGTCATAGTCTAGGTTTGTTTGAGTGCTTTTACTTTGTATTTAGGCTAGAGTCTTTTTTGTTTTTAGGATGGAAGCTTCAATTAGGAAATTCACATTGTGATTCAAACACACTCAAGACCACTTGTTGCACCACTCAAGCACATAGTATATTTGTTTGATCACTTATTGCTTGAGTGTTTTCTTCTATGACTCTAATTGTTTGATAGATTCATGTTATCTTTGAGAAAATAATTTACACCTAGGAACTATTTCACCCCCTAGGAGACCATCATGTATATTTAGAGGCCTACCTCCATTAAAAAATCTTGGTCATGTCTTATATCCTACTCAACAAGTTATAATTGAACAATCTAGTCCTTTTTTAGGCTCATTATCTTCGAATTCAAAAAGTTCATCTTCTTCAGGTTCAAAACCCTTGTCTCCTTCAAGGCCATGTAGTTGGAGTGTTCCCAGAGTTAGTCTCCTTTTAAATAGTTTACCTTCATATAAAAACCTAGTTCCCATCATGGTGGGAACTAATCAAACTCAAAACCAACCTCAAACACAAACTCCACTCGCCCTACCTTATATGGATGGGTTAAATCTCCTAGATTTGACCAAACCAATAAATGATCCTATTCAACATAATTCTACTAAGATAGCCAAGCCGTCCGAGTTATTCTCTAATATTCTTAAGATTGAGGGTCATGATAGAGAGGACCCCTCGAATCATATCATGTCATTCCACTTTTGGTGCTCATCTAATAGTATCACATATGACTTGATTAGACTTTGGATGTTTCAATGCAACCTCATAGGTGTGGTTGCCAAATGGTATATTGTTCAACCCACCAATACCCATAACACCTTTGAGATCCATTGCCAAAGTGTTTTTAACCTTTTTTCAACTTCCAATTCCCCATGATGTAGGGATATAAATCCTTACCAATTTTTGTCAAACTACTGCTACCCACATCATAGATTATATTCATGAATGGCATAGGAGACATCATTTTTGTAAGGCTGGAATTATTTATTGATTCCTTATGGATTGGTTTTTGAAGTCCTTACTTCCGCTTATTACCAAATATGTGGACATGACCATGCCCAAAACTAAGGAAGAAGCCATCCAAAAGGTTCCACAATATGAGTTGATTTATACCTAGTCAAGATATTTATACACCATTCTTTCCAATGCTCCTCATTCTCACTCAGGTGACTTGTCTAGATTGTGGGCATCCCATGTGACTGATGTTTTCATTGGGTCTATTTTGAAGAGTAATCCATACCCTTATCCCTCGAGACCTAATATATAAGAAAACCCATATAGTGGAGTTAGTACCTCTTATCCCCACCTCCTGTAGGGTGTCCCCCAATGCCTTATAGTTATCATAATTATCCACCAGATCCCTCTTAATCGACATTTCAATTCAAAACTAGCACATCTTATTCATGTCCTCCTACAGATCAACAAGTGCATGGTCATACTTGTACTAGTTCCTCTTATAGTGGGGTGGTCGCGAATCCATATTATCCCTTTCCTGGACCTCTACTAACAACTTAAGTACCTCCCATTATTGTACTTGAACTAATAGTCAATGTTGGTGAAATTACACCCCCTTCACAAGGCCAAGTGTATGTGTAGAAAAATGTCCCCAATCCCTCCAAACAAAATCCCAATAATAATAACAAAAAGAAGAATAAGGGGAAATATAAGTGTAATGGCCAACACTAGAATCAAGATAACTAGAACCATCTGCCCAATAATTCTGGAGGTAATCAAAATGTCCCAAGTTAGAGTGAAGATCCCGATTCCCAACCAAAACAAGGAAATAACCCTTAGCTTCATACTAACCATCCTTTCACTATTTGTGGCAGTTATGAACATTATACCCATTAGCGTCCACTCATATTTGAGTTTCTTCAATTGATGGAGTTGGCTGATAAATCCCAAGAAGCACCAAATCGACTCGTTACCCAACCTATCCCACCTTCATCATCATAACCAACTATGTTGCATAATCCTTTTCTAATGCAAGACCTTATATCCACCCTAGAAGCCATTCCTTCTAGTCAACCTGCAAACCCCAAACCTCCTGAAGATGGTACCTTTCAAATTTGTACATGAACTTGGTGGATATTAAATTTTCAACCCAAACATACTAGTATGGCATGCCTCCTAAAGCATTACCCGTTGAATCAAATAACCCTCCATTGGTTAGTAATGGAGATTTGTATATTTCCCAACCTATTGTTAATCTTCCCTTGAAGGTGCCAAAGGTTTCTTTATGACAGAATGCCCATAACCCTCATGTTCAGAAGAAGTTAGAATCTATTGAGCTTGTCCCCTCTATAATTAATATTCATGCGTATGAATGAAAAACCTCTCAACTAGAAGGTTTGTATCAAAATGTACCCATCCAATTAGTTGGAAAATAGGTTCTTATTGATTTTGAGGTTTTAGATGCTCTATTAGACTACAACATCCTTTTCGTATGTAGCTATATGTATGCGACAATGGTGGTTTCCTCATAGTTTTTTTGTACCATGAGCTTCCTCCATGAAGGAAATATCATTACCATAAATCAACTAACTTACGATGATTCCAAAGCTCAACTCAACCTTGGTAGTGTCTTTCCTTTTGTGGACGAAAACCAGACCATCTCCTCATTCATCAATGTTTTTCCTAGAATCTTCAAATTTCACATTGCTTGGTACGTGCTACGATCCCTTGCTGAAAGTGACACCTCTTGGTCAATCCAATGTTCATATAATGACAACCTCCCAACAACCCATTGCCTCAACAACTTCCTTGTCTAGGGATTCATCCTTGCAACCACATGTTCAATCGACTACTCTTGTTTCTTTTGCAACATGATGTCGAAGGAATCCCAATTACAAGTATCCCTTTTCTAAATTCTTGTTATTGTTTCCCCATCTGTGAGTTGTATGTACCCTTGTGATGGCTACATTAAACCTTCCTAATCTCACCATGGGGATCCTAATGTGTACCTAGAACCTTAAACCCCTCCCATGCCTTCAAAACTAGCTCCTAATTTTATTTTAAAACCTGGGAAGCATGCAAGTGTCACCCTTGTTTCCTCTATGGAATCTACATAGGCCCAACTAGTCCCTACCAAGTCTAGGAAAGGATCTATGACTAGGTGAAAACTCAAGAAAGTTGGGGGAACCACCACCTCTAGACAAACTATGGTCACCACAACCACTACAACTAGAGCTATCTTTGCATGTGCATTATGTGATCTCACTAGCCATGAAACTAATAATTTTCCATTGCTCCTAGAGTTACGAGACCTCTTTAATTATGGTGATTTAGAACGAGACCCATCTAGTCCCAATGTGGAGATCCCTCTCCTTGAATAATTGAAAAATCCCATTAAACTTTTGTGTACCAACCATCAATGTGATTTGTGTGATACTTACAATCATTATTCTGATCATTGTCCAAAGTTACCCTAGTTTTGGGATGTCCTCACCATCATTTGTTATCTCAATTTATCCCTGGAGGATAAGTTGACTCCTATTTTGGATGTTGTTTCCCTTTCACATAGAAAGTTTTTTCAGGAAAAGGGTAAGCCAATTGTTGAAATTATACCTCCTCCTAAGAAACCCAATGAGAATGTCATTTGTATTTTTTACCTTTTAACCTCTATAGTGTTGATGTTTAGACAACGTCGGGAAGACATTCCTCCATATATATATATATATATATAATATGAAATGATATTTATAATACAAAGTATAAATATATATAGTAAATATGTAGTTATTTATTATCCAAGGGACACATCCTTTCATGGATGGTCACCATATGTTATATATATACAAAAAAATCACCATTTTAATAATATATTCATATACAATATCATCTCTTATGAAAAACCAACATGGTATCAGAGCGGGACTGGGCTTAACTCCCTCACAGGAGGGCCCGAGAAAATAAGAGAGATAGCTTGGTGTGGTTCCTCTTCAGAGGGAGTGACGAGGTACATATGCATTGCATGGTAGTGTATGTCCCAGGGACATGTTGTAGCTATGTGAGAGTTACCCATAGGTCTTGGATGCATTGGCTGTGAAGTCACAGGGGTGCATGTGATGAGGTACAAATGCATTGCATGGTAGTGGATGTCCCAGGGACTTGTTGTAGCTATTTGAGAGCTACCCAAAGGCCTTAGGTGCATTGGTTGTGAAGTCACATGGGTGCACATGATAAGGTACATATGCATCGCGAGGTAGTGTATGTAATGGTGACATGTTGAAGCTATTTGAAAGCTACCCACAAGCCTTGTATGCATTGGCTGTGAAGTCACATTGTACTANAGGGGCTTGTTGTAGCTATTTGAGAGCTACCCACAGGCCTTGGGTGCATTGGTTGTGAAGTCACATAGGTACACATGATGAGGTACATATGCATCGCAAGGTAGTGTATATAATGGTGACATGTTGAAGCTATTTGAAAGCTTACCACAAGCTTTGTATGCATTGGCTGTGAAGTCACGTTGTACTATGAATATTCGATGAGCTCACGTGGCAACAAAGAATACCTCCCTAGGTAAGAGGGAGTGTTTAAAGATTGCATACTTCAGAGACAAGCTTTGGCATGATGAAGAATGTCTCCCTCGTTGAGAGGGAGTTTTGATGTTTAGAAAACATCGGGAAGACATTCTTCCACACACACACACACACACACACTTATATATATATATATATNACACACACACACACACACACACACACACACACACATGACATGATATTTATAATACAAAGTATCAATATATATAATAAATATGTAGTTATTTATTATCCAAGGGACACATCCTTTCATGGCTGGTCACCATATGTTCTGTATATATGGAATACTCATCATTGTAATAATATATTCATATACAATATCATCTCTTACAAACAACCAACATATAGGACCATTGTCTTCTAAAAATTCTTCATTTTCATTAGATGTACATTAGAGCACCATTTCTATTCTTGATGTTCCCTTGGACTCATCATTGATGGAAACACTAACCATAGGTTCCATATTTTCCTCCATCAAAGTGTCATATGTAATCCAAACTTCTCATTCTCATGGAGCTGACTAGGGGTTCAATACCCCTACTTCTCGTTCTCTTACCCAGACTACAATATTTCCTAAAGGCAATGGATCTAGTAACTTTAAGGTACCCGATCTATTATAATAGCTGAAAACAAAAATACTGTAAAGAATAACAATAGAACAACACAATATCACAATACCAAAATAATACCTTATTGATAGGAAACAATGTTCACTTGCCTCTTCAAGGGGGAAACCTCCAACATAGCAACGCTCCATTACAATAATTCTCAAGACAAAACTTCTCATACCCTTGACTCCTATTTATACTAAATCTATCTACCCAAAGGAACAATCTAGAGGAAGATCCTTTTAGAAAAGAAATATTCTATTAGGTTTTCTTACATTTGGCTTATTCTTCCTTATTACTAGGATTTATTATTATTGGCATTTATTACATGGAAGTATATTATTCTAATTAGTGAGGGTTAGGGAGGTTAGGTACCTAACATGCCCTCCCCCTTGAAGAACAACCTTGTCCTCAAGGATTGAGATGAGGAAATTGTTGTATAATGGTGGCCAACTCCCAGGTGGCGTCTTCTGAAGTTGTATCATTCCACTGGACTAACACTTCCTTGATGGTGCACTGATGGAGACGATGCTCACACTAGTCCAATACTGCTTGTGGCTACAACTAGATGGAACCTTCTTCATACAACTGAGGGAGACTGGTTTGATTTTGGCATTTAGTTCCAATCACCTTCTTTAAGCAAGAGACATGAAAAACATGATGGAGCTTAGAATGACGGGTTAGAGCTAACTGGTAGGCCACCAATCCCAGTCGCTTGAGCACTATATAAGGACCATAAAATTCAGGAGCAATTTTTTGACAATGTTCAGCTTTGAGTGAAGTCTTCTTATAAGGTTGAAGTTGAAGAAACACCTGGCCCCCTTCAACGAATTGACATTCATAAAAACCTTGATCTGCTTGTTACTTCATGCGATTCTGAGCCATGACCAAATATTCTTTGAGGGCACGAAGAATAGCCTCTCGAACTGTTAGATTTTTTCAACCTTTTGAACCTTCGAAACACCTGGCATGTATGAGAGAAACGACGATGGATTTTAGCCGTATACTGCTTCCAAAGGAGTCATGCGAGTAGATATATGGTAAGATGTTTTGTACTGCCATTCAACTAGGGGTAACCAATGAGCCCATCGATTTTTCTTCTCAAATGAAAAACACCTCAAATATGTTTCCAAACACTTGTTGTCAACTTTAGTTTGGACATCCGTCTATGGATGATAGGCGGCGTTGAGATGCAATTGGGTGCCCTGTATATTGAACAATTCTTTCCAAAAATTGTTGGTGAAAGTGGGATCTCTGTCAGAGAAAATAGAATGAGGCATGCCATAAGCTTGAAGATATTATCCATGAATATTTGAACCACCGTGGATGCAGTGAATGGGTGTTGAAGAGCACATAAATGGGCATATTTGTAAAGATGATAGAAGACCACCATGATTAATGACTTATTTCCCGATTTATGTAATCCAACAATGAAATCCATAGAAATATCTCTTCAAAGAGCAGGGGGGATCAAAAGCGGTTGGAGTGTGCCCGAAGCTTTGAGTGTTTCTACCTTGTTTCATTGACAGACCTCACATTCAACCACAAACGTGGATATGCCATGTTTCATACCACCCCCCAAAAAAGAACCTTTGACCCGTTCATAGGTTTTGGTAAACCCTGAATGCCAACTGTGGGTGAAGCATGAAGCTCATAAAGCACCGTGGATTTAAGTTGTGACTATTTTCTTAAATACAAATGACCTTTGTAGTGAAACTCTTCATTATGCCAAGAGTACCCTGGAGAAGCTGGAGAATTGTGTTGCAATTCGTGGATCATGCTAGAAATTTTGGGGTCTTGCAGCCATTCCTAATGAATAGCTTGGAGCTAATCTGATACAATTAAGGAGAGGAAGAAAATGGCCCCTTATTCTTCATACTTCTTGGAAAGAGCATCAACAACTAGATTTTACTTTCCCTTGTAAATGATCTCATAATCATATCCAAAGACATTGGTCACCCATTTTTGTTGCTCCGGGGATGAAATTCGTTGTTCCAGAAAATACTTGAATCTCCGATGATCAGTTTTAATTTGGAAGCATTGTCCTAATAGATAAGGACGTCAAAGATCCACATCATGAAAAATAGCTAACATTTCCTTTTCATAAATGGATTGGCCCAAACATCTCTCAGAAAGTTGTTTACTAGTGAAGGACAAATGCCTGCCATCTTGCATGAGGACGACCCCAATTCCTTTCTAGGAAGCATCAAATTCTAGTATGAAAGTATTTGTGAAGTATGGAAGTGCTAGGACAGGGGTCGAGCACATAATGTCTTTCAAGTCTTGGAAGGAGTGATCAACAATGAGAGTCCAAGTGAAAGCATTCTTTCTAAGGAGAGCAATGAGAGGAGCTACAATTTTTCCATAATTCCGAACAAACTTCCGATATTATCCCGTTAAACCCAAAAAACCACACAATCTATTAAGAGTTTAGGGCGAGGCCAATCCTTCATAGCTTCAATTTTCTTAGGATACACTTGTACACCATCCTTGCCGACAATATGAACCAGGTACTCCACTTATGAGGCTCCAAAGGCACATTTAGATTGTTTGAGGAAAAGTTGGTGCTTTGAGAGTAGATGGATAAATTGATCCACATGGGCGAGATGGGATGTCTAAGTTTTACTATAGATGAGAATATCATCAAATAAAACTAAGACAAAATGAGGGAGAAAAGGACGAAAAACATGATTCATAAGACTTTGGAAAGTGGAGGGAGAATTACAGAGGCCAAAGGGAATTACCAAGAACTCATAGTGACCCTCATGAGTTCGAAATGTAGTCTTGGGAATGTCTTCTTCTTTCATATGGATCTAGTGGTATCCAGAATGTAGATCAAGTTTGGTGAAATACTGACCACCACTTAATTCATCCAAGAGGTCATCAATGACATGAATGGGGAATTTGTCTTTGATTGTGAGTTTTTTGAGGGTGTGAAAATCAATACACATTCGCCAAGTACCTTCTTTCTTGAGTACCATGACCATAAGGGAAGAATAGCGGCTGGTACTAGGATGGATAACACCCACTTCTAGAAATTCATGAACAATTTTATGAATTTCATTTTTCTGGGAAAAGGGATGACGATAAGGGAGAAAAGGGGAATCCAATGGGATAGGGTCCAAATAAGGGTTCTGGGAATGGGGTTGAGTCCACTAAAAAAATGGTATTAAAAATGATAGGTACCATGGTAATCAAGGTGAAGAGAGGAATCCAATGGGATAGGTCCCAAATAAGTGTGTCGATGGGACCACTATACTCATTTTTTTTTATTTTACTCCCATGGAGTTATACTCCAATCTAAATAATACTACAGTGTCAGAATGCCAAAATTATTAATAGGAAAAAAGTGGTGTCGAAATGACCAAATTCTGAACATGAGAAATCTTGTTTGTTCTCTTTCTGTGTTGTTTGTGTCCTAGGGATTAAGGTTTTTGCAGGGTTTCTACAGACAAGGGTTTATTCTGTGTTATATCTCTTTGATATACGTGTGGGTTTTAATACTAGTAGTCGACCCAATATATCAGGGCACAAACTAAGGAGGGTAGACCATACCCTTATCCATACTACACGATTACCTAGGTAATAGAGAGTATCTTCTCGAGTGTTGTTCTCGGTGGCACTATATAAGTAAGGCAGCCGATCAATTTATCTACGGAGGGCTTCAAGATATCTAGGTCGATATGTATATAGGTGTTGTCTGATGTGCTACCACTTGAAGGGGTACCAACAGGGGTTACAAGGGTGGCCAACAATGTGTGCTTAAGTACCACTTGTAGTTCTTGCATGCATTCTTCCTCGACCATGGATTTATGCGATGAACGATAGATCTCTGTAGATTCAATATGCCAGAATACGTCTCTACCCTGAAAAAAATAACCCACAATTTATGCCAAGGAAAGTGCTCTGATACCACTTGTAAGGTACCAGATCTATTATAATAGCCAAAAACAAAAATACTGTAGAGAATAATAACAAAAAAACACAATATATGAAACCAAAACACCAAAATAATACCTTTATTGTTAGGAAACAATGTTCACTTGCCTCTTTGAGGGGGAAAACTCTAGCAGAGCAACACTCTATTACAATAATTCTCAAGACAAAACTTCTCATACCCTCGATTCCTATTTATACTAAATCTATCTACCCAAAAGAACAATCTAGAGGAAGATCCTTCTAGAAGCAAAAGATTCTATTAGGTCTTCTTACATTCGACTTATTCTTCCTTATTACTAGGCCTTATTACTATTGACCTTTAGTAAATGGAAATATATTATTCTACCTACGTGAGGGGTTAGGGAGGTTAGGTCCCTAACAATACCCCTATGTTTCACTCCGATGAAGAGATCCTAGAGGCCCTTATGATTTCTGATTATCACTAGGATGATATGCATAATCATTCCTACTTTTTACCAGAACATACAAATATCTCTAATCAAATACACTGTTAAAACGAAGGTCTTTCCCTTGTTGAAACACACACTGGCACTGAGAGGGGGTGTGAATCAATGTCTAGAACTTTTTGACTGCTTTTCACACTTTCATAGATTAACTGAACTAACTGAATAAGATATATGCAACTCAATTAATTATTCACAAACATGTGTAACACAAACTGTATGAAGTAGATAAAATATCTTTCTTTTATTTATTTAACTTGAATGAATACAAATAAAACCAATCCTTTAATATCTTCTACTTCAACTGAATATGAGAGATCCAACTCTCTGATACAATACCCAACTTGTAGTTCTCAGATCCAATTGATAAATGAGGAATCCAACTCTCATAACAAGACTCATCTTGTAAACATGCACCAACTTTATATATATATATATATATCAAGACACACTAAGATTCACCACCACTTCTGGTTTATATAGTATTTCAATAGGTATAGGATTGAACCATTGTGTCTTTTGACATGAACCATTGCATCTCTTCATTTAATTTAACATAGATAATATTCTCTTTTTATTCATTAATTTATCGTGTAAGTTTTTCAATTAATTAGAAGATTAATCTTGATTCAAATTTCATCCATATGAGATGATCACGGGTATGGATCGACTCCTGATGACGTTCCAATGTTTTTGCTGCATCCCTAGTTCTTCAACATATCATATTCGAGATTTTACTAGCTCTCCATACTGTTATGGTGTTAATATTGTCAAATTACTTCACATGCCCCTAACTATTCATAGAAATCAAATTATGTAAAGGTGATTTCTTCAACCCACTTCCCTTTGTGAGCATGAGATCAAAACCACGAGCTTAACTATTTCAAACGTTGTTCTGTTAGTGATTTTCTCCTTCCGCTTTTATTCTTCTACATGAGATCGTATTCAAATGTCCAAGGGATTATTTACTTCTAACCCCTTTACCATCCTTATTATCTTCTTTACCTTATCACGTGACTGGCGTTGGAGCCAGGTTCTCTGGTACTTCAGCCTTCGGGATTTCGACCTTTGCAATCCTTGTATTTTTCCAGAGTTGCACCTTCCAGAGTGGTTACATCTCATGCTGGCTAATCTAATGGATAACATTACTCCCGAAGTTCTCATATTGATGGTCTGGTTTAATCCTTGCACATTCATTGAACTTTGTCTTTTAGATGATCGACCACTCTGACTTAATCTTCAGTTGAGGTGGACTATTGTCATCTACTTCGAAACTTCAGAGATTCATGACTCTGAGTTACTAGAACTCTGAAGTAGTTCAATTCCTCCGGAGGTTTACCTACCGAATAAGTCATAAAACGATGGTGACCACTTGCTATTGGTTAACACCTCATGCTTACTCTATTCTTCCACTATGTTTGATCAACAATTGAGAATTCTCTTGAATTAGATCAACGATTAACGTTACTTCGTAATTCTGTCTTACTCTATCCTTCCATTGTACTTGATCGGATGGCCAAGAAATATACTATAGGATCTTAGATCAACAACCAAACATTAATTCATGACTTCAGCCTTTGGCGCTTAAGATATTTTAGTTGGTAGGAGAGGATGTGATATCCCGGGAGGATGTAGTCCCGGAGTGACATGGCTTGCTGATGTCACTGTTGACATGGCACTAGCTAAGTGGATGCCACATGTCACCTTGATTCGTGAATTTCGTATAGCTAATGTGTCAAATATACCTTAACACTTTTCACTAGCCGATTGGGCCACGTGTCATATTTGTCTTCTGCCACATGTCTCCTTCTTGGATCATGGCTTTACACTTCATGGCTTCGGGAGTTTTGGCAATTTTATACCATCCTTCGATCATTGCCAAAATGCCGAATATATTTATCACCATAGATCTTTCCTTATATTGATCCAACGACCTCTATTTACTCTGAGACTTCATGCCTTTGGTCCCACTTATCTTATCCTTCCACTTTATGTTGATAAATTGTTGGTGAGATTTTCCATCTCTTCCTCTGATATAATAGTCAATGGGAGTTCATTACTTGGGGGCTTCGAACTTCAGGTAAAATTACATGTTTCATATTCGTTTTCACCAAAGTGGTCAACGCCAAAGTTGACCACCATTGGACTCGCCTATCCTCATCCAATGATCACCATGAATTGCTCATATCTGATGGTTCTCATTCACTTCAGGACTTCGGTGCTCCTGCCTTCGGGTGAAATTACATGTTTCCGAATATTTTTAGCCGAAGTGGTCAGTGCTGAAGTTGACCACTATTGGACCCGCTTATCCTGTCCTTCCACTTGGTTTTATCTGACGATCAAGATAGATATCAAACTGATCTAACGATTGAGAGATCACTTGAATTTCCTCCACGAAATCAGATGACACTTATTTAATCCCTTTCGATCTATGATTCTGGATTTGATCCAACTATCCATAATGCTACTGCTCTAGAACTAACGGTTGAGATTTTTTGACTGTAACCGAGTTTCCTTATGATTCTTGAAGGGTTTCAATGCTCTTCTTTCTGATCTGTTCATCACTATTTCTCCTGAGATTTTAATATCTGTTTCTACATTCTTTTATGCATTGATCTTTAGTTTCTAACCCTCTCGATCTCTTTATTCCTTGTGATTCGTTACTCCTTCTGTACGTGGATTCTCTGCATGCTACCTCTCTTGAGATTTAGGAACATAGGATCACTATTAATCCTATCGTGATCAATGATGATCATGAATTGCTTTTGCCCCAAGGTGATTCTACCTCTGCCCCAAGGTGATATTCCTTTTTCTCTATTTACTATACATGTTTGAGTAATGTTTCCATCAATGACAACACACAACCAATAATTCCAACAATCTCCCCCTTTGGTATTAAGGGAAACATATCTGTAAAAAAAATACTTTTTCTCCCCCTATCAATGATCTCATTTTCAGGTTGGAGGATTGAACCAAATACTGATACCAAATTTGTTTTACTTTTTTTCTCTCCCTTTGACAACAATGACAAAGAGTTAAACTTTTACTGCTTTTCTCCCCCCATGAATGTGCCAACTGTTATCTCAATCTCTTGGGATTTTGTGTTCAACTAAGTAGTCTGTAGAGATCAAGTCTTTTAAACCTAATCTAATGACTTCCTCATTTGATGACCAAATTAAACACTCCCCCTGAGTTTTGACTGTTTCATAGGGTTTTAATGTCTTCCCCTTTGTCTTAAAGGACAAGGGTGTGAATCTTA
This sequence comes from Picea glauca, assembly GCA_000966675.3. Lineage (NCBI taxonomy): Eukaryota > Viridiplantae > Streptophyta > Pinopsida > Pinales > Pinaceae > Picea > Picea glauca. Next base: position 60,941 of record JZKD02S1780985.1, on the reverse strand, counting down.
CTAATCTTCTTGATCTGTTTATTTATTCTTGTTGATATTATGATATTTCACAAGAATACCATTGATTGATACCAATTGATTTAATTTCCATTCTTCAACCAATTTAATATCTTATTCACATTCCTTCGACTCTGTAGAAACCAACTTCAACTTCTGTCCCTTAGAAATAAGATTGAATTGGTCCTTTCATCTGTTGTTTGTTAAGTCCTCTTCATAAGTTTTTCATTCTTTTGGAAATTCCTCATTGGGTTTAGAGCATGCCATATTTTAGTAGTATTTTGTAGTACTTATACCAAATCATGTTGTAAAATCCTTCCTCCTTCCTTTTATTCATATTTTCTATTGAGGGGAAATTTAGTAGTTCATGAAACTAACATCGGAAAACTTCCAATATTTTCAATACTCAATTCTTCTGGTTGATATGCTATTGAAGATTCATCATTATCATCACCGTTCTGTGTAAGTGAAACTTCTTCATTTTCTTCTTTGGAATTTATGTTTTCATTTTTCTTTTATTGGTTAATGTACTCTTGATCTGCATGATATCGTCAGGATATGATATTATGCCATATTCTTCTTTAGGAACTCTCCTTTCTTGAGTTTGATCCATTTCATATACAAATCTATGAATTTCACATTCCTTATTAGGAACTTCACCCATCATTTTCTTGTTATCAATTTCTTCATTTTCAGATGCCAGATCATCTTTCTTGCTTTCTATTTCATATTTTCTTCTCCATACCTTTTCATCAGATATTTCGTCTGTTGGATATTTCTTTTCTAAGTTTGTCCTTTGAGATTTGTCATTTCTTCTCTTCTTCCAACCTTCATTATATTTTCTTCCCGACTTGTATGAATTATTTATCATGGATTGACTTGATTTTCTGTAGTTTTGGGATTTGTGACCAAACCAATCACATTTGTTACATCTCATTGTATGACAAAACTTTTCTATGTGGCCAACATAATTGCATATCCAACATCTCATTAATTTATTGGACCTTCCTGAATTTTTCTTTTCAGGACACTTGCATTCCAGTGCTTTGTGACCAAAGTTATTACAAGCAAAGCAATAACCATTGAAGGTGTTTCCATACTTGAGTCTGTTGTGACATGAGAAGTCTGTCTTTTGATATGTTTTTTGTTTTTGAATTTTATAGCTTCCTTCCTTGACAAAGTTCATGGTTTGTTATAGGTTTTTGACTGTACCTTTTTATTTTGAGGAGTATGATCCTTTATCATATTTTTAAATGGTGCTCCATTTTCCACCTTCTTCTTTCTTATTGTATCCAAGACCAATTTTGTCATCAGTCCGTCTTTGACTATTCCAGATCCTATATAGGATAGCTGAGTTGTTTTGGAATTTGACAATTTATTTTGTCTTTTCATTCTTCTTTTTGAGGTTGATAACTTCCATTTCCAACATGTGACATGTTTCTTCCTTTTTAGTCAACTGAATCTTCAAGGCTTCATCTTTTTCCTTAGCTCCTTCAAGTTGAGTCTTTAGATTGATGACCATTTCTTCTGTATCATCCAAGAATTCTATGCAATTATTAGTTTTGTCACATGTCTTTAACTCTTCTATATATTTTTTTAGATGAACAACTTCATTCTTCAATCTTTTGATTTCTTCCTTGTTTTCTATCTGAATCCTTTTGAGGTTGGTGGCTTCCAATTCCAACCTGTGGCATGATTATTTCTTTTTAGTTAATTGGATCTTACGTGCTTCTTAATTTTTCTTAGCTTCTTCAATTTGAGTCATTAGAGTTGTGTTAGTACTTTCATTTATCTTTTTGACGTTAATAATTTCCATTTCCAACATGTGACATTATTCTTCTCTTTTAGTTAATTGGATCTTCCGGGCTTCTTCATTTTTCTTAGCTTCTTCAAGTTGAGTTTTTACACAGATGACCATTTCTTTTGTCTCTTCTAGTACTTCTTTGATTTTATTGTCACATGTCTTCAATTCTTCCATTTATTCTATTAGATTAAAAACTTCGGTCTTCAATCTTTTGATTTCTTCTTCTTTGTCTTCTAGCCAAATCTTTTCTTCATGCTCTTCATGGTTAGATTGATCTAACAATTGTAGTAGCAACATATCTTTCTTTTGAAGTTTCTCCAACTCTTCAAAAGTGCACATAACTGTGTATTCAAGATGGCCAAGAACTTCCTTAGTAACTTCAATATATAGACCATTTGCTGGTTCCATACTAATCACTTCAAATGTAGTTATAACATTAGTCTTAAAATCTAATAATTTTTCTTTAGTGAATACTGAGGTATTCATGAATTTATTGATGTAGTAGTCTTCTCTGTTGATGACTGGGGTTTGCATCAATTCTTTGATGGAATTGTCCTATTCCATGTCTTGTTCTTTATTCTGATCAAAATTCTCTTTATCTGTATTTTGTTCTTCAATATAATTTGATTTCTCCATTTCTGAGTTTTGTTCTTTAATCTGATTGGATTTTTCTGTTTCTTTGTTTTGTTCTATAAACTATTTGGAATTCTCCATTTCTTTTTTTTGTTCTTTATTTTGATAATAATTCTCTAGCTGGAGCCATATTACTTTAGCATAGTTGTAGTGTCTCATATTTTCTTTGACTTGGTCTGACAGTCCATTCTGGATTGCCTTTAATGCTATTGAATTATTTTTCTTTTCTTCTTTTGCAGTTTTGGATTTGTTCTTTGAGGTAGTTGAGTACCAAGGTTTAGATACTACTGAATCCAAAACACCAGATCCTCTTGACTTCATATACCATTTCATTCCTTCCCTCCATGAAGAGTAGCATGTTCCATCAAATAAGGGGACTTCACTCGTGGAGAGAGCCATTTATCCACCCATTTCTTCAGAATCTACCTTCCAGTGTTGAAACTGTGTTGAAGGTACCGTCTCTGATACCAATTGTTCAAACACACACTGACACTGAGAGGGGGGGGGGTGAATCAATGTCTAGAAATTTTTGACTACTTTTCACACTTTCATAGATTAAATGAATTAACTGAATAAGATATATGCAACTCAATTAATTATTCACAAACATGTGTAACACAAATTGTATGAAGTAGATAAAATATCTTTCTTTTATTTATTTAACTTGAATGAATACAATTAAAACCAATCCTTTAATATTTGCTACTTCAATTGAATATGAGAGATCCAACTCTCTAAAACAAGACCCAACTTGTAGTTCTCAGATCCAACTGAGAAATGAGGAATCCAACTTTCATAACAAGACCCAACTTTATGATCTCATATCCAACTGAGATGTGAGGAATCCAACCCTCATAACAAGACTTAGCTTGTAAAAATGCACCAACATGATAGAATGAACTTCCATTCAATCCATATATATATATAACCATTGTGTCTTTTGACATGAACCATTGCATCTCTTCATTTAATTTAACCTAGATAATATTCTCTTTTTATTCATTAATTTATCGTGTAAGTTTTTCAATTAATTAGAAGATTAATCTTGATTCGAATTTCGTCCACATGAGCTGATCACAGGTATGGATCGAATCCTTATAACGTTCCCATGCTTCTGCTGCATCCCTGTTATCGGACTAATCGGTAGGTGCAGACACTAACATATCTCCCTAGATCCACCTGGATCTAGAACAAAACAAGACAGGACATGACTCTTTCCCTAAGTTATGACCATTGAATTAGCTAGTAAAGAGGAACAAGTGACATACCTTTGTATCG
>JZKD02S1780985.1:25003-57219 GCA_000966675.3 Picea glauca | reverse complement strand
ATACAAAAACACATCCCTTTCCCAAATTTCCCCCCACCATTTCTGGCGAGTACCTCTTTATTTTTATGCAAGCTTGAGGAGGATAACATATGCTTGTTGATGTAAGCTCATCCTTCGCATGAGTCCTTCGGATGAGTTCTTCGGAGTATGTTTAACGAACCCTAGGAAGGAGTGGTTCGATCCCATTATGGGTCTGTCGATGTTTGTTTAACGAGTCTAAAGATAGAAAACTCAAAGGTTTTTCATGATTATAGAGTCTGGAAAAACACTTAAAAGAGAACTCTCTCAGTTCCTTTTTCATAAATTAGTCTGATGAGACCAAAAAAGAGATAAATTATCGCCCAATAGATGCTTTCTTCAAATACTTTAATGAGCGTGAAAATAGCAAGTTTGCTCGATAATATTTTCATGTTTAGAGAGTCTGAAAAGAGATTAAAGAGGACTCCAGGGGGGTTCCTTTTTCGTATAACCTTATTGAGCCAGAAAAAGTGATAAAAGTGTGCTCGATCGTGTTCTCATGTATTTTCGAGCGTAAGAACGAACAAAGACCATTCTCTAGGTTTTGTACAAAAACCATAAAAAACAATCAAAACATGCGATGAAGAAGATAAAAAATATCCGTATCCCTGTGCATGAACATCGAGGTCGTTACGTCTACAAAAGTTGCACTCATAAGGGTATTAGGTATTAGGTTTAGTGTACTTGGATATCAAGGACATTTACTTCCTAACAGGACTATCACGACGTGGGTACCATGCAAGGCTGACTGGTAGCAGAGGTGGTGGGCTGTCCATGAGTGAATACTACTGTTTGCACTATGTTCCAGAGGTGGAAAGGAGCAAAGGAAAGGTAGCCATTTGGGGGGTGCAGGATTTGACCCTTCACACTATTTTTTTCACCATTGCTTGTATGTCTGGGAGCGCTGCTCCTCACATGGCTCTCCAGAGCTACTTTCAGTATGCCATAGAGTGTACCGAGCCTCGGGTCTTTAACTGGGCAGACACAGTGCTCCGTAGCGTGAAGAGGCAGTTGACTAAATGCAGACGAGGAAACCTGAAGCAATTCGGGTATGGGTCATTGTTGGTGTCCTTATTTCTTGAGAGGGTTCCTTTGCTGAGGTTGCAGGTTGAGTGGGGTTTACCGGCTCCAGCAGATCCAAGAATGCTGAGGTGGTGTCAGCTCATGGCCCAACATGTAGCTGGACCAATTATCAAATATAATGATGCCTTCTTTGACTGGTTGTGACCACAGATGCTGATGGTCGATGATTATGCCTATGCTGAGTTGGAATTTCTAGGAGATCTAGACTTGGCCCTCCCCGAGTACGCTTAGTGGGGAGATCTCGGTAAGAAGTACACATTTTTTCTTTTCAAATGTTTTTGTGAATTTTATCGTATGCAAATGTTTTTATGTTCGTCCAAGGTATAACTTCAAAACTTCTTTTTGATGACATAGACGTGGGGCCTTATCGACCACCTGGTACTTCTCCCATTCAACGACTAGGAGAGGTGGCTCCAATGCCACAATGGGATGCTGAAGATTACGAAGCGGTGGAACAAAACCTGGAGGGTTTGACAACGAACATTCCAGACATGCCTCTTGGAGAGGTTCCACGATGTTATCAGTGTCATACAGTGGGAGTGTCAAAGTCCATTGGCCGATTGCTTCGTAGGGTTTCTCGGGCAGTTGTGTGTTACCGTGAACGTCATCCATGACGTCACTTTGTAGAAGTTATGAGCTTCAGATTTTGAAATTTTGGTCCTCGGACAGAACTTTTTGGTAAAAAACTTTTTGATCGTTATATATACATATGGATTCTACCGATTTATCTTGTGTTGTGTGAAAGTTGATGTGATTGATTTATAAGTGACCTGAATCTTTGTCTAATACATAGTTAGCTAATGCATCAGTTAATGTATTTAGACATCTAGGAATATGCTGATACTCAATATAATCAAAATAACATTCCAAGAGGCGAATTCACAAATACACCCGTAACAAAGTAGGACTTCGAATAGCATAAACATTACTTAACTGTAGTATTACGAGCTGCGAATCGAGTCGCACAACCAAGTGATGGATACTGAGCGAGATATCATTAATCAAAAATTCAATAATGATTCTATACTCTGAAATATTGTTGGTCGCACGACCGAGGCACACACCTCGTAGAGTGACAAGTTCGTTTGTAGGGGCGTAAATTGCCCATGCAACAGAAGCAAGGTTCTGAGTACTACAAATAGCACCATCAGCGAAGCCAATGTGGGGTAACGAAGACTCCGACATCTGGAAATCAAACAAAACGTCACATAAGGGCAGAGACCAGATAACAACAAAAGCAAACTACAGTAACACACAAGAAGTATGATACAATAAAAATACAAGTACTCATGCACATGTGATCTTATGCATAGTACTTCTTCAAGTACAACCCATTTCTGGGTTCACTCAAAGGGATACCATCGTAATCTACTAGCTCGTAAGCTCATTTTTCCAAAACTCATCTAACGATATAAGGACCTCGCCACATGGCTTCGAATTTTCCAGATCCTAGCATATTTCGATCTTGTTCGTAGAGGAGAACCAGATCTCCTTCGGAGAAAATGTGAGGCTTGACATGCTTGTCGTATTGGGCCTTGACACATTTCTTCTGGGCTTCTATGACTAGGGTAGCATCGCGTCGAGTTTCATCTAATCGCATCATATACAATAGACGTTCTTCCTCAACAGAAGTGTTTGGTAGGAGTTCCACATCTAGTTTTAAAGAGGGTATCTCGCATTCGATCGGGAGAATGGATTCCAAACCATAGACTAATTGGAAGGGTGTAAACCCAGTAGCAGACTTGACGGATGTCCGGTAAGCCCACAATGCCAAAAACAACATTGTGTGGCAACTTGTTTTGTGAATCCCTATCATTCGTCGGAGCATAGTTATGAGAACTTTGTTAATCACTTCGACTTGGCCATTGGCTTGTGGGTAATAGGGCGTTGAGTTTTCATGGTGAAGACCCAACTTTTCAGTGAGTTCGTACATCATGAAGTTTCTAAAGTGGCTACCGTGATCAGTGACGATAGCCTGGGGAACACCAAAATGAGCTATGATGTGATTAAAAATGAATAATGCTGCGGTCTTTCCGGTATTGTCAAATGTCGGCATCGCCTCGGCCCATTTCATAAAATAATCTATGGCTACAATAATGTATCCATGCCCCCCGGCCGAGTGGGGGTGACATGTCATGAAATCGATGCCCCATTTCTCAAAGGGACTAATGGAGACCACAAGGTGAAGAGGAGCGAGATGTGACCGTATCTTATGATTATAGGTATGGCAAGCATGACATTTTTGGACGACGATTATGCAGTCGTTAAATAAAGAAGGCCAAAAATACCCGGCTCGTAAGATCTTCTGGGCAGTAGCATACCCAGACATATTACCACCATAGGCTCTAGAATGGCAGTCATTTAAGGCTTTCTCAGCCTCATCGAACGTGAGGCAGTGTCGAAAAACTGAGTCAATCCCACGACGATAAAGAGTATCCCCGAGGATAATATATTGACTAACAGATCTCCCTAGATCCACCTGGATCTAGAACAAAATAGGACAGGACATGACTCTTTCTCATTGTTTTGGTCTTGACCTCACGATAGCACCGGAGTGAACATAGAAAAATGTATTCAATCGTCAACTTATGTGTATGATCAAGGAATTACACAATAAAGTAAGAATGACTTTATGGGAAAAGGACATGCCGCTGTATCATATTAATCGAAAGTAGAAGATATAACCTGATCGCCTTAATGTCGAAAGCTTCCTTTCGGTGACTCTTGTTTCCAACACACACACTTGCTCAATCCTTGCATGAAGAAGATCCAATTCCTCTTGATAGATTTGCTAGAGTCTTCAAGCTCCTATTCAAGCTGGGTTCTTCACACAATTCCTTCACCAATTCTCCAATTAATCTTGCTTAACCTTTTCCATGAGAATCCTTTCAATATATAGGAGAGGATGAGATGGTTACATGGATGAGAATGATCCCACCAAATCAGGGAAACCAGTAAGATGATAACCATTCGAATTCCAACCCATTCTGTAGAATATTCCCTTCTAGAACCATCGAGACTTCATCTTTTTTCCAAGCTTGAGAACAAGTTCGCACCCTAGGTATAGAGCACAGTGCGAGAAGTTCACACCCTAGCTGAAGGTAGCCTGCGAGAATGGGTCATTCTCACACCCTAGGCTATAAGAAGCCTGTGAAATCACTTTAAAAATGTGTTTTCTGGAAGGAGATAAATGCCACTTTTCCTAGGATAAAGTTCTTGTTGGGAGCTTGATTGTATCATTGTTAATACACCATCTAGATGACCAGAATCATGTGTAACAATCCCTAGTTCTTCAACATATCATATTCGAGCTTTTACTAGCTCTCTGTACTGTTATGGTGTTAATCTCATCAAATTACTTCACAGGCCCCCAAATATTCATAGAAATCAAATTATGCAAAGGCGCTTTCTTCAACCCACTTTACTTTGTGACCGCGGGCTCAAAACCACGAACTTATCTATTTCAAATGTTGTTTTGTTAGCGCTTTTCTCCTTCCGCCCTTATTCTTCTACATGAGACCATATTCAAATGTCCAAGGGATTATTTAATCTTAGCCCCTTTATGCTCCTTATTATCTTCTTTACCTTATCACATGAATGGTGCTGGAGCTAGGTTCTCCAGTACATCGGCCTTCGAGATTCCGACCTTTGCAGTCCTTGTAATCTTATTGATTTGTTACCTTTCAGAGTGGTTACATCTCATGCTAGCTAATCCAATGGCTATCATTACTCCCGAAGTTCTCATATTGATATTCTGGTCTAATCCTTGCACATTCATTGAAGTTTGTCTTTTAGATGATCGACGAATCTGACTTAATCTTTAGTTGAGGTGGACGATTGTCATCTACTCCGAAACTCTGAAGATTCATGACTTTGGGACTCTGGGTTACTAGAACTCTAAAGTAGTTCAATTCCTCTGAAGGTTTACCTACTGAATAAGTCATAAAATGACAGTGACCGCTTACTGTCGGTTAACACCTCATGCTTACTCTATTCTTCCACTATGTTTAATCAACGTCTAATAATTCTCCTGAATTAGATTAACGATTAACGTTACTTCGTGATTTTGTTTTACTCTATCCTTCCACTGTACTTGATTGGATGATCAAGAAATATTCCATAGGATCTTAGATCAAAAACCAAACGTTAATTCATGAATTTGTCCTTCGGCGCTTCAGATATTTTAGCTGGTAGGAGAAGTTGGATATCCCCGGAGGCTGTAGTTCCAGAGTGACGTGGCTTGCTGACATCAGTGTGGACGTGGAACTGGCTGAGTGGATGCCACATGTCACCTTGATTCATGACTTTCATATACCTAATGTGCTAACTATACCTTGACACTTGTCACTAGACGATTGGGCCACATGTCATATTTTTCTTCTGCCACATGTCTCCCTCTTGGATCATGGCTTTACACTTCGTGGCTTCGGGAGTTTTGGTAGTTTTATACCATCCTTCGATCATTGCCCAAGTGCCAAATAGATCTATCACCATAGATATTTCCTTATCTTGATCTGACAACCTCTGTTTACTTCGGGACTTTGTGCCTTTGGTCCCACTTATCTCATCCTTCCACTTTATGTTGATCAACGGTCGACGAGATGTTCTAGCTCTTCCTCTGATCTGACAATCAACGAGAGTTCGTTACTTTGGGGCTTCAACCTTCGGGTAAAATTTCATGTTTCATATTCCTTTTCACTGAAGTGGTTAGCGCTGAAGTTGACCACCGTTGGACTCGCTTATCCTCATCCAACGATCACCATGCATTGCTCATATATGATGGCCCTCATTCACTTTAGGACTTTGGGGCTCTAACCTTCAGGTGAAATTACATGTTTCAGACACTTTTTAGCTGAAGTGGTAAGCGCCAAAGTTGACCACTATTGGACCCGCCTATCCTGTCCTTCCACTTGGTTTTATCTGACGATCATGATAGATCCCGAACTGATCTGACGATTGAGAGCTCACTTGAATTTCCTCGACTAAATCAGATGACTCTTATTTAATCTCTTTCGATCTATGATTCCAACTTTGATCCAAATGTCCATAATGCTACTACTCTAGAACTGACAGTTGATATTTTTTGACTGTAACAGAGTTTCCTTACGATTCTTGAAGGGTTTCAATGCTCTTATTTCTGATATGTTCATCGCTATTTCTCTTGAGCTTTTAATAACTGTTTCCGCATTATTTTATGCATTGATATTTAGTTTCTAACCCTCCTGAGATATTAATTCCTTGTTCTTCGTTACTCCTTCTGCATGTGTATTCTCTGCATGCTACCTCTCCTGAGATTTAGGAACATAGGATCACTGTTGATCCTATCATGATCAACAATGATCACAAATTTCTTTTGCCCCAAGGTGATTCTACCTCTGCCCCAAGGTGATCTTCCTTTTTCTCTGTTTACTATACATGTTTGAATCATGTTTCCATTAATGACAACACACAACCAATAATTCCAACATCTCCCCCTAGAAAAGTTTATTGGTTCAAGAATCCTATCCTTGCACTTGACGCATTTAAGGAAGGTAACATGGCCAACATTTCACCTATCATCAAGGTGGATATCTTTTTTATATCCGGTGTCACAAAAAACATCCTTCTTGGAGAAAATTGTTCCCTCGAAGAGTTTGCTACCTATAAATATCTTTTCCAATAATTTTGTAATGTCTTTGTATCGTCTTATTTGGAGATGCATGCACTTGATCCTACAGTTGGAAATCACCACATCAATACATGGATGGATGCCATTCTTGTATGGCACAAATAATAGGATATTAACCCTACCAAGGCCGCTGTCATGAAAGTAAAAATAGAAAAACTTTGTTAGGTTGGATTCATCTATCCAACTGCATACACTTCGTGGGTGTCTAACTTGATCCCCTTTGCAAAGAAACAAGGCACCAATAGTGTTTGTACCAATTTCCATGATATGAATTAGGTTTTTCCTAAGGATAATTACTCGACACCATTTATCGATCAAATCATTGATGTTCCAGTTGAACACAAGATACTTTCCTTCATGGATATATTCTTAGGTCACTATCCAATTTGGTTTCAACCATAGGATAAATATAATATTTCCTTTAATACTCCATGGGGGGATTTTTCCTACAGTGTTATGCTATTCATATTAAAAAACATTGGATCCACCTTTCAACATGCCATGTCATATTGATTTCATGACCTGATTGACATCATCTTAACATATCTTGAAAATATCACAACTCATTTGAAAAAATGTTCACAACATTTAGAAGACCTTTGTATTATCTTCCTCCATTGCAGAGAGCACAACATTCACTTAAAACCTTTTAAGTGTGCATTTCATGTGCCATTTGGTTGGTTATTGGGATTCAATGTTTCTAAATCTGGCATGGTGGTGGACCCTTTGAAAGTCCAAGCCATCATTGAATTCCCCCCACCTCACAACTTGTGCCAACTATAGAACCTCCAAGGTAAAGCCCATTTATTGCATTTGTTTGTTCCTAATTATGCCACCACTGCTCATGGTTTTCTATAATTATTATGCTCAGACATACCCTTTGTATGTGATGATGAGGCCCAACAGTCATTCGACATATTAAAACATGCCCTCAATTCAACACCTTTAACTAGCCCTCTCGACTTCAACAAGGATTTTATTATTTATATTTCCATTTCACTCTTTTTTGTATCCGAAGTCTTAATTCATTTTGGGATAAATGATTGCAAGCACATCTTGTATTACATTGGTAAGAACCTATCCAGACCTTCACTATCTTATAACCATGAGAAATTGGCATTGGTGGTTGTTTTTTTGGTTTACAAGCTACATCATTACATCCTTACGTGCAAGACAAATCTTGGGACAAATTATAACCTTATGTCATTCCTCTTGAGTTGGTGGATTGTTAATGATAAGTGTTGGGACTGTAACATGTTAGGGTTAGTTACTTGATGAAATATGAATAGTAAAATAATAGGAAATTCCATTAGAAGTCCAAGAGACCTCTTGGAATACGTATCCAAAGGTCACAACATTGTATTAAAAGATGGATCATATCATTAAGAAACACAATCTCACACTTATCTATTTTCCTAGTCCAACAATGGTATCAGAGCTCATTCAATCTTAAAGGCCTAGTAATTCCATGGTAGTGTTCCATGGGAGGCCATTGATGAACCAATAAAGAAGAAATAATTTTGGAAATGCACACAATCCCAGGAGATGACATCATTGAAGGGGAAATTCGCTGATTTTGGAGTGCTTGTTGGTAAAATTTATATTTCTCCTTCAATATTTATCCATTTTGAATGATTTTAGTTGTGTTGGAAACTAGATTCAAATACGCACCAAAGGGTATTATTTATTTATTTATTTCCAATATTAATCTCTATTTTAAAATCATCATCCCGTAAGAACCCGTTTTTGTACAATTGTGGGGTATGCAACCATTAAAATCCAGATTGTGGCCATTATACAGAGCCAAATTAAGCATATATCATAGCGTTGGACAGATTTTTCAAAGATATATCAAATATCTCTCAATATTTATGGACAAAATCAATGTTTAAGGATAAATTCTTGTTGATAAAATTCTCCCAAGAATGAAAAATGACTGTTGCAAGTGAAACATGATTTTTTTTTCTCATGGTAGAAGCTTTTGCTTTTTGAGATAACAATTGCAAATGGAACGTCCTGGTGATTACCCAAATGTGTATCTTTTATTTTTTCGATTAACTTATTGAATAGTGAGATTTCTCTTAGCAATCCATCCACAACGATCCGTCGATTATCTGCAAGCAACACTGTGCAACTTCAAGGTCGTTCTAATTCCAATGATTCACACAAGCGATGCATTCCATTATTTTCTCATTGGAATATTTGTGCTCCATTTATGAAATGTCTTGAGAATTATTTTTATGGATTTGCATATTACTTAGCACTCATGCTTGATCTCTTCCAATTTTTTTTCATCCTTTGAGAGTTAAAAAGTAAGTCTTTCAATATTTTTACATGGATGCCTGATAAGCTAAATCTTTTAAGAAATTTGGCTTGCTAGAAATTGCATTTGAGCTCTTTGTTTTGAGCTTAAGCAAGCTAATTGTAGCTTTACTGAATTTCCATTTTCAACTCTACCTTAAACTTGATTGAAAAACAAATTTTCGTCTCTCTTTGATATTCATTTCGAGCTCATGCCCAAGCTTGAAGACTTGCATTTTCAAGAATAATTGTAACTTGCAAACAATCTTTTTTCAAGTTGGATTACATTGTAAACAAGTGCATTTTTGGTAGAAGTCGACACCCTTCATTTGCCGAGTTTGCATTGTAGAGTCTAATTGTTAAAGGGCAGAGTTGCAAGAAACCCTTTGATGTCTAAGTTAGTCTTTAGATGGCTTGAATTGATGAACTATTATAGTTACTGAACACTATAATACTCTCAACTGTCAACAGTATGGCCACAATTGATAAAACAACTCTCATTAATGTTTTAACTTGTTTACAAGATTCACAGGACAAAATCGAATTTCTCCAGCTTGAATCACAACTCCAACAAGAAGAAATACAACAAAAGAATCATCATTTTAAACTAGTCCTTGTTCAGAATAATAATATTTTTGAATTTGAGAATGATTCCTATAAACAACCAACACATGATCAAATCAGTGATGTCACTTCCAAAGCATATTCAAATGAAGATGAAGTTTTTCATAAAAAAATTATGCTTTCTATTTCCAAGCCAATCATCGAACCTTGGGAAGAAATCAAGCACAACAAGCATAAAATATGTATTAGATATGAAAAGGAAGTGACCTTTCATATTTCGGATTATACCAAATCGATCCAGTTCCATAATGTTGGCTTTCTACAAGAAGGTTCACATTCAACTGTTCTAGTTCAAGAGGAGATTCCGAAATGCCAACATTATCATCAAGTTGGCCACATGGAATATACGTGTTTTGATCTTCATCCTTGTGAGCATTGTGGAAAGCACAATCATCCTTCAAACATATGTTCTAAATGCAAGAAATATGGAAGATTAAAGAACTTCTATGGGTGGATCACTTCTTGGTGATGGTCATCAATAGTCAAGAAGATATCAGTCACACCGCAAAATATTTCATTCTCAAGTATTGATTCATCTTGCAGTGAAATAATTTGCATCTTCTCAACTTGTCCCTGACAGGGGGGTTAATATTAGTGATTGACAATCAAGCTTCAAGTTTCCAAGTCCCATGGTTTGTGGTCTATCTTAAACCACCACCTCCACTTAGTAGAATATTTACAACTTCTGGTAGAGAACAATTTATGGTCATATTTAAACCAACATTCGATATCACTTCCGATTAGTAGAAGATATCAACTTCAACTTCTAGCTAACTTAGGAAATGTTACGGGAACCATTGAGCCCTAGAGCCAAGTCCCAGAGTTTGTGGTCATATGTAAACCACCACCACCATTTGGTAGAAGACATCAGCTTATGCTAGCCATTTGGTTTGTGGTCATCCCAAAACCACCAGATTCAGAGAGCACATTCAACCATTGACAACTATCTACTTCCATATTTCAGTTGCACACTTCCAAACTTCATCTCTCATCTTGGACTCACATACACCCCTTCTAATTAAGGTGGGAAATGTTGGAAATGTAATCCATTAGGGTTACTTACTTACAAAATATGAATAGTCAAGTAATAAGAAACGTCATTAGAAGTCCAATAGACTTCTTGGAAAATGAATCCAAAGGTCACATCATTTTATTAATAGAAGTATCATATCAATGAATAACAACTCACGATTATCCTAATTCATGTGTCCAACATTAAGTATGCTTGTTGGATCATGATCCTTGGGGAGTTTGATTTATAATTTTTTACCCCCAAGCATAAGAAAGCCTTGGCCCTCACTGTGTTTATTTTCAATCTCCTAATTAGGGTGTCATACCCACCCTTAAATGACGATCTGCTCGATGAATATTTGTTCTCTATATTCACTTATGATCCTTGGCATGGAAACATTCTAGTTTATTTATGAACCTAGAAGTTTGTCTCTTATCTATCCCATGAAAATCAAGCATGTATTCATCATCAAGCTTCTCTATATCTCCTCATTGGTGATGATCTTTATCAGTGGGGGGTTGACACTTTATTGCGTTGTTTTCTTACTCATAATGAGGCAAAGCAAGTCTTAAATGATGATGATTAACATAATGATGATGATGATGATGATGATGATTAACAAAATGATGATGATGATGATGATTAACAAAATGTAAATATTGATGGTGATGATGATGATGATTAACGTCCACTGAGACCAAATTGGTCTATCAAACCTTAAGACTATAACAAATTACTTACAATTCTTTAGAATATTGTTTCTGTACTTGAAAGGCATTACGAGAATCTTTCCAAGATCACCATAGTTTTGTTGAGTTAAAAGGTTAGGAAGGTTGGTAGTGTGAAAAATATTTTGAAATTGAGATCTAATCTGGGTATAGGCTAGAAAATCTAAACGAAAGTTCTTTTCATATTCAACCTTCTTAGTGTCACAAAGGTGGCACACTCTTTCATCCCATGGCATTTTAGGAATTGACCAAACCCCAATTTCACTATGGAGCTCGTGAGAATTTGTTCTTATCTTAGCAATGATTTTTTTTTCTTTACACTTGTCAAAACAAATAGATAATTTTGATCTTCTAGATTAGGGTTGATTACATCCTTATAATACCTTAATTATTTTGTTTTCCTCTAACTCTTTATCACATGACATTTTCTCGTTAAATCTTGATTTTATGATATTTGTAATAATATCCTTATTTTGCAAAATGGCATCTTCCATGATTCCCTAATAGTTTAGCTAAGATTGGGCATCTTTATGCCATCCTTGCTTGAGTCGATGGTGGTTACAACTGTATTTTTAAGTAATTTTAAGGATCCCACTATCTTACATGTTGTTTAACTTGTTCTTATACATTATGTATCTATTCATATCCGTTCTCTTAATGGGAGAGAGGTTTTCCTCTAAGAGGAGGATGGGATAGGGCCTATTTCCTTTAATTTTGAGATTATATGTTATACAATTCTTTTGTATTTTCTCTATCTTTCTCCAGGATTCACGAGAAATACTACATCCCCAGGCTTCACATCCATAAAGAATGATAGGCCTAACAAGAGTCTCAAAGAGGAGTTTCTTCTTATCCCAAATCCAAATATCAGTTGATTTACAATTGTTTTCAAGCCCATAATAAGCTTTCCATCCCCCAATAATCCTTTTCTCAATTCTATAATTCTAGTTGAGCTTGTGGTGAATATTGATTGCAAGATATTTGTATGAAGTCACTTCCTCCAAGTTGTTTTTGTCATATACAAAGGTATCATAAGTGATCTTATTGGATTTAATGATCATGACCTTAGTCTTGTCAATATTAATAGTCATACCCATATTGAAGCAAAACTCCTTGAGGATTCTTAGATGGTTTTCAAGATCGCGGGGACTCCTTTCCATGATAAAAATATCATTTAAATAAAGAAGAAGAATGGTTACTATACCAATGAGAGTAGGACCGACACAACTTGCTTCTTCCAAACAATCTTCTAACTTGTCAATGTATATGCTAAAAAGGGTAGGGGACAAGGGACAAGCTTGTTTGAATCCAATATTGCATTTAATCTTTTTCGACCAGCCCTCAATTATTTTGAACTTGGAAATAACGTTCTCATACAACCTTATTGAAAAAACCCTCATCTCGAAAGGCACTTTTATTTCTTCCAACCTATTCCAAAGGTTTTTCCTAGGAACCATTTCAAAAGCTTTTCTAAAGTCAACAAAACAACAAAAAAGATTGGTTTTAGTATTGCGGAACTCCTTTGCAATGAGCCTAAAGGTAACAAGATGGTCCACATTTGAATGATATCTCCTAAACCCAACCTGAACTTTAGCTCTTTTACCATGACTTTCTAGCCAAAGGCTAATCTTCTTTTCCAAAATAGTTCCATAAAGCTTGGCTAAAATCAGGCTAATCATAATGGTCCTATAATTAGAGGGAATATTTCTATCCCCATTTTTAAAAATAGGAACAACAAGGATTTATGTCCATGGTTGAGGGAATCCCTACTTGACTGCTAAATTGAAGAGCTTGGGTATGTGAGGGATGAGGATAGGCCCTCCGATTTTAAAAATTTCAGTTCGGTAGCCTTCAATGTCCTTAGCTTTCCCATTTGCAAGTCGCTTAACCTTGAACTCTATGTCATCCAAAGAAATAACTTTATCCTCTACAGAGACAATATGAATGTTGTCCATGGCATTAGGGAACTCGTAAAGAATTTTTAGGTAGGAATTCCAGTCCTTTAAGGGAATCATATTACTTTCTTTAGTATTGTGGTTTAGAATTTTCCTCCAGAACTTCTTAGGATCTAGCTTAGATAGTTTTGAAAGTTGCTCTTTCCTTTTATTGATATATTGCCTTTTTTTCCCTTTTAATTACGGATTTGTATGTATTGATCTTATCGAGTTTTAAGGACTCATTAGAAGCATCCTTAATGGATTTCGTAATAATTTTACATTCTTTATCATACCAAGGGTTGGTCATTCTATTATTCTTTTTACACGACACCTCGAAAGATAACTTGTTAATAAAAGTGGAAAGGGTAGTTGTAAAATTATGATAGAGGTCTTCAATGTTGTCCTTATAAGTTAGGAGATGTAATTCACTATTTAAATCCTTTAAGAAAATGTCAAATTTACTTTTGTCAAAGCACAATTGCCTTTGATTATCAAAATTATCTTCAATGACGCTCCTATGCATGGAAAATTTTAGAGTTAGGGTTAAAGGTCTATGATGAGAGTTGGGTCCATGGTCATTTTAAAGGTCAAAATTTACTATTTGGTTGGAAACATGGATATCAAATATCACATAATCTACGACAATGCTACTTAGCCCATGAATACAAGTCATCTATTTGGAGTTTGGCTACTTCATTACTCCATTGCAAATTATTAGGTCCCGAGACCCGCAGAGCTTGACCAACTCAGTACCAAACAAATTCTCAATTAGGTCTTCAAAGCTTCTTTTGTAACTATTAGATAAAACAAGGTCCTCACCTAGCCATAAAGGATTATGGTTGGAATCATTGCTTAAAAGAGTAGCTTGGTTAGTTGCAGTCCTAGCATTAACGTCTTCTACCAGAAGGATATTACCTTCATTTTTCAAACTATAAATATCTTGTTCTAAATTATTATAGGGACACTTGCTATCTAGATTGTTTTTCTTATAAAAAGTAGAATTAATAGGTGGAAAGCCACAATAGTTCCAAAAAAGTATCCCGAGTGTCCCAAATTCCTATTTATTATTATCCTTGTGGTCTCTATCCCTAACAATAGCTTTCCAATTTCTAATTATTCCCCATTTTCCTTCTTTCCTGGCTTCTTTCACCTTTTGAACTTCCTTCCTTAATTCAGTTTGGTCTTTGAGAATGGGGTCTTCATTTATAAATATTCCTCACCCTTTGAAACTCAAAGATTTACTAAGTATGCTATAATTAGGGTCATTACAACTTACTTTGACACAGATCAACCTATCTTTATGATCAATTGTTTTTTCTAGCCTCTTTGCTTCTATGAGGTAAGTTGTTTCAATTTGTGATTTATTTTTTAATTCTTCTTTTACTATTTCTAGCGTACCCTCCTCTCGTTGTTCTTTTATACCAAAAATTATGTGGTTCAAGGCTTTTTTCTTACACTCATGGTCTAGTTTGATTAGCTTATTCATTTCCTCTTTGATGGGTTTGATATCCAATTTGTTTTCTAGATTACTGAGGGTCAAATTGTTGGTTAGTTTTTCTTCTAGCTCTTTAATCCTATCTCTCAAGTTGAGATTTTCTTTAACCTCTCCTTCTTGGGTTGGTTGTTTTTGTTTTTCCATTTCTTGAATCCTTTCCTCCATTATCTGCAATTGGCTCTTGAACCCTAACAATGTATCCTCTATTTGAGATTAAAAAAAAACAAATAAAAAAAAAAAAATAATAAAAATAATAAAAAAAAAAAAAAAAAAAAAAAATATAAAAAATATTAAAAACATTAAAAAAAAAAAAAAACACAAAATAATTAAAACTATATGAAAATTAAAAAACTAAAACAAATAAACAAAAATAATAAAATTTAAAAAATTAAATACATAAACAAAATCAAAACCATATTTAAAACATTAAAATTTTAAAAAGTTAATGCATAAACACAATCAAAACCTTATTTAAAACATTAAAATTTTAAAAAATTAATACATAAAATAATTAAAGCAATATAAAAATTTAAAATCTAAAAAAACCAAAATTTAATTAAAAAAAATTAAAACTAAACTTTAATTAAAATTAAAAACTAAATTTTAATTTAGAACATTAAACTTAAAAAAATATATTAAATATTGAATCTTTAATATATTGGGTTCTCAAAAAAGATTTTATTTCTGTACTTCGAGATGCCCCAAATTACCAGAAAGGGAATATGTCTCATCTTTGGGTATTGTGTAAACCATTGTAGCAAATTATCTTCTAAAGAGGTATAATTCCAAGCTTTTAAAATATTGAGAGAGCTTAAGATTTCTTTCCAAATGAAAAGTGTGGTTTCACAATGTATAAATAGATGTGATGTTGTCTCTTCACCATTGAGACAAAGACTACAAACTGAAGGTCCAATGCCTCCCCGTTTCCTATAATTTTCACTAGTGAGGATACAATCCTTCAGGCATAACCACATGAAGCAAGTAATTTTACTTGAGATATTAAATTTCCAAATTGACTTAAACCACCATCTAGTTCCTTCCTTGTGATTAGTGGAAGAAATGGACTGATATGCTAAATTAGCAGTCGCTGTTCCCATAGCCCTGTTCCATGACCATACAATCTTATCATTTAAATTATTAAGAGAAATTCCACTGATTTTCAATATTAATAGGAAGTTACTCCATTCTGTTGCCAATTCCCGTGGCAGTCCAATATGATTGGCCTCTATCCATCTTTGAGTGGTACCAGGATCCACTGGTAAGGCTGCCTATGCTAAAGTATAAATATGCATGTTGTTGAGGTGTCGTATTAAGGATCTTGAGAGTTTGTATGATGCATTATCTCCTATGAAAGGATACTTCCCAATAATGACTTGTTTACCACAACCTATTAGCCAAGCCAATCATCGCTTAATAATATGTATAGAAGCCATAATTTTTTTCCAGATAATAGAGGCAAATGGGAACTTACAATCATCTTTGCATAGCCAAGAGGTTAGATCAATTCCTTTTAAGTATTTTTTTAAGGATCCTACTCCACAGACTATTGCCAAATAAACCTCTCCAGCAAGATTTGGCAGCCAAAGATTGGGCAAACCAGAAAATATTCCTTATACCCCATCCACCATTTTCCTTTGGTCTGGAAATGTTTTTCCATTTGGTTAAGTGAAAGCCTGTATTTTTGTTGGCTCCTCTCCATAAGAATTTAGCCATGAGTTGTTGAATCTTGTGTAAAATAGTTGCAGGAATCTTCACTAAACTGAGCCAGTACACAGGGAGGCTTTGTAGCACTGATTTCACTAAGACCATTCTGCCTCCTAAAGAAATCCATTGGAAGGACCAATTTCCAATTCTATTCTCAACCTTCTGAACCATCAAAGTGTAGTCCGCTACCCCATAGTTGTTTGGTTTTAAATAAAAACCTAGATATTTCATGCCTTCCTCAATGTTGTGGAACTGTATGTTGTATGCTGATTGTATCCTTTGTTCTAGGATAGGATCTATGTTCTGTGCAAGAAAGCATGATTTCTGACAGTTAACATCCATACCAGAGGCAAGACAAAAACTAGTTAATATAGTTTTGAACTCCATCTAGTCTTCATAATTTCCAATACCTAAAATTAGAACATCGTCAACAAAGAGTAGATGTGACACTATGGTATCTGTAGCAACTTTGAGTCCATGAAAAGACCCTTCTACCACAACCTTCTTCAATAATCTTCTTAAACATTCAACAACCAGTAGAAATAATAGGGGGGAGAGAGGGCAGCCCTATCGTAGCCCTTGATAACTCTTAAAGAATTCGGCCAGGGAGCTATTAATTAAAACTACCATGTTAACAGAGGTAATACAAGACATAATCCATTGGGTAACCTCCCATTTTAACCCGATCTAAAGTAATAACATTCTTAGAAATTTCTAGCTCACCTTATCATAT
This sequence comes from Picea glauca, assembly GCA_000966675.3. NCBI lineage: Eukaryota > Viridiplantae > Streptophyta > Pinopsida > Pinales > Pinaceae > Picea > Picea glauca. Next base: position 39,916 of record JZKD02S1780985.1, on the reverse strand, counting down.
GCTTTCTTGAAATCCAACTTTAGAAAAATTTTGCCTAACTTCTTAGACTTAGCAGTGTGCAAACATTCTTGTGTTATCCCCACAACATCAAAGATTAAGCGATCCTTTAGGAAACCAATTTGTTCATAAGAGATACATGATGCCAATTTTTCTTTCATTCGTGTAGCAATGATTTTGGAAATGACTTTATATACAAAATTATAGAGGGAAGTTGGTCTGAAATCATGAAAGGAGCCTGGTTTGCTTACCTTGGGTATAAGAGCAAAGAAGGTATCATTGAGTGCACCTGGTATAATGCCAGTGCATCTGGATTCTTCGATGACCTTGTGTAGATCCTCCCCCAAAATCTCAAAAAAGGCCTGAAAGAGTTCTTGAGTCCAACCATCCAGGCCTGGGCTTTTATCCTTTGGCATAGTGCTGACAATTTTCTTAACTTCTTCTAAAGTGAAAGTTTTGCCAATCTCATCACTTTCTGTATCATTAAAAAACTTTGGCACATTTTCAAGGACCTTGATTTGATTACAAGTGTCCTCTGTCTCTATCGCACTGTACGGTTCTTTAAAATGTTTAAATGCGACCTTATTAATCTCATTATCATATGTTCTGACAACTCCAACATCATCTACTATATCACATATAGTATTTTTTGATCTTCTTTGTGAGGAAAACTTATGAAAAAATTTAGTATTCTTATCACCTTTATTAAGCCAGATAGCCCGACTTCTGAGTGTCCAAGTTGATTCTTCTATAGAAAGTATCACTTCCTTCCTTTCTTTCAACGCCCTTAGGATATCTAGATCTTCCTGTACAAACACTTGTGACTGGCACTTCTCAAATATCTCAACCATTTTTACTTCAATAAGGTGTAGTTTTGATTGTAATTGAGTTTTTTGATCCCTCTGCGAGAGTACCACAACTTTCTTTAAATTCTTCAATTTTGCACACTACAATTATATAGATGAAGAGTCTGACCAATTATCCATAGAATTCCATGTCTTCTTAATAAGGGAGGCAAACCCCAGATGAATGATCTAGGAGTTATTGAATTTAAAGGGAGGAGCATTTTTTTGTGTGGAATTTTCCAATTGTAAGAAAATCGGATTATGGTCCGAAATGGTAGAATTGATGATCCAGGATCTGATATTACTATGGATTCCAAGAAGGGATTCTTCAAGAAGAAAACGATCTAGTATTTTCGAAATACCAGCTGAACCTGCTCTCCCATTCCTCCAACTAGGAGCCATTTTAGACGGATATATATCCACTAAACTCGAAGATTGTATGAGACTTGAAAAATGTCTGCAAGAGGGTCACTTCTGACCAAATATCCCCACACCTCCCTGGAAGAAAGGGTGAAATTGAGGTCACCATCCAATATAATTCCCTCTTCTCTTAGTAGCCTAGAATCAATAATGGGTTTCCAGAATAGTTCCCTTTCTTTATAGGGAGCATAACAATTGAGCAATTTAACCTTTTCCATGAACTATTTGAATATTCTTTCCAGATAAATATCCACAGATGTGCCAAAAGAACAAAAATCAACAAGTGCTGCGTTCCATCCACTCAACAAACCACCCGAGCGTCCACAAGGATCCAGAGAAAATACGTTCCACGATGGAAGACATTGGAGGAAAAGACATTTAGATTTATTGCCAACCACTAAAGTTTCTTGCAGAAAAGCAATGTATGGATTAATCTGTTTCAAAATTTCTTTGAGGGAGGCAAGTTTTAAGGGTACCCCAAACCCTTGGATATTGAAGGATAAGATAGTCATAAGGTAACAAAGGAGGTCGACTGGCTTTCTCTAAGGGTCGAGAGGGAGACCCTATCAGGAATAGGGTCCAGGGAAACGGGGAGAACAATATTCTGTGTACAGTCATGTTCAATAAGAATAGTGGACAACACACCGAATTGTGCCAAACCACCCTCAATGGCCTTGGGTGGATTCTTAGGATTGCGGGGTCTGGCCTTTTTTCAGATGGTTACATTGGAGTGTTCTGTAGAGGGAGGAAGTAAAGTAGTTTGGTTAGAAATGGAAAGAGGCGTGGGAGATAAAGTCTCTGTAGCCTTGGAAATAAGGTTGTGTGTGTGTCAAAAGTCGGGCCAATTAAGGTACATCTAACAACTTCTGAGAAAGGAACAATATCCAGAACTAAACAAACAACACCAGTGGGGCCTCCAAGACATCTGTAACTTTAGCTGTAAGAAGTGAAATAAAGCATCCACCTACCAACATACTTCTTCTTATAGTATTTAACTTCTCTGGTCCCAAAATTTTGGAGGGACAATCTTCAGACGAAACATAAACTGTGGGGGGAATAGGTTGTGTATCCCCAGGATTGTCACAGTCTATTTCTAAGGAGTTCAGTTCATGACGAACACCCAAATTTTTGAATTTTTTCATTAGCAGGTCCCAAAAATCTCTGAAAATATATAACACCCACCTTTCTTTATTTTTTAAATAACTAAGCTCATCAGAGGAGAGTTTACTGAAGAAGGAAGGAAATAAGAGATGCATCTTACCTAAGAAAGATCCACTGTCGAAGGGTCCTAAAAATGAACTTTCATCTTGGTCTAAACCTGTCAAGGGATGCCCATTGAAGTGTCTCTGTTCCCTAGAGACTGGACATTTTTCTTTAAGGTGGTTCGTTTTCCAGCAAGAGTGACAACGAAAGGGTTCCCTCCAGAAATCCACAGATTATCTGATGTGTGAATCCCCAATGGTGATGTCAATTACATCTGGTAAACCTCTGTCCAGGTCTAATTCAACCAGAACGCAAGCAAGCCTTTTATTACTCCATCAGAGTGAAAGCTAGTCAAAGAATATAAATTTTCCAACTGAATTTGCAACTGCTTCGAAGATTCTGACTGACCAGAACTCAATTGGAAAGTTGGGAAGCAGCATCCAAAAACTTCTTTTTGTGAATTTTTCCAAGAGTGAGTTGAAACTCAGATACCATCGTTTTAACATCAATACAACTCTACCAATGATCCATGGAGAACCCAAAATTCTCAGAAGATCACACTCGGAAATAAAATGAAAAACCAACTAGTGGTTTGACAGTAAGCTAAATCTAGGACAATAGCCTACAAGTGGTTTCCAAAATCCTAAAATTCATTCAGACAGTTGAATCTTGTTCATCTTGGTATAGAAAAAATTTCCCACTAGCGCTTTCTCCATAAGATTAGCAACCCTATCCATTGCAATGTCCCGATCGAGGACAAAACTAGGTTTACTCTCGCGCCTTTCCAACACTTTTGTTTGCAGTTCAAACGAGTCGAGCTACCTTTAGCCCTGTTACGACCTGCACCACTTACACGAAAAGGAGAGTTTTGTGCAGGTAATTTTGATGGAAAATATCTAGAATAGGGAATAGGTCTGGGCTTAGGAGTTACAAGTGTGAAACCTTCTCAAGAGGATCCTCCAATGTGACAATTTGCGTCAAGGCTCATGTTAGTCACGTGACGAGTTCTAGGTGGGTTGCCTCTGCTATCACTAGGGGGAACCTGTCGAGTTGGAGCTGTAGACTTTACTCTGAAAGTGCAACCTCTACCGTCATCTGGAGAGATCTGTCGAGGTGGATTGGTATACTTAATTGCGATTCGGGGGGGGGGAAGACTCCGGTGCAATTGTCACTTGACGTTGACAATCGTACATCAACCTATAGGTTTCATCCGCTAGAAAAATTCCTTCCCTGATCCACAACTCATCCTCATCAGCCTAGCTAAGATCAACCTGTGATGCCATCTAGACCAAGTGTCTCTCCACGCTGGCGAACATTACTACAGAACCAAAACACCTTGCAAAACTGAGAAACCCGCTAACCTGAGAACCCCACTAGTCTGCTTGTCATCCATCTACAGAAACCCTAGGGGACTGCGAAAACCCTAACCTAGACCACTCTCCTATTATTTTTATTTTTTTAAATGTTTGTTTTTTAATATTTACATTTTTCATTTTTATTTGTTTTAATTATGATTTTTTTTTTTTAAATTTTAAATTTGATTTTTTATTTTAAATTTTAAATTTATTTTGTGATGATGATGATGATTAACGTCCACTAAGATCAAATTGGTCTATGATACCTTAAGAGGGTAAGCAATTACTTGAAATTCTTTTAGAATTTTGTTTCTGTGATTGAAAATCATTAAGAGAAGCTTTCCAAGATCACCATAGTTTTGTTGAGTTAAGAGGTTAGGAAGTTTGGTAGTGACAAATATTTTGAAAATGAGATCTAATTTGGGTATAGGCTGGACAACCTAAGGGAAAGTTATTTTCATATTCAACCTTCTTAGTGTCACAAATGTGACACACTCTTTCATCCCATCGTGTTTTAGGAATTGACCAACACTCAGTTTCACTATGGAGCTCGTGAGAATTTGTTCTTATCTTAACAATGCTTTTTTTTTTCTTTACACTTGTCAAAACAGATAGATAATTTTGATCTTCTAGATTGTGGTTGATTACATCCTTATAATACCATAATTTTCTTTTTTCCTCTAACTCTTTATCACACCACATTTTCTCCTTAAATTTGGATTTGATGATATTTTTAATAGTATATTTATTTTGCAAAATGGTGTCTTCCATGATTCCCCAATAGTTTAGCCAAGACTGGGCATCTTTATTCCATCCTCGCTTGAGTCAATGGTGGTTACGACTCGATTTTGAAGAAATTTTAGGAAGCCTATTGTCTTCCATGATGTTTAACTTGTTCTTATACATTAGGTATCTAGTCATAACCATTCTCTCATTGGGGGACATGCTTGTTTCTAAGAGGAAGATGGGATAGGGCACATTTCCTATAATTTTGAGATTATAGGTTATACAATTATTTTGTATTTGCTATGTATTTCTCCAGGATTCACGAGAGATACTACATCCCCATACTTCACATCCATAAAGAATAACATGTGTAAGGAGAGTCTTAAAGAGGAGTTTCTTCTTATCCCAAATCCAAAGATTGACTGATTTACAATTGTTTTCAAGTCCATAATAAGCTTTCCATCCCCTAATAATCCTTTTCTCAATGATATAATTCCAATTGAGATTTTGGTGAATATAAATTCCAATATATTTTTATGGATTCACTTCCTCCAAGTTGTTGTTGTCATATACGAAGGTATCATAAGCGATCTTATTGGATTTAATAATCATGATCTTAGTCTTATCAATATTAATAGTCATACTCATATTGGAACAAAAATCCTTGAGGATTCTTAGTTGGTTTTCAAGATCATGGGGACTACTTGCCATAAGAATGATATCATCGGCATAAAGAAGAAGATTGATGAGTATACCAGTGAGAATAGGGCTAACACAACCTGCTTTTTCCAAGCAATATTCTAACTTGTCAATGCATATGCCAAAAAGGGTAGGGGACAAGGGACGACCTTGTTTGACTCCAATATTGTAGTTAACATCTTTCAATCAACCCTCAATGTTTTTAAACTTAGCAATAAATTTCTCATACATCCTTATTGCAACAACCCTCAACTCGAGAGACACTTTTATCTCTTCTAACCTATTCCAAAGGTTTTTCCTAGGAACCATGTCAAAAGCTTTTCTAAAGTCAACAAAACATATTGATTTTAGTATTGTGGAACTCCTTTGCAATGATCCCAAAGGTAAAAATATGGTCCACAATTGAATTATATATCCTAAACCTGACTCGACCTTTATCTCTTTTACCATGACTTTCTAGCCAAAGGCTAATCTTCTTTTCCAAAACAATTCCATAAAGCTTGGCTAAAATTGGGCTAATCATAATGGTCCAATAATTAGAGGGAATGTTTCTATCCCCATTTCTAATAATAGGAACAATGAGGCTTTGCATCTAGGGTTTAGGGAAGCCCTGCTTGACTGCTAAATTGGACAGCTTGTGTATGTGAGGGATAAGGATAGGTCCTTCGATTTTAACAATTTCAGCTTGGTAGCCTTCATTGTCCTTAGCTTTCCCATTTGCAAGCCGCTTAACTCCGAACACTATGTCATCTAAAGAAAAAAGATTCATCCTATTTAGGGACAATAAGAATGGTGTCCATGGCATTAGGGAACTCGTAAATAATTTTAAGGTAGGAATTCCAATCCCTTAAGGGAATCATATTATTTTCTTTAGTATTGCAGTTTAGAATTTGGCTCCAGAACTTCTTAGTATCCATATTAGAAAGTTGTGAACACTACTCTTTCCTTTTATTGATATAGTACATTTTTTCCTTTTAATTAGGGATTTGTACGTATTGATCTTATTGAGTTTTAAGGACTCATTAGAAGCATCTCTAATGGATTTTCTAGCAATTTTACATTTTTTTTATCATACCAAGGGTTGGTCATTCTATTATTCTTTTTACAATACACCTTGAAAGAGAACTTGTTAATAGAAATGGAAAGGGTAGTTGTAAAATTATGATAGAGTTCTTCAATGTTGTCCTTATAAGTTAGGAGATATAATTTACTATTTAAATTCTTTAAGAAAAGGTCAACTTTACTTTTGTCAAAGCACAATTGCCTTTGACTATCATAATTCTCTTGAATGGAGCTCCTGTGCATGGAAAAGTTTAGAGTTAGGGTTAAAGGTTTATGATCAGAGTTGGGTTCATGGTCATTTTTAAGAAATTTGAGGTCCTAACAGGCTACCAACTAGGTCTGTCTTTGACCTGAAGTTGGCTCTAAGTTTCAGCTGTCTAACTGTTCTTTGCTACTATTTTATAACAAAAAATAGTTCATGAACTTTTCTACTTTTTTGCTATGGTTACATAAGCTTTTAAGGTGCTCTAGCATGTAGTTTTAGTAGCCAATAGGTTAGCACATGCATACCTCAAATATATAACACACCTCTAGATATTTACAACTAATATAATCTTGTTATAAACTCTAGCATACATGGAAATAGGACACAATAGTTTTTGGTCAACACGACCCTGGATAAATCCCCCCGGGGAAAACTAGTTTGAAATATAAGTCTATATATGTGATGTAAAGAATGTGAGATACAACTAGTACATGAAACAAATGAACCTGATACAAAGGAAACCCCTCTCAAGTTTCTATACAATTCCAAGAAGATGAATGAGGCCAAGCATGGTGCACCCTTCTCCTTTGTTGCTCAATCTCACTCAAACCTTGCGCCCTTGCTCTTTGTAGCCTTGTAGAAGAAACCCTTGCACACAAATCTGACCTTGTGTGCTACCCCTCCAACAAGACACTCCAACCAAAAATCTTACAAGTGTAAGACCTCCGTGATAGGTGTGCACCCTACTCCTATAGTGCGCCCTCCTCCAAGCAAGTGTGAAAACCACAAAAAAATGGAAGCCAAAGCCTCCTAGAGCCCTCCATTGAAGGAGGTGCCCTTGCTTCCCTCATCCAATGCTTCCATTCCCATCTCCATTGCTCTCCTCTTCCTCTCCAGGTGAACAAAAGATAAAATGAGCCTCCTTAGGCCCTATGTGCCCCTCTTGAACCTCCATAAGGAAACCTAAGATATGGATGGCTAAGATATCTCCATCCATCCTCTAATCAAAGGTTGAGATCATCCAACAATAATCTCACTCACAAACCCACTTTGGGTTAAGTTCCCTAAGTTCACTTTATGTCCCCTCATTGACCCACAAAGTGAATAATTAGTCACTTTTTCCTAAGTGACAAAAGTTCAACTTTTTGACTTAAGTGAAGTCAAAGTTGAATTAGACATAAAGTAAAAGGTACATAGTACCAAAGTATTTCCCACTTGTGGTTAGAGACTCAAAACCACAAGGGGACCACTTCCCAAGGTACCCAATTGTCAACACATTTAAAAGGTCAAAAGTTGCTATTTGGTTGGAAACGGGGATATCAGATATCACATAATCTACAACACTACTACCTAGCCCATGAATACAAGTCATCTAGTTGGAGTTTGGACACTTTATTACTCCATTGCAAATTATTAGGTCTTGAGAGCTGTAGAGCTTGACCAACTTAGTACCAAACAAATTCTCAATTAGGTCTCCAGAGATTCTTTTGTAGCTATTAGATAAAACAAGGTCCTCATCTAGCCATAAAGGATTATGGTTGGAATCAATGCTTAAAAGAGTAGCTTGGTTAGTTGCAGTCCTAACATTAAAGTCTCCTAGCAGGAGGATATTACCTTCATTTTTCAAACTATAAATATATGGTTCTAAATTATTATAGGGACAATTGCTATCTAGATTGTTTTTCTTATAAAAAGTAGAATTAATAGGTGCAAAATAGAAAATTGCTATATACATATTTTTAGCATTGGTGTCTGAAATTTCTTTCCAAATGTACTAATTGAGAGGGTCGATCATATGAATTTGAATGTGAGGATAAATGCTCTTTTTAATATAACAAGCTATGCTTCATATCCCTCGATGGTGGGACTTTTTGTTCCATGCCGACCACAAGACAAATCCTTCTATATTAGGGACCTTAGACTCTTCATGTTCCCAAGTTTCAACTAGACAAATAATATCAATATCACTTGGGATCCAACTTATCATAGGACCTTTGTGCCATGGAAAGCCACGAAAGTTCCAAAAAAGGATCCTGAGTGTCCAAAATTCCTATTTATGATTATCCTTCTGGTCTCTAACCCTAAAAATAGATTTTCGATTTGTAATTATTGCCCATTTTCTGTCTTTCCTGACTTCTTTTACCTTTTGAACTTCCTTAATTCACTTGGTCTTCGGGAATGAGGTCTTCATTTATAAATATTCCTCACCCTTTAAATCTTAGATATTTACTGAGTATGCTATATTTAAGGTCATTACAACTTACTTTGAAATGGATCAACCTATATTTGTGATCAATTATTTTTCATAGCCTCTTTGCTTCTATGAGGTAAGTTGTATCAATTTGTGATTTATTATGTAATTCTTCTTTTACTATTGCTAGCGTATCCTCTTCTTATTGTTATTTTATACCAAAAATTATGAGGCTCAAGGCTCTTTTATTACGCTCATGGTCTAGTTTGATTATCTTATTCATTTCCTCTTTGATGGGTTTGATATCCAATATTTTTCCTAGATTACTGAGGGTCAAATTGTTGGTTAGGTTTTCTTCTAGCTCTTTAATCCTATCCCTCACGTTGCGATTTTCTTCAACCTCTCCTTATTGGGTTGTGTTGTTCTAGAGATTAAACTTAAGGCTCAAAGAGTAGTGTCAGACATCAATAATGTTTAAAGAGAATGTTTTAAATAATGCTTTTTCTACCTTTAGTTATATAAGAAATGATCCTTAAATGAAATTAATAATAGGACAATACATAGGCCATATTTCATTGTCTGAGTCACAATTATAATATCAAATGTTGTGGGAGAAACTTACAAAACCATTAAACAAAGCTAGGCATCAATGGTAGATGAGTCTCACCTTGTTCGCAGTAGAAGAAAGTAAAGAGTGCAGCCTTGAACATGATATGAGATGCAATAATTCAAATAGCTTGCAAGTCTTGTATTACTTACAATAAACACAGAGGAAAAACTACTTACTTAATGAATTGCTGATATAATGTGATTACAGTAGTTGTGATACTAAATTGCAATCAGTCACGTATCAAGGAATTACATAAAGAAATCCATAGATATAGAAATACAGAAGAAACACACAACTCAAACTGAATGAAAATTAGAATCTCTGTCTGCACTTTTAATACTCAAAAAGGAGATTTTTCTCTATTACATCCGGTAAGAAGCAACCTCTAATAAATCTTGAATCTATGTATTTATACAAAAACTGTCACAACTCAAAACGATTGGACTTCTTACAATAAAAATATCATATATTTGAATAAGACAACAATATGTAAAATCTATTGAACTTTGTTGGCGTTCTCCTTTGTCTCTTCATCTGCTGGGAAAAAAACGCCTCTTTCCTTTAGTCCTTTAGGCTGGACACAACTGTTGTCTAGCCTCCTTAATAATTTGGCATACTTTCCTGGCCATTTTTTGTATGTTTCCATCTTTCCCTCAAGATACGTTCAACAATACAATGAGACACAGTCGAGATCAGAGAGGAATGATAATCAAATGGGTAGAACTACGTGTCTCATCAAGGAATGTATAACATACATAAGAAAAAGTAACAGTTTTTGGGGAGGATGACAATGGAACAGGTGTATGATGATGAATCAGGCACGTGTGAAGATTAGAATGTGAATGAATGAGATAAGTGGCTTTAGGAAGGTGAAAGGTAGAAAGGGTAAAAAGAAAAGGCACTGTGCATGTTTCCTTACTTGCTTCAAGATATACTTGCTTTCCCATGTTCGATACATTGGTTGCATCTATTCAATAATTCCACTATGAACTTAGAGGGCTCAATTGATTCATTTACCTCAAAAGTGAATAATCTCCTCTCTACACGAGGAAACTTTTCTTGTATCCTTTTTATTTCCTGAGTTGTGGCCTAGAGCTGTGAGCTTGGACTTACTAGCCACTTATTGATCTTAAGAAGATCGATTTGGCTCATTTCCTGAATGGCCGTTAGAGTTTCTTCCTTTCTCTTTGTGGAATTCTTTTGATTCATTTCAATATTGATTTGCCCCATGGCGTCCACAATACTACTTCCATCAAAATCAATTAGTCTCTTATCTAATGATGAAAACGCTTCTTGGAAAGCGTCCTTTACCACCCTGAATAATCTTTTTCTCTCTACCAAATTTGTTTCCCACACCTTTAGGGCCATATCACCTCATAATTGTTCAGAAGGAGAGAGCAGAGGGAAATCGAGGGTATTATCTTTATGCACCAATATGATGGCTTCTTGAAACCTAGCTTGGGCTGAGCGAGCTTCTCTTTTCTTAATATAGATATCCTTCAGAGCGAGGTCTACTGCCTGGTAGCACTTCTGGATGGAATCAACCTTCATAAAAAGGTCCCACTGGGCAATTTCCAGCTTTTCATTTATTTCCAGTGCTTAAGTTTGGAAGGCCGAGATATCTACTGAGGTACCTTCGGTAAGGTTTAAAATAACTTGTAATTTCCCTATCAATTCATCACGCCAAGTGATCAATCCTCGGTTGGTTTGTGAATTTTGATGGAGCTCCTCGAGGTTAGCTTGCAACTGTTGGATTTGCTGTTGATCATGAGCTCTAATTTTCTCAAAGTCTTGGCTCATCTTGTTCCTTATAGTCCATTCCATGGCCTGTATTTGAATTTGCAAGTGCTCTACCAATAAGAACTTTTTTCGCAGCTGTTCGACCAAATTGTCCACAGATCATTGATTGGCCATGGAAAAAGAACCTAATGAACCTACGACTTCTTTTGCGAATTCTGGAGCATCTTGATTATTTCCATCATATAACATTCTCTGCCTTTTAGTTATCACTCCATATTTTTGGTGTGATTCCCTTTTCACGATGGCCTTCCATTTTCTACTAAAGAATAAATTCGAAGGAGGCATCTCTTCAGGTGAGGTGGGGGTAAGATCATCTACAAAGACACTTTCAGAATTAGGATTTCGAAGGCTATATTGCAGAGGTGTCAATGATGTAATGGGAGTACCAATCTCAGTAGATTGCTATTGATCTGTTGTATTTGAGGTACCGACATGGGTGGTTGGCGACGAAGGAGGCACTATTTGTCTTTGTTTTAGGAAGACTTTGAGTTGAGCCTTTGCCTGGGGGCCTAGCTGACCTGAAAACGAGGCTTATAATTTCCGTGTCAATACCTTCAAGCTCTTCAGGGCTTCCTCAACTTTATGCTTACCAGAGTGATTGGATTCAGAACCTATTGACCTAGCTTCCTGAGAAGGGGGAGTAACTATTTGCTCTCCTTGTAGTACCTTGGGTAGGACATTCTGCCCGTGCCTTTGAAAACTAAAAAAACCAACTTTTTGATATGGGGATAGGATTTGGAATCTATCCTATACCTCCTCATCAGACCTAAATCCCCTGAATATTTCATCATACAGGGAGTTTTCGTGAACATTTCTTTTCATGTTGAATTGGGCTAGGTGGTTTTCCACAATCCTACGTGGATCATGTCTTTTGAACTTGATGTCAACTAATTTGACATCTTCTAGAGATGCAACCTCCACTTTGGAGTGACCAAAATGCATCAATGAAAACATGTCAACTTGAATGGGAAAAGTCGGCCATACCTTTTTCTATGCTGCCTTCAGCTCTTTGATGATGCCTTTTGTTACTGTCTGGTAGGCCACTTCTTTGCATACCAGTTGGTACGGTAAGAATCTTGGGAGATATTTGGGAGGAACCGAGCACCCAAAAACCCTGATGTAGGAGAAGTTCTCCTTAATAAACCAATATGCTAGTTTACCCAGGTTTCCCATAATCCTTTTTGAAATTCGAGGAGGTGGGTGGCCATATAGGGCTATATGAATAAGAATCATCACATTGTGACAGATTTCATAAAATAAATCTTTGGCATTTTCTTTCCATAGCTTGGAATGACAGAAATGAATCGACTCAACACTGGCTGAGATCTAGCTCCAATTCATCAGTGGGAAAGGCGTCATAAAGTAGATGGCGTCCATGATATATGATGACATGTAGAGGGGGGCAAACTGTCCTTTTGAATTTGCTGTTTTATATTCTGCAATCTCTTTGGCCAAGTTATCAGACAACATCTTGGCCCAATTAAAAGTGAAACCCTTTGCTACTTCATGCATGATGGATATCCATTCCACCGAGAAGTGAGTAGGTCTCTTCTCCTTGAATAATCAACATAGGATCATGGCTACATACACCATATGAGCGTCCAAAGGCATTGTGGAATATAAACTATGAGCATCAGTTCTGAATCTCTCCGGGTGTGCCCACCAAGACTTGATTATATCGGGATAGTTCCTGTCATACTAGACGCACTCCTTTTGCTTGAACTTTGAATGCAACATTGAATGTGTATCTGGGATTAGGGGATACTTTATACATTACTTGCATGTGTTCTGGTTGGAAAGAGCCGACAATGACCTTCTCATGGTTGACGATGCTTCTGGTCTGGATGTCAACATGCTCCAGAGCCCAGTTTATCATGTCGTTGTAAGGCATGAGCCTCAACCATGCAGCTACTTCGTGTAGCTCTGACTGTGTTATATGTCTGATTTTGGTTGTATAAGTGTCACCCTCCTCTTCGACAGAGTCCTCGAGGAAGTTTATGATTCCATGCTCTAAAATATCAAACAACTGTGTCCAAGTTCTAACAGTGTCTATGGCTCATGATGTTGTGTCTGACAGAATGTCCGCATTTGAGTTTGAATCCTCGCCCGCTGTGTCAGGCCTTTTCGTCATTTTTTGTGGCACCATAAATTCTAAGGAGAGAGAGTGAAATTACCTATTTGCAGAGAAAAATCATGAATCCTTCAAACATATAAATCTTTCTAATTGCAGAAAGTGAAAATGAATTCAAAATTGAAGTGCTTTTATTCAAAACAGAGTCATTGCTTTTCATATAACTTCACTGACGTCAAATTTATTAATGTTTGATGGGAAAGTCTACTTGGTGACCCACAATATGCATTTGAATCATTATCCTTAACTATTCATAAATTCCACCAATACTTTGACAATTCGTGTTCGAGGGTTTTCAATGTGATAGAGTGGTAACCTCCTGAATCCTGAATCCACGAAAAAATTAATCTTCGGATAATCACTTTTAATTAATCGTGTTTAAGATGGTGTGTTAAATTCAAGTGTTTTGGGAGTTCATAATTCAAGGACTTTCAATGTATCTCGAGAGGGACTTCTCGAAGTCCAAAATGCGAAGCAATTAATTATCTGGTAATTTATTTTAAGTCCTAATTAAGTGCATTTAACTCGAAGTATTTCGGGAGTTCGGGCTTCGGAAACTTCGGAATATCATCCAGGGGAATCATCTGAAAACCAAACTATGAAGTCATTGGTTATGTTTAACTAATTTATTTAACGTTTAATACTTCGGTGATTCATGAATTCATTCTTCGTTACAATCCCGAAGGATTATATCCCGTAGTGATGTGTTGTAGATTATGTCATTCTGACGTGTTGTAGATTATGTCATTCTGATGTGTTGAGGAAAAGGGAGGTGCCACGTGTCAACTCAAGAAAGACTCGGAAGGCTCACGTGTCCTACGACTTGTACCCTTAAAAAGGTTTTAGGAAAAGCAACAAGTAGATGCTTTCAGGTTTCGAAACTTCGAGATTTTTATTGTTAAGACTTATTGCAACATCCGAAGTGCGAAGCTCCGAAATGACCGTTATAGCTTTACCTCTTTAAAATATAGGTGGCTCCAACACTCCAGAGCTATTAGGATCATTTGATCAAAGGAAAAACTCGTCGACGACGAATGTCGTGCGTGCCTTATTATTTACCAACCAACACAAGAATTTGATTTAAAATTAAAATGTCACTTACCAAATTTTCGTGTTCTTCGGGTAGAATTATATTTTCATGAGGTGAAAAGCATAGGGCTTAAAAGTTCAGAATTGTATGTGTTCCAACAAGTTGATTGTTTATGATTTTCCATTTCTTGAATCCTATCCTTCATTGTCTGCAATTCACTCTTGAACCCTAAGAAACTATCCTCTATTTGAGTTTGAATGGTATCTTTGAAGAGTCTAATTTTTTTTATCAATCATTTCCTCTAGCTCTATTTGGAGTTTTACGTCTCTTTCTTCATTCCTTTTTTTAATGATTCTAACTCTATTTGGATTTTGGCATCTCTCTCTTCTCTCCTTTTTTCTAATGATTCCATATAATCGTAAAGGATATTTAGGGTGATTTTTGGGGGCCTCCCCCTGATAGGATGAATTTTTGGAATAGGTGGTGGAGTGCTCATATTGAAAAGAAGAGAAAAAAGTAACAATTGTTATTTGGATTGACTTTAAAAATGGAAAATAATTTTTTTAATTGATAATAATGATATTCATTATTATCTCTCAAATCAACTTTTACTTATTAAACTTAAAATATATATATATA